>JAFHAQ020000025.1:0-532709 GCA_017347545.2 Arxiozyma slooffiae | reverse complement strand
GATGTTCTTAAAGAACCTCCTGAAATTATTTTGATGGTGTGTAATTTGGTTAGAATCCTGGGCTTAGAAATGGCAAAGAAATGTTTGGTAATCCTTAACTAGATCGATTATTTGGCATAAATTTTGAATCTAGAAAATTAATTTCATTTTATTGTCATATTCACTGTTGTTAATATGTTAAAATTATTATTGTACAGTGGTTCATTCATTCATGCATCCATTAGTCCTTTCTATCTGTTAAACCTGTGATGAATATTATTATTATTAGGCTTTCTATTTCATTACTGCGTTATTAGGAGACTGAAAATTTTTTGAATATTTGAAAAATTGACAAAATACAAAAAATAAAAGCTACAATGAAATAAAATAACTTACTCTTGAGTTGTAGGTAATATTGTAAATATACAATATAACAAAGATAAAGGTTGCTTATAACGTGTAATTTATATTGAAGTCTATATATTTATTAATATTTGTGGTTGTATATTAATTTTTTTTCTTTTTTTGGGGAAGGTTTCAACCACTTGAAAGAGCGTATATGCATCTTTATTTCAAATTTTAAAGACTTACTAAATCGTTATTGTGTATCAACCGCAGATTTACTAAAATTATGAGTTCAATCGAAGAAGTTGTTGCACTGATTGATGCACTATACTCTAGACAACATACCTCACGACTAGGAATTAATGAGATTCAAGCTAAATTGCAAGAAATTCAAAAATCTCCAGATGGATTACCATTAGCCAACGAACTCTTGTCTAATGCATTATATAATAACAATGCACGTTATTTTGGGGCATTGACTTTGACTGTACAATCTAATTTGGAATCATCTAAGGTTAATCGTAATGAATTGTTGAGATTAAATCTCCTCCATTTAACAACATTGTCGCATGCATACGTTCTTAATCCATCTCAAAACTCAGGTAATTATATTACAATAAAAAAAATAATGTCAAATCTGTCTCTATTATTCCACGATATTAATGAAACTGAATCAAATGTAGCTATGAACGACGAAACCTCTGGAATGATTAATCAATGGTGGAATCCTATTGATACTTTAGTTCAATTGTTAATGCAAGCAGATCAAATCGATGAATTGTCTCATATTGATGAGCAGGCAAGAGATAATATTATCTTTCAATCTTTAAATACCCAAATTACATATCAGAATTTGATTAAATTTATTTCATTGAATCCTCGTCATAATCAATTACTATTGACATTTACGGAAATTATTGTAGAGGACCTAACGAAATTACAGACTAGAAGACATTCCACTCCAAGAATTAATGAAATTGTACGTAAGTATGTATATATCACTACTATGTCTTTATTAAATGTGAATTTGACTTCTACCCCAATTGACCAAATTGACGACACAATCTTCAAGACTGCTACGGCTTGGATTACTTATGTTTCCTTGACTAGAGGTGGTAATGTTACTATGGATCTTTCTGAATTATTTCAAAATTTGATTAATTTGATGTATCAATCGAACGATGTTACTGATTCATTTAATGTGGCAGAAAAGATTTTATCTATTTGGGGGTATATATTTGCTAATGATCCAGCTATTATAAATCATGATTTAAGAGAGCAAATTGAAGCCACATTTTTAGGTGTAACAAGATCTGGAAATGCAGATGTCTCAAAGAATCAATGGTTTTTACAATACATGAACTATTTAGTGACTAATGAGATGGTTTCTGAATTGAAAGAGTTGTCTGTTTGTATTGTAGATTTCCTTCAAACTAATAACTTAGATCTGTGTAATAAACTTTTCACTAAAGTGACACATGATGAAACAGTTATTCAACAATACATCAAAGTGTTATTACAATTGACTAATTTTCCTTTATTGCCTGTGTTACAAGAATCCTTTTCGGTTAGAATGGTGGATTTTTGGTTAGATTTAGCAGACTCATATATTAATTTACCGAATGAAATTTTATCCCATAATGCTATAAATATTGCAATAGATATTTTCCAACAAGTTATTAATATATATTTACCAAAGATTTCTTTGGATAATAAACAAAAAATTCTTCAAGATGGTGATGATGAAAGTTTGGTTCATGAATTTGATGATTTTAGAATAGCAGTTTCCGATTTAACTCAATCCTTATGGTCTATTTTAGGCAATGAACATTTGACTAATGTTCTCGTTACGGGTATTGGTTTTAACGATGCTTCTGGGATCGTGGTAAATGGAACTGATTATTCAAGCTTTTATCAAATAGAAGCCATGTGTTTCATTTTAAATAAACTTTTAACTGATATGGACCTAGGCGAAAGTCCTTGGATGGTTAACATTTTGTCTAAAAACCAGTATTTCATTCAAAACATTTTGTTATTGTTTAAGACAGGTATGATAACAGAACAAAATAATAGAAATAGTTCTATCTTAAAATTGGATTTTATTAGATCTTCTTTTGATTTAATTAGCACCATTTCAAAGTATTTTAATCGTGATTCAAAGGAGTTGAATTCATGTATTGAAATATTGTTCCATGGTTTAGAGAATTGTACAATAAAAACTACAGCTAATAATAATTCTAATGTTGACGCTAAGATTAGGGAAATTGATGATAAAATGGAAGTTATTGTGGTTAGAACCATAACCAATATATGTTCCGTTTGTCGTAAGCAAATGGGAAATTATTTAGTTCACTTCTTTAATATTTTCAATAATCTTTTACAGTTTGAGAGTAATGGATCTGAATTCACAAGAGGAAAATTAGCAAGATGTATTGGTTACATTATTGAATGTCAATATGAACTAGGTCCTGAAAACCAAGCTAAATATATTGTTCAATTCTTGGATATGATTTATGGATTTGTCGATACATGTTTGAATTCTAGTCCATCTTCTGTTTCCACACAACAGGTGGATTATATTCATACCATGTTAGAATGTATATCTGAATTTAGTTCGTCCATGATTAATAACGAAGAAACTGAGAATACAAAATTGTTAGAACAGTTACCACAGTATCAAGAGTTTTGGAGTAAAGATCCCTTAGGGTGTCGTTCTAGGGTTATATCATTAATTGAAAAGATCTTGGATAATCCAATTTATAGCCGTAATTCCAGCTTTATTGAAGTTTCGTGTTTGTTACTTGGGAAAGCATTATTATTACCAGATGATGAACCACATTTCTTAAAATTTAGTATGGCTGATATTATTCAATTTATTTTAAAACATTTGAATGAAAACAATTATTCCTCTTCATTACCATTCTTTGTTTATCTGTTAGAAAGAGTAGTCACGCATTATAAAGATAATTTAACACCAAATGAATTGGATTATTTGATCAAAGAGATATTCTTGAAATATTATCAACAATTTATTGTCAATGATCCAGATTTATTACAATCGATGATAAATTTTGTTATCAGTGTTATGGATAGTAAACCTTATTTAATAATTAACTGTCCAGTATGGATGGAATTCATTTTACCAACATTTATTAAATTATTACCATCCAATGAAAAATTTACTATATTTGCCATTACTAAATTTTGGACAAAAGTTGTCAATAACAGAAAGTATACTCAAGAAGATTTACAATTAACAAGACAGCAGATCACCATGATGGGGCATGAGTTAGTGTATCAGACTATGTTTGGTATTTACCATACACAACGTTCGGATCTAAACAGTTACACAGATCTATTAAGATCTTTAGTAGCCAAATTTCCAATGGAGACAAAGGGATGGTTGATTGATATTTTACCGAAGATTTGTAATAATCCAACAGTTCATGAGAATTTCGTTAATAAATTGTTTGTTACAAGGGGTAGTAGGGCAGCTGGTAATGTTATATTAAATTGGTGGTTAGATTGTACGTCTTTACCTTCATATTAAATGATTATCAATTTTAATATATGTGTAAAGAGGAGGGGGACGGGAAGTGTTGTGTATATCAATTGGGTTATTATATATATATATATTGGCATGTATTTTATGGAAATAATTAAAAGTTTACAAAATGTATAGATTATTTTGAATTGTTTATTTTTTTATATACATGTTTAGTTCTGAAAGCACAATTTTAGAAACGTCCTCCTTATGGGCAGGACAAAAAAAATATTTACTTAAAAATTTAAATTTTCGTCGTAAATATAAAAATCCTGATGTTAAGTAAAAGAATAGATCCAATACTTTAGAGACTAGTATAAACGAGTTTTGCTTATTTATTTTTATTGTTATAAACCAACGAGTTTTATTTTCTTTACATCTTTAAATATATAGTTGAAATAAATATTAAAAACCATGAATAATCTATCAAGAATATTAAAAAATAAAAAGATAAAAAGAAAAAAAAAAAAGAGAGATAAACCAATACATCATACACAAAACTACTAATCTTTCTTTGCATTCCTATCTGCAGTAGCTTTCCAAGTACCAGAAAACATATGTTTCACAAAGGCCATTTCATCAGTATCGTCTTTAGCTTCCATATTGTTGACCCCTGGAGAGAAACATGTAATTGGCAAGACCATAATATCATCCACAATCACAGGTTTAGTGATCAAAGAGAAAAATTCCCAAGGTATTTTATTAAACGATTGTAAAGATTCGAAAATTTTTCTATAAAATTTTTTCGTTGATTTATCATTAGTCTCATTTTCGGAATCATCGTTATTCCTATTATTTATTTCCAAATTAGGGTTCTGTATAGCGATATTTTTATTAGTGGCAAGTAAGTTATTCATATATTCGAAGATGATATCAGAGAATATACCTGGACCAGTCCAATTCATGATATCTGTACCATCAACGTTATCAGATTTCTTCAAAACGGCATGGTCATAATTTTTATCAAACAATCTTTTATCTCTATAATTTACATTATAATCATTTGGATGATTTAAATCGATCAAATTTTTATACTTGGACGACCATCCAGTTTGGTCCACGGAGAGTAAAGTAGTTGAAGTGATATTAATAATCAGTTCACGGAGGATCGGATGGCCAGGCTTCGACTGTATAGTCCATTGACAGAACTGGATTCTTCTTGCGTACCAGTCATTCCAGTCTTGTCTATCTGGATCAGCTTCAATACCAACGACAAACCCAGGTTCATTCCAATCACTGCTTCTTAAGTTATTTTCCTCGAGGTTCTTATAACGTAGATTATTGTTATTGACAGACTGAATGGTATTTAGAAATGTTTTATTCAGTGATGGCCAATCATTGATATTTTTCAAGGGGAAAGTATCCATGTCTGTATAAATCCCACCTCTTGCGTATAGGACAAGGTACCTAAAGAAATCAGCTTTCAAGATAATGTTGGGCATAGCATTGAAAGCCTCGATGACCAAGGGCACCTCACCGTAGAAAGTTTCCAAAAAGGGGTTCATTTCTTCATCTTTAATGAGAGAATAATGCCAATTGGCTTGGTTTTGTTTGGACCATAGACTTTGATATTTTCTAAAACTGGAAGAAAATTTAGGAGATTCTGGAGAGTACTTCCATGTTTGCCAAATGTTTCTTGGGATCTGTTTAGTTGGATCATAGGGGAAATTCAAAGACAATTGTTCACGTAGATCAAGTATATTTGAAAAATCGGTTTGAAAATATTTCAAATTTAAAACAGTATTTTTATTACCATCGTTTAAATGTGAAGTAGTTGGTAAGATAATTTTTTTATTACTTGTATATGAATATGAATCCCAGTTAAATTGTTGATATAGTTTAATATTAGACAGATGGAAAAGAATAAATATTACATTCAGTATAAGAATTGAAAATACAACATTTCTAAACTTCTTCAAACGGATCAGTCTATTAAGTGGAACCATCATCCAAAAATACATATACACACACACACACACACACACACACCTATACACTTCTATATCCTTTACCAATTCCACAAGACAGCAATCATCTATACACTCTATTACAAGTCTATAAAAAATAAACCATTACTAACAAAACTGAAACACCTACAACCTTACACATTCTATATATATATATATGTATGTATGTACCTTTAACTGCAGAGTATGTGTGGTGTAGTGATGGTACCCAAACAGGAAAAAGAAGGAACGAGGGGGGGGTCTGGCCACAAAAGACGACGCGTCAAACAAACAGCACTCTTTTTTTTTTTTTCTAGAGAGAGAGAGAGGGCCTAGAACTTTCCTGTTGACGCGTCTGTTCTTTCTAAATGTTTTGCCAGTAGTTTCCATTCTAGATTCTAGCAGTTCTAAACACTGTAGACACTCTAGATTAGATTAGATTAGAGAAACGCCGTGTTCTTTCAATTCTCGACACAACGATTCCATAGCCGCCGGGTCTGTGTGGATGGCCCTTGTGTATTCCTTTAGCACCGTGGTCTTGTACCCCCGGGTGGCCGCAGAGATGGCCGTGTTCTTGACACAGTAGTCCAAGGCCAGGCCCACCACGTATATCTCTTGGATCCCCTCTAGCAGCTGGTCCTCCAGTGATGTGTCCTGGGAACTTTCCCCCCAGATGTCGTCGAAGGCAGAGTAGAATTCCCTGTCTCTTATAAAACCTTTGTCCACTACTGCCATAACAGTGCCATTCTCTGTCTCTTTTGTTGTGATCAATTCCTTCCTTATAGGATCCACTAGTTGACTGCCCCAGGTGCCCTGCACACAATGAACAGGCCATAGCGTGGACTCCCTTGTAATGTGCGTATCTCTTGGGTGGTGGTACGTGTACTTGCAGAAATCTGGTAGTCCATGGGTCCTTGCAAAGGATATATGATCTACTGGATGCCAATCACGAGTAAACACTACTCTATCCCATCGGTATCTATGCTCTTTATCTTTAACTAACTCTATTATTGGTTCGATTATCTCTTCACTCTTGTCTACATACATTGATCCCCTTTGGTTCGCAAAATCATTCTGTAAATCAATAACTAATAACGCTTTCATCCTTTCTCTCTCTCTCTCTCTCTCTCTTCCTTTATTCGATATACACATATATATATATATGTTATACATACGTTTGTTTGATTCAATCTTTGTAAGTTCACTGTTTCTTCTTCTTCCATATTCCTCCTCTCCTTTATATATATTTCCAAAGAGAGAGAGGGAACAAAAAAAAAATAAAATAAAAGACAACAATAATATTATTACTAAAAATATACATACACACATTTAGATAGATGGATCTTTTTAAACATATACCTTATATCATATTCACATCCTAACACTACTACTACTAATAATAATAATATCTCCACGTTGCCCTTTTATCTCTATTTTTACTGCCCCCCATCCCCACCCTCCCAAATCATGGATCAAGAATCTATAGTACAGATAATATTCCAATCATTGCAATCAATTGACCAATTTGACTTGGAACAGAAGGAGAATGTCCAAGATTTCGAAGATATAATATACTCAATGATCCAAACGTTTAGATACTTGGACCATGACAAATGTATATCACTAAATAACAACAAAATAAAACATTTTAAAAATATTTTCAAAAATGTCCTATTGAGTTCAATTGACTTCAATTTGGATCTGTCCATTGTCTTATTTGCATACTGTTCAATTCTTCCCTTTTTACATAATTTAATCGATAATACCGATCTCAATGAATTAAACCACATTTTCTTATTGAAATATAACGATATGCAATCCAATCCAGGAAACAGTATTATTAATAACCCTTCTCATGATAAACCCCCCTTACCTGGTGTTTTCTCAGTCATTAGACAAGTACAGGATTTTAAAATATTCGATAAAAATTTGTTGTCCTTCTTAAATTGGAAATTCTCAAAGGTATACTTACTGAAACATTGGTTTCAATCTTGGGTCTCATACAAGGATAAACATATATACTATGGTACCCCCCTTTATATCTAGATTACTTCAAAATGAATCTGATCTAGATTTCTTTCTTATTAACAATACTGATCTTAACCAATTCCGCAACACTTTATCATTCAACATTAATAAATATACACTTTTGTTTGACAAAATATATTACAGGATCTGTCTATTGGATCCAAAATGGGTCCCAAAGGATCTTTATCTACATGCATTGAATCATCTATTGGATATGGATAAACAGATAGATTCACTGGAATTCAATTTACAAGTCATAATGGAATTAATTGATCATCCAGAATATAATCTTCTGGAGATGCCGAGACTCCTCGTTCTTCTATATTTATCCCTATTAAGAGTGGAGAATACTCCATGTACACAATTACATAACATTTTGAATCACTTGAGTACTACCCAAACTTTGTTATCTGTAATAAACATGTCACAATTCGTTATTACCCTGTTTTTAAATAGAATCTTATCAATGAATCAACCAAATGAATGTGCATCGGTACCCTTTTACAATTTATCAAAACTGTTATACAAAATTCCTGCTTGGTTTAAAGAGGAAATGCTACCTGATATCCCTCCAATCTCTAAATCTTTATTTGTTTTCAATACTTCCCTAAAAGATGACATCTCATTCTCCCTCATCGATACTCTGACTATCCTTTACCAATGTCTAAATTTAACAATCGTTATACATAACAATATCATAGATCAATACCACGCTTTGAAACTTAATTTAATCCAATTCGATGATTCCATTAGTGTGCAAGTGGAATATCTTTTGAAACAGCAGTTCTTTCAAAATAATTACATACCCATCTTCTCCACATTATTGGTTCTAATGAACATGTATCCTCATGAAAATAATACATCCTCCAAGGTCATTAATAATCAATCTTATCAAATGGTTTATAATTCAAATTTCACATTACACAACATCAAAAAAATAATCATTTTCAACTCAATCAAATATATCGAATCGTTGATCGTATCATATAAAGATATCGCATTATACCATCTACTCAAATTTGTATCTTCAATCTCACAAGAAAACCTGTTGTTGCAAAAAATCTCCATTCGTTTATTGAACCATTTGTTCTTTCATAGTAATGCCGATGATAGCGAGTCGAATAAAATTTTATCGTTATGCAGAAATAATGAATTGTCATTTAATGAACTTTCCACATATATTAAACTTTGGAACGATGGGACTTCAGAGTATTCATTTTTTTATTCAAAATTATTGAATGAGACACAACCGATGGTAAATATTGAAAATGTCTCTTTAAGGAAACTACAGGGATTGATTCCCAATATGGATATAGTGTTAAAATACCATGAAAATCAAAGTAAGAAGAACATTATCACTATGGAATACATTGACAAGTCGAATACCCTCAAAAATTATAATTCTTCTTTCCCATCAAATGATCCTACTTTATCTACAAATTTCAATCATCACACGACTAACACAGCCAAAAATAGTACAAAAAGCAACTATAAGAACAAGAATAACAATAATAACAATAATAATAATATGGGAAATATCCATTCAGGCACCTTCTCACAGACTATTCAACCTGTTCCACAAAAGAGAATGAAGAATTACATGTCAGTTAATAAATATGATGCATATACCTCACAAACTTTTATTCCGTCAAGTTCTAGCAATATTAATAATTGTACGCTGATCAACACAAATAACACCCTCAACCATGATAATCTTTTGAATAGTTATTATTCTCCACATTCACAACAAGCTATTAACTCTGTGGGAAATGCCATTTATTCTACCCCGTTAACCTACATTCAACAACAACAGCAGCAGCAGCAACTACCTATGGAATCAAATTTTAATGGGATTAATATAGATAATTCTAATCCAATGAATATGAAATTTCAAAGTATAAACCAAAATGAGATATATGCACAAGGAAATTTTCCAATACAATCGAATTTCATGGTTACTCCACAAAATTTATCTGCATCAGGCAATAATAGCAATAACAGTAATGTTCCGATCTTTACTCCCTCTAACACAATGTTTAATTCCCCGTGGAATGATTCTCCTACAATTACTATTAATACACCACAGAATAAAATTGTTAGCACAGGTAAGGACTATATCCTCGGTGGACATAATAGAGTGCAAAACAATAGTAGAGCTCAATCAATCCATATAGATAAATTCGAGAACATTTGAATTTACATTTCCAAATATAAATGATTTTATCTCCCTTTCTTTGCATTTAAAATATTGCTATGAATTTTATACACATTGGTTTGCTTAAGTTATTGATTTTATATCCATAATATCTACTAATAATAAGTCAAACGCATACACACACACACATATATATATATATATATATAAGATAATAAATACTTTTTGTAAGTACAAGACATAATGTTCTGTTATTTTACAAAATAATTCTTATGTCCCACATAACTATTGACATTATTTTTGTAAAAGAATATAAAGGAGTTTCATATTAAACCAATTGATATATATATATATATATAAGAATTTAAGAAAAGAACAGGATACAATCGTTAACCTGGTTTGAAAGAATTGTCAGATCTACTATAGCAGCCACCATAACATATAATATCAAATAATGTTAAAATATATTTTATTGAAGGTAACAGACATGTTATATAAATGCATACTTGCTTGTTTCTTTTACTTGCGAAGAAATACCAAGACATATAATGTTCATTAATGGACAAGTTATTAGCAGTTTAGATGAGTTTTTTCATATTGTGAAGAAAAACTATGTGACACTTCAAAAAAAAAAAAAATGGAAAAAAAAATTTTTTTTTTCTAATTGAAGAGTTTAAGAGAAGAGATGAGATGAATTTTAGTCCCTGTTATTAGTAAACATTGTTCACAACACAGTTTTATATTTCACTCTAGTGAATTAAGTAGCCGTGCAAAGAAACACAAATAATGGTATTAAAATCTACATCCGCTAGTGATATATCTGTATATCAAGTTTCCGGTACAAACGTGTCTCGTTCTTTACCAGATTGGATTGCTAAGAAACGTAAGAGGTCTTTGAAAAATGATTTGGAATATCAAAATAGAGTCGAATTAATTCAAGATTTTGAATTTAGTGAAGCTTCAAATAAAATTAAAGTTACTCCAGATCAACAGTATGTTATGGCCACGGGTACTTATAAACCACAAATCCATCTATATGATTTTGAAAATTTATCATTAAAATTTGATAGACATACAGATGCAGAAAACGTTGACTTCTTATTTTTATCCGATGATTGGACTAAGAGTGTACATTTACAAAATGATAGATCTATTCAATTTCAAAATAAAGGTGGTCTTCATTATACCACACGTATCCCTAAGTTCGGTAGAAGTATAAGTTATAATAAAGTTAATTGTGACCTTTATATAGGTGCAAGCAGTAGCGAACTTTATAGATTGAATTTGGATCAAGGTAGGTTCTTAAATCCATTCAAGTTAGACTCAGAAGGTGTAAATCATGTTACATGCAATGACGTCAATGGACTAGTTGCCATCTCTATGGAAAAAAATATTGTGGAATTTTGGGATCCAAGAGCTCGTTCCAGAGTGGCCAAATTATTTTTAGAAAATTCATTTGACAATAGCCCCTTTCAAGTGACAACATCTAGTTTCCGTCAAGATGGTTTGAATTTTGCATGTGGTACATCTAATGGTTACACTTACCTTTATGATTTGCGTACCTCTGAACCATTGAAAGTTAAGGATCAAGGTTATGGGTTTGACATAAAGAAGATTATATGGTTGGATAATGTTGGTGTAGAAAATAAAATACTTACTTGTGATAAAAGAATCGCTAAGATTTGGGATAGATTGGATGGTACAGCATATGCATCCATGGAACCAAGTGTTGACATTAACGATATTGAACATATTCCAGGAACAGGTATGTTTTTCACTGCAAATGAAGGTATCCCAATGCATACATATTATATACCACACTTAGGTCCATCCCCAAGATGGTGTTCGTTCTTAGATTCTATCACAGAAGAATTAGAAGAAAAGCCAAGTGATTCTGTCTATTCTAATTACAGATTTATTACCAAAGATGATGTCAACAAATTGAATATCAAACATCTTGTTGGCTCTAAAGTTCTTAGAGCATATATGCATGGTTATTTCATAAATACAGAGTTATATGATAAGGTTGCATTGATTTCGAATCCAAATGCATTTAAAGATGAAAGAGAAAGGGAAATTAGACGTAGGATTGAAAAGGAAAGAGAATCTAGAATTAGAACCTCAGGTGCAGTTCAAAAGCCAAAAATTAAAGTTAATAAGAATCTTGTTGAAAAATTATCACAAAAACGTGGAGATTCTATGGTTAATAAAGTTATTGAAGATGATCGTTTCAAGGAAATGTTTGAAGATGAAGATTTCCAAGTTGATGAAGAATCTTATGACTACAAACAATTGAACCCAGTAAAATCTACAAAAGAGACTGATGAAGGTGCAGCTAAACGTATTAGAGCATTGACCGCAGCCGAAGAATCTGATGAAGAAAGAATTGCTATGAGAGAGGGAAGAAATAAGGACTCTGATGACGAAAATGAGGATGAAAGCGATAGTGACGGGGAGGAGGAAGAAGAAGAAGAAGAAAATGATAGTGAAGAGTTAGATGAACAAACAAAGAGAAAGATACAGAAACAAATTGCATCTTTGGAACGGAGGAAGAGAGAGAAGGAAGCCTCAGAGAAATTTATGGCTCAATTAAGTGTTTCTAACTCTGTTTCTAATGGTAAAGATAAGAATAATATGGAGAAGAAGGTTACATTTGGTGATCAAGTAAAGAAACTTGATAGGGAAGAATTCGCTAAGAAAAATGATACATCAGTGTTGCATCGTAACCACCGTGGGGAAGCCGAACTTACATTTATTCCAAAGAAAGCTGAGAGGAAACCCAAAGTCAAAAAACACTCTGATTCAGATGATTCAGATGAAGAATCTAAGAGAGATAATGGTAGAACTAAACAAAGATATACAGGAAGAAGAAGTGCTAGTAAAAACACTTTCCGTGGTATGTGAAAATTGGACCAGGAGAATCAGGAAAAAAATTTACAATTTTCTCATTATATATCCATAATTTTACACATGTATTACACCACTTAGCATAGTATTTCATTCCCTTACCATCCTTTCAAAACTACTGTATAAACATACATAGATATCTAATGATACATATCATTTAAAAAAACACATGCTGTATATTATTCCAAAAAAAAAAAAACAAAAAAATCAATATCCATAGAATCAATTATATATAGTCTTCCATACCAGCATTACCTTGGATTACTAATTATTCATAGAATATATTTCTTCAACGAATTTTTGGAAAGCTATCTGTCTAAACTCTTTTCCTCAATGTATTTGAACAGTTAGAAAGGGCTTTAAATATCAATATTAATGGAAACGGAAATTGGAAAAAAAATTAAAAAATTGGAATCGAAAAAGAGAAGAGAAACAAAATTCTGTGACAGATAGAAGGTTAATGTACTACAAAGGAGCAGAGAGTCCCGACTGACAAGGTTGTAGTTTAACAGACTAGCATTGTAAGCAAGATATTTATTAAGAGCAATCAAGTTACACATAAACAATTTATATTTTTATTTAATTTCCATTCTTCCCATTTTCCGATAGTTTTATATAACAAAGACAGGATATCATTAAAAGCAATTTATTAGAAACATGGGGATCAAAAAATTCTTCAAAATTAAACCACCTCCAGAGGATACTGTTGAACAAAACAGGGAGAATTTAAGTCTTGAAGGAATTACCGTGAAAAATTCTAAAGCAGTTAAAAGAGAAAAATTTGCAGCTTATGGTCAATTTGCTAGAGAAAGAGCTAGTGATAAAATATATGCTCCACCAGGTTATGAAGCCTATGCCAAACCCTTACAGTTTGGATCCAAGGAAGATGAATCTGGAGAACATGGTAATGGTGATGCTAATGATAGTAGTGCAACTCTTGATCAATCAGCAAATTCTATCAAGAAGGACCAAAAGAAGAAAAAAGGTATATTTGGAAGGAAAAAATCATCCAATTCTAATGAACAAAATCAAGAAGTATCTCAAAATAAATATGATCCATATGCGGTTGACACGGATCTAAACGCTCCTCCTTATTCTATACTTAATGGCAACGAAGATAGTGCCAGCTACGGTTATTCGAATAACATTAGTAGAGCTTCTAGTATCCCCACGACAGACCCATATGCTGCATTCAATTATAAGCGTAACAACGAAAATAGAGATTCTAATAAATCTCATAATTATACAACAGACCCTTATTCACAAATAAATCAAAATGTCAAAGAACGTTCTTATGACAGTAGTAGAAACGATAGTTATGCTACTAAAGTTAATGATTGTAATAGCATGAACAATGAAATTGCTAATGGCTCTCAAAGGAACTCTTATAATATTCAAAATAATAACAGGAGTAGTAATAACATTTATAGTGGTGCTGGTGCTAGCAGTCGAAAAGAAAGTTCTGAACCAATTACATCTAATCCATATGGAACCAAAGCAAATAGTAGGGGTTCACCTGCAATTACTGCACCATATAGTGGAAGAATTAAACCTTCTTCTCATTCCGTAAAAGGCGGTGTGCCTGTAAGCTATAATACGTCTAACTCAATTAAACAGAATTCCAACAATAGTAAAAATAATCCATATAGTAGTATGAGTGATATACCATATGGTAGCTATGCAAGCGGTAAGGTTTCTAATAATCCATATGGAACTGTAAACAGTGACCTATATTTTTCAAATGTCAATAGTAGTAGTACTGATAATTCCAAGAATAGTAGTAATATATACGAGAATAATCCATATGAATTAGACAAGGCATCAACGGTTAGTGATGCAGCAGCAACTAAATATAAAATGTTGTCACCAACTTATGATAAATCATATGATCAGAAATCCAAAATTTCTTCTAACAATTTTCAAGAAAATAATGATCTTGATTTTAATAAAACTTTACAACAATATAATGAAGACGATTGTGGAGATGATTTAAATGCGGATTTGGGGGAAAGAATGCAACGTGAACAGCAACAGCAAACATTAGAACAAGTTACATATGATCCTGCTTTAGAAACTTCTAAACAAGAGGAATATGGTGGATACTATGAATCACCAAAATTACAAAATAGAGGTTTTAAGACATTTGAAGAGATTCAACGTGAAGAAGAAGAAAGGCAACAGAGGGAGGAAGATGAAGCAGTAGATGAATTAAAACAACAAATTAGGTTTACTAAGCAAAGTTCAGTTGCATCGACAAGAAACACATTAAAGATGGCACAAGAGGCAGAGATGGCTGGTATGAATACGTTGGGTATGCTTGGTCATCAGAGTGAAAAATTGAATAACGTAGAGAGAAACATCGATTTGATTAAAATTCAAAATGCAGTAGCAGATGATAAAGTTGCAGAATTAAAGAAGTTGAATCGTAATATCCTTGCAGTGCATGTGTCCAATCCATTCAATTCCAAAAGAAGACAACGTGAAAAGGAGGAAAGATTGAAGAATAAGAAAATTGAAGAAAAAATGATGATGGAATATACTAATAGAGAATTGGAGCAATCCACAAGACGTATTGAGAATGCTTTGAATGACAATACGCGTAGTGACAGTGGTGTCTTTGAAAAATATCAAAGACAAAAAGTGCTTGATGCGGCCAAGAAATATCAGTTTGAGAATGATGAAGAAGACGATGAAATGGAAGTTGAAATTGATAGAAACTTAACTCAAATCCAACAAATAAGTGGTAGATTAAAGAAATTGGCTGTCTCTGTTGGTGAAGAAATCGATGCACAACAGAAGCGTCTTGACAGAATAGAAAATGATACAGATGATTTAGATATCAAGATTAATATGAACACTACAAAATTATCATATATTAAATGAATCAATATATATATATATATATATGTGTATATATAGAAAAGAACTACTAAATGAATAATGAGAGTAAATTTTTTTTTTCATTAAAACTGCTATAATTTGCTAGCAAAAATATTTTTATTTTTAATTTACGAATAGAGTAGAATATTTTATTTATTGGTTTTCTGTGATGTAAAGTTTTATTTTATATATTTATAATATTATATAAACAAATATAATGCAGATTGAATGAGATATTTCTAGAAAATTAATGTCGTGAATATAGTTTTTTGTTTTTTTTGTTTTTAATTTTTATTATTTTAGATCAATAAAGAATTGAAGATTATTAATGCATTTTTGAAATTTTGTGTTTTATTTTATTTTATTTAATTGCTCTTTCGTTTGGAGTACTTTTTTGGGGTTTTTAAGTATATGCTTATAAATATTTTGGAAATGAATGTAGAAAGATAAAGAGATGGAAAACTAAATGTTATTCAACCATATTTTGTAATTGTTTTCTGCTACATTGTCATTAAAGCTTGTTATCATAAAGTCATTAGTGTGATATATATTATTATTATTATGAATATTTGCTGTAATTAAAAAAGGATGATTTGGTTGGTTCTCTGGAATATTATCTTCGGATGAATTTTGTTCTTGCCAACTTGGTAATAGTAAAGGATTAGTAATGATAGTGTCATTTACATTTGTGACATTAGGTATTTTATTTGTATTAACATTCTTTATATGAGATCTTAAAAATGATCTATCTATGGATTGGCATGATTCTGAACAATATAACTTATTGGATATATGATCAGGGTTTGGTATGATTTGTTTATCACAAATAATACAATAGTTGTTGAATGGTGCCATTTTTGTTTTCTCCTTTGAATCCAATTAACTAAATAAGTGGGTTTCTTTTCTGTCTATATATATATATATATTCAACCTTAATTGATTCTAAATTGGTTGAATATTGTTTGTTTTGGTCTTTTTGATTTTATGTATATAAGATAAAGGGAGAAAGTTTTCATAACTTCAAGCAGGTTAATAGCAGTACAACATCCAAGACTTTATATATACAGGTATTGAACTGTGCTTTCAATTGGCACAGATGATCCCCTTCCCTGGTCCAGATCTCTTCCTATATTTACAACTAGAGAGCTTTATTATTTTTTATTATTATTACAACCTAATAATTACCTTTTAGAAATAACAGAAACGGAAAGAATGAAAAAGACCTTTTCTTAAAGATTCCATCTTGTTCTTAACAAAATTTACTTTAACCTATTATTATTGGTATTTCTGGTATTCCTAATATAGTAATCATTACCAAGGCAACACATATATGTCTTTTTTTTTGACGTAAACGATGTAAGACCTGTTTACAATAAAAATAAAATAAAAGAGCATCGTACTTGGGTATAAAAAGTCTCGACCACTTATTGTTAAGTCTCTAAGTTATTATTAATATTATTATTTCTGTCTTCGAAGAGGGAAATTGAAACCAAAGAAATTGCATGGAAATAATTTGTTGGAATTTTCGTGGAACTTTAAAGAAACGGTAAGATCCTTTTGGAAAAAATTTTTAAGAAAAAAAAAAAGATAGAAGAAAAAAGAAAAGAGAAGGCATGTGATTTCTTTCAGTTTTTACTCAACCAAGATCCAACTATAATCTAATAATTACTTCCAACACAAACAAATTGGGTGGGGTTGGGATTAAATCTGAAGGAAATAATAACACGTATGACAAACCTTAAAAGGGTGACGACTCCACACCATAAGCCATAATAAGTATTATTTCTTGAACTGTTCTGTTTTCAATAGGGTGTAGCAAAATACAAATACCTTTTGGGCTAGCTAGATTGGATAGATTCATTTGGATTATACGTTGAATAATTGCGTTCTTGATCTTGAAACTTTTCAAAAGTGGGTTTACACAATTTGATCTCTCCCCCTCCTTTTCTTGAGAATAATGAAACGTCAATAAACAGTGTAGATCTGTTGTCTTTTCTTTTTTAACTTTCAATAACGATTTGATAAAAATGGGATAAAACAATAACAGTGGCATATATCCACGTACTGTTAAATGCTACGAGCCTAAAAAGAAAAAAAAAAACAAGAGTGGGCTTTAAAATGTCTATAGAATATATATGGAAACTAATATATTAGAAATAATTTTATATACTGTTTTAATAACAACACAGGCAATGCATGTTGAATGGGAGAAAAAAGAAAGAATAAAAGATACGTCTCACTTCGAATAACGACCTAACCAGTAGGAAATTGAAGTTGTAAACTCCTTATTGGTGGTAACGAGTTTTGAGATTGAGGCTGTTGTTGTTGTAATCCTTGTATTCTACGATCTAATTCATCAGGGAAAATCGCCGAAGAAGGTGTGGTTAAGTTAGACAGGTTATAAAGGTTAGTGCCACTTGTGGACCTACTTAACGCTGGCGTCGATGGTCTAGATTTTTTGCGGGATGATTCTTGTAAATAGTCGTCTTCCTCTCTTAATTCATCTTCTAAATCAGAATAGGCGTTGCCTCCATATGAAAAGTTACCACCATGATTTTTAGTGATATCAATGTCTCTAGATATCAAATCTTTCAGACTTAAAGAAGAACATGGTCTTTTCAAAGTATCTGTGAAATTATTAGTCATCATCATCATTGAACCATTCGCGGTACTATACTGAGCGATATCTGTCAAAGATTTAGGTCTTGGTATTATTCCCTGTTGCTGTGTGTGAAAAGTATCTGGGACATCCATGTACACTGGTTTTAAAGTAGTGGTGGTATTGGTGGTAGTATTGGGTCTATTTGTCATTAGGCCTTCGTTATCCCTTGAATTGGAAAGTGGAGTCATCATTTGTAAAGATGACAATGCATTCAATCTTATTCTACTACTGTTTCTAGATATAATTGGGGGTCGTTGAGGAATATTCTGTTGATAGTATTGTTGGGGTTGGAATTGAAGGTTATTCAATGGATGAATTGTATTGGTAATAGAAGTTTGTGGTACAGGTATTGAATTATCTGAAAATTCAGGTAAAGTAGTTTTAATTGGCGGCAAATCGTCATCTCCGATATGGAAAGTGGACCTATTTGTCGCTGTATTATTGATATTATTATTATTAATATTATTATTATTTACTTGTTCACTCTTCTTCTTTCTGCCTCTTTTCTTCTTTGGCATTGGATTGGTATGTATTCTTTTATGTCTTGTCAATTCATCGGACCTACTAAATTTTTTAGAACAGTTTGGGAAGTCACAAGCATGTGGTTTTTCACCTGTATGTGTTCTCATGTGTCTAGTTTGATGTTCCAACCTATGAAATGCCCTGCCACAAACGGAACAGACATGGGGTCTTGATGTATTATTACTACTATTCCCATTTTTCTTCTTTTTAGGAGTCTTTACATCGATTGAAGTTGGAGTGGTACTAGGGATATCTTGGTTTATTGAAGGTAAATGAATATTAGATTCAGTGGAAACGTTATTTGTAGTCATTCAATATTGATTTTTTCTTTGTTTTATTATTTATGCTTTCTTTGATTGGATATGCAGGGAATGAAATAGTCCTAACAGTATTAAAAAAAAAAAAAAAAAATAAAAACGATAAAAAGCCTTGAGTACAGCCAGAACAGTTGGAGAATATTGTTTCTTTGCAATAATATATAACTAATCAATCAATTAATTAGTTCTATGTATGTATGTTTATTTGTTCATTCGTTTGTTTATTTGTTTTTTTTTTCCAATTTGAAATATCTCTATTCAAAGAATAAAAAGATAAAGAAAAAGGAAAATCAGGTCAATATTTTTTTTTTGTATGGATATTTTTGTGGGAATTGCGGGGGGAAAATATCTGGAGACTCGATGGATATTTTCTTGGTAACGTAACTATAAAGAGGGAATATAAACAAGGTTATAAAAGTATATGTATATGTATATGTATATAAGTATCTATTACACCTTTTACCGTCTGTAATCTATTCTTTTAATGGCACAAGAGATAAATTGTTGGTTTCTCCCTTTCTTTGGTAGTTGAGTAAGAATTATGTCGAACTCTCCTAACTGGAAAATCCTGGTATATGTAAGGGACTTTGGAACAGTTTATATCTATAAACTGAGTAAGTATATATATATGCACTTATATGACAGTTGGAGTAATCTTGGTAACATATTACACACATAGACCTATTTAAGACACCTTTTACTTATTTAGATAGGTATACTTTTCTTCTTTAAAGTATCTAGAAGAGCGGGTGGGGAGAATATATATATATACATACATATATATGAATACCATTTACATTTCATTTCCATATTGACAGATAACTGTTTGTTGTTCCTATTGGTATTTGAAATAAAGATATTTCTTGTAAGAGTAGGCAAATAAGTAGTTTTAATGTTGTTTTTCTTCTCTTTTGGAGGGGGGGGGTCCTTGAACTTGTTCTTACTGCAAGAAAATCAGGAAATTAGCCGCCCAACCTTTATATTAAAGTTAGATTCGCTTATATATATATATATACCTTCTTTTTATCTCTATATTTATGTTTAAACACTCAACGTTACATAGAACACCACAATAACAAAGAGGTTTGTTTTCTTTATATATATATACTAATGGTAAGTTCAAATAAATCAAACATTAGAAGTGTTAAAGAGGACACTACGTCAAATACAGTTCAAAATGATATGGATATAGTTGAACAATATTTGCTATCACAACAGAAACCCTTCTCCATTAACGACTTAGTTTTAAATTTAAATAACAAATTTAAAAAAGTGACCCTGTTGAAGATTTTGGATGATTTACATAAGAAAGATAAAATTGTGATTACCACTTTTGGTAAAACTTTGATTTTTAGTTGTAAAGATATTGATAAGGAACAACTTAGTACTAGTAACCCTTTACTTCTCTTTGAACAACTTACACAATTAAAAGAAGAACAAGCTGAAATGAATAGAGATTTAAAACATTTGATTGATTCAATTAATAATGAAAAGAAAAATCCTTCGAATAAAGAGTTACCAAATTTGATTGGAAATTTAAAGATAAAAATAGATCAAGTTAAAATTGCTATAGAAGATTTGAAAAATCAAGAAGAAGAAAACGTTTTTGCAGATCAAAGGAGTATAATTAATGGAGACAATTGTAATATTCCACAGACAAATAAAGAGTTATCGACATATATTGAGAAAAGCGAAAAAATATTGTCAAAAGAAATGAAATCAAGAAAACAAATTATAAAGAATATTTTAAACTTATTACTTCAAAGCAAAAAACCACAGGAATTAAAGGATATTTTAGATGATATTGGTTTTGAAGAAATACACTAGCATTCAATCTTGTTCGTTTGTTTGTTTATTTTTCCTATTAATTTTTACTCGTTGCATACTTCACTACTAATTAGAAGAAAAATATGCTAGATTTGTTCTCAAAATAATTACTAAGCCTATAGGATTTGATAAATATCGTAGAATTTGGCTTTTTATTCTTTTTTTTTTGCTTCTGCAAATATTACACAATAGTCACGAAAAAAAAAAAAAGTAGAATACTTGCTAGTAGAATATAATAGGAGTTCAATAAAGTCGCTCAGTTCTTTAAAAAAAACAACAAGAAAATATAGGATTACAGATACATAATATAACATATTACATTGCTGCAACGTATCTTGTCAAAGAAAAGAAAAAGAAAAGAACAAAAAATAAAATAAGAAAGGAAAGGGAATTAAAAAAAGATAGAATCAGCATTGTTGGAATGGAAAAAAGAATACAAAAGTTTTCCCAAGCATCAATTGACAAAATCAAAGGGAATCACCTTAAAGATGTTTCTTTGTTAAGTAGGTCTGGAAGAAATTCTAATTTAAATGGATTACTTTCAAATCAACAAGAACGAGAAAAACTTTTACAAAGCATTGTTCATGCTAATAATATCGAAGTTAAAGAACATGGATTGAGAAAACTTCGAGAAATTATTACATCTGTATTTAAATCACAGAAGAATGATCCATCCTTTATTAATTTAATTAAATATTGTTATCAACTGAAATATGATTTATTTCTTGAAGAGAAAAAATATAATCAAATAGGTGGTATTGTATTTCCTTTTTTAATCGATAATGTACCTGAATTAGCCTATACTATGGGATTCGTGGAATTATATATTATTTATCCTTCACACTGGGAAATGAATGTTCTCAAATCTATTGATATTTTAAAACAATATAAAATGGTTTTGTCAAAACAGGAATATCAACATCTTTTGAGAATGGCCCTTATATTTTGTCAAGAGGTAGAGCCACCCAACGTGTGGTTTCAATTACTAAATTTTTACAAGGGCAATAAGTTGATTTTAGATTTTTTAAATGAAACAAAAATTGTGCAAAAAGTCCAATTTAAATGTCTGACTATATGTCAAAAGAGTTATAATCAATTATCTTTCGATGTTTTCAAACAACTCTGGATTCAAAATATGCCTTTAGATATAGCAGTGGAAAGAAAAGCACGAGAAAGCTTTCTTTTTGAAAAGTTGTCAAACGGCTCTGAAATAATTCACTTTAAAAAAAGACCTACAAGCTGAAACATATTCAACGTTTTTTCTAATTTTGAAAATGAAAAAAGACAATATAGATTATCTTTTTTTTGGTTCAAGAGAGCAATATCTGCTCCCCTTAACTGTTTCGTAGAAAATAAATGTTTTATTGCACCGAGCCATGATGTTTCAATTAGTCTCTTATATAATGGGTACTTTTATTTTGCTGTTAGCTACTTTTAGGTCAACCGAAAATACCACCTTTAGGGATTCCATAAACCGATTCTTACTATGGGCTCCACACCGTTTGCAATGTTACTTTGGTATCAGACCCTGTTATATTAATTACACCCCATTTATTATGGGTCTTATACGGTTTGCTACAAATATATTGGATATAATGCTAAATTTTAAACACCAAGTTAATATGGATGATAATTTAGAAAAATTTAGTCGGATTGTTTATAACCCAAAAATTGGTGTGGGACAGAATCAATTGTTGATTACGAAAATAATGTAAATTTGATTTTATCCTTTGTAAAAAGTCATGATGGAAAGAATTTGGCTACAAGAATATCCGGGAAACAAATTAATCCCGAAAAGAATAGTGCTATTTCTATTATTACGTACATGAATCAAAATGTTGGTGATGGAAACACTGGGTCTTCAAAACCATATTTAAAACTGGTTGATGTTTTGCAGGATAACAACTTGGAATTTAAGGGTTACTCTCCTGAATTGAATAAATATTCTATAACATTTAGAGATAATTACGGTGATTATTTTAAAAATGAGAGTCTTTCAAATATGGAAATTTTACCTGGGTCTGATTGTTCAAAGACGAGTCACTTTTCTCTAACAATCCCTGACTCAGAAGTATGGAAAGCCAAAGACGTATTTCAAACTTTACTATCCGATTCCATCAAAAATATTATTGAAGTGAAGGGCAAAAACATAAATACAGGCTATACTCCTAGTATGTTAACTGTAAGAAACATGTACAATTTTCCAGCTGGAAACTTTCATTTTGTACAAAAAACATTTGATGGAAGTTCTACTGAAGGTTTCCAATTTGATATATTATATAACAATATGAAAGATAAGAAGGAAAATATCTTAAGTAGAAAAGATGTATCAAGATTAATAGATTGTGCTATTAATGATATTAACATCAAATTTGACCAAAAATTTCAATTAAAGAAATTAATAGAGAAGAAAAAAGGTCATTTGCTCTAGAAATTCTATCAAATTTATTAGGTAGTATTGGATATTTCCACGGAAATCAACTTATAGATAGAAAAACTAGATTTAATGAAAACCAATTTGATCAAATTAATTTAATTCATAGAGAGGAGGAAGGACCCTTTGATTTGTTTTGTAGTGTACCAAGTCATGCATTCTTTCCTCGTGGATTTTACTGGGATGGAGATTTCCACTTGTTACAAATCATGGAATATGATTTTGATTTGGCGTTTGAGATATTAACAAGTTGGATTAATTTGATTGATGAAAATGGTTGGGTTGCAAGAGAGGTGATTTTAGGTTCGGAAGCTAGGAGTAGGGTCCCTCCTGAATTTCAAGTTCAAAGTCCATATAATGCAAATCCACCAACTTTATTCTTGACTTTAAGTGAAATGATAGAAAAAGTTCTCTCTAATGAGGATGTATTGAACTTGAACGCAAATAAGGATGTGGATGGCCCTGTTATGGACAGAGATACAGAACAATTGAAATATTCATCAGACTTGATTATTAGTTATGTATCAGACATTTATCCCAAATTGAAAAAGCATTTTTACTGGTTTAGCAGCACACAAAGGGGATTAATTGATGAATATAGCGAACTGTTAGAAGATGACCCAGTATGGGAAAAATTGCATAAGAATAATTTTTATAAGTGGGTTGGTCGTACCGTTAGGCATTGTTTACCAAGTGGATTGGATGATTATCCAAGAGCACAACCACCGGATATTGCTGAATTAAATGTTGATACCCTTACTTGGGTTGGAGTAATGGCGAGATCCATGAAGTTAATTGCCAAGGTTCTAAAAAAGAAATAAGATGAGATTAAGTCTTCTAAGATAGAAAGAAACATAATTGAAAATCTAGAGAATTTACATTGGAGTGGAAAGAATGGTTGTTATTGTGATATTTCTATACAAGAAAATGACGACACAGAAGAAGAAGAGATGGTCCATGTATGTCATGAAGGGTATATCTCTTTATTACCATTTGGTCTTAAAATGATTCCTCCAGATTCGCCCCATATAGATAAAGTTGTCAGATTAATGGCGGATGAAAATAAATTGTTTTCACCATACGGTTTATTATCATTATCAAAAAGTGATGAATATTTTGGTACAGACGAGAATTATTGGCGTGGTAAAATTTGGTTGAACATCAACTATCTATGTTTAGATGCTATCAAACATTATTTTTCACGAATTTCTTCAGAGGCTTCGGAAACAGATACCACTACTAAACTTGCTAAAAAGTTATTTACCGATTTAAGACGTAATCTTATCGATAACATCTATGGAGTCTGGAGAAGTACCGGATTTGTCTTTGAAAATTATGATCCACTTGATGGTACTGGTGCTAGTGCCAAACAATTTACTGGATGGACCAGTTTGATTGTAAACATCCTTGGATTTTAGTGATATTGTATCTATAATTATATAGTCGAATAGCAATGCATGGTAACCCAAATATATTGTAATATCATACTCCCCACGCTTTCCAACAATTGTTTACATGAGAGGAGAGTTATTGTAATGTTTTCCTTTTACTTCCTTTTTCTTTGAGAATAGTTTCAATTCAATAACTCAGTTACAATATAACCCCATTTCTCTGCTTTGCTATTAACAATGGAAAGGGCACATGCTTAACATAATTTTCTATTTTCTCTCTTTTTTTTTTTTGTTTGTTTGCTTGTGTTTTCCTGTTTCTTGAGGAGAAAGCCTTTGTTAAAGTGAAATTTTCGTGTTTCATGTCTTTTTCAATATGTTTTGTGTCGAGCTTTCTAGGGTCCGAAAGAGGGAAAAGGAAAACACCAGCATCTTGCCAGCCGGTCAAATGAAATAAAGGAATTCCTGGAACTAAATAAAACGTAAATGAAGATTTTGTTTACCTTGGTATTGAGCTATAGTGTATTAATTATTAAAGATGCTTGGCAAAATCTGTTTTGATTTTGAGGAGGTAAACTATACATTAATTTAGATTTCTAAGTCCATACATAGTTTTCTTGCTCTCTATTGAAGATTTTTTTTTAAAAAAAGGTTGTGGTGAAATAGTCATGTTTACACAACAAAGGGTATGAGATCAATGTTTATTATATTCTGGTATAATGCTTAGGAATAACTGGATTCAACAATCAGGATGTTTTAGTTAGCCAGCAATATGTAATGAGCACTTACATATGTCTAAGATGTTCTTCATATATATAAGAAACGGACTCTCGATGAGTTTTGAATGTTGCTCGAAGGTATATTGCATTATTTTCTAGTTTTTAATAAAGGATATTTCAAACAACATAAATATAGCAAATCAATCATCCAATTATCTCCATTTCTGACTGCATTTCAGTTGCGTCTATTTTTTTGTGTTTTTATTAAGTTAACTACAGCTGTTGTACGCATATCGTTCATTAAAATAATTTAAATACATATTATTACCTGCCCTTTCCACATTGTTACTATATTAATATATTAAAACATAATAATATGCAATTCATAAATTATATAAATCTACTGCTTATGGTAGTGTTTTTGAATACTTTCTCGAATGCTTTTCCACTTCTTAACAAAAGAGAAATAATTACTCGAATATTTACCGCAAGTACTACAAATACAGTCACCGATTTTTACTCCACTACAACAAAAGTTATTATTGCACCAACTGTTTATTATATTGTCGATGGTGATACCACTTCAACAAGTACGGCTATACCAAGTAATGTTAATCCTACCGCTACTCCAACTACCACAATTGTTTTAAACCGTAAAGATTTTGAGAAAATTGGAGATGGTTTCACCACCTCAACTTTAAGTCCTTCTTTCTCCACTACAAAAACATTGATGTCTCAAGATACTATTAAAGTTAGTACTAGTATTGATGAGAATGTATCGACTCAAGTAACATCTTTTAAAACTACATCTACTTTAGCTCCCTCTACTACATCCAAGGAAGTTCTTTCTTCTTCGGATAGTAACATATTTGGATCATCTGATACTAATGGACAAGTGACGTCTCAACATACTACTAAGGTTAGTGCTAGTACTGATGTGAATTTATCTTCTCAGGTTACATCTTTTACAAGTACGTCTACTTCGACTCCTTCTACTACTTCTAAAGAGGTTCTTTCTGCCTTAGATGGTAATATTTTTGAATCATCTGAAGCTAATGGTCATCTTCATGAAACTGTGGGATCTAGTGCTGTTCAAGTAGTTGTCTCTACTACAACTAGACAAGACAGTGTTGAAACTCAATCTAGTACATACAGCACATCACACAATAATCAACAAACTACCTCTTCTACACCCACTGTTGCTGCTGTGACCAGCACAAGTACTAAAAATCCTGCTAATTCTGATAACTCACAACAAGCTACCTCTACAGTCAGCACTAAGGTTGAAACTACCACAGAAACTACTTCTACTGCATCTGCTTCTATGTTAACTTCTATTCCACATGCTTTAACTTATTCTCCATATAATAATGATGGTTCTTGTAAGAGTGCAAGTGATATTTACAGTGATCTTCAAATAATTAAGAATAAAGGTGTGAGTCATATTCGTGTCTACGGTACTGACTGTAACTCGCTTGAAACTGTGGAACCTGCGTGTGCTAAATTAGGTATTAAAATCAATCAAGGTCTTTGGATCAGCAGTGCAGGTGTTGATTCTATTAATGAACCATTACAACTATTACTAGCATACGGTCAAAGTAACGGTTGGGACATCTTTGATTATATTACTGTCGGTAATGAAGCTATCAACTCTGGTTATTGTACTGTGAGTGATCTAATTAATAAAATCAAGAGTGTGAAGACTCAATTAAGAGCAGCAGGTTATACAGGGGATGTTACTACAAGTGAACCACCTGTTTCATTTGAAAAGTATCCTGAATTATGCACTGAATCAGAGATTGATTTTGTCGGTATCAATCCACATTCTTATTTCGATCCTTACTGTAATGCAGCAGGATCTGGGGAATTTGTCAAGGGTCAAGTAGAAATTGTTCAAAAATCTTGTGGTACATCTAAGGTTGTCATAACTGAAACAGGGTATCCATCTCATGGTGACGTTAACGGTAAAAATGTGCCAAGTAATGAAAATCAATTGATTGCGGTACAAAGTATACTGGACCTAAATAGTGATGTAACTATTTTATCCTTTATTAACGACTATTGGAAGAATCCAGGTCCTTATGGTATTGAACAGTATTTTGGTATTAACCCTATTTTACCATGAGACGTTTTGTACCCAAAAATAATAACAAAAAAAAATTTTTTTTTTACAATTCATTGATAATAATATAAATTATTTGTTGCATATCATAACACATGATGAAGTGATTCACTTATTCATTTTCTTATTTCAAATATTCATTTAATATGCTTAGTTTTGTATAATATATATATATATATGTGTGTGTGTATAAAGTTTTAATCACATTTTCATTCAATAGATGTTGTTATTTCATTAAGTTACTTGAGTAGCAAGTTGGTTCCACTAAATGTATAATATTATTAACTAACAAGACTTACGCTACATTTTTACTTTAAAATAACACAAAGGCAAAACACTAAAAAATTAGCTTAGACTCAATATTGAATATTAGACAATATAAAAATGGTAAATAAAATTATATAATCAATTTATTCCAAAATACTTAAGCTAAAGAAGTTAAGATATCAGAGTCACCAGCGTCTAAGATAGTAACGACACCAACTCTGAATAACTTACCGACGGCAGTACCTAATTCGTTGTTACCACCTTGGAAGTAGTAGACCTTGGTCTTAGATAACATGGCGTAGTATTCCAATTCAGACTTTCTTAAGACTGGGGTGTTAGCAGCAATAATGACTAACTTGGACTTACCTTGTCTTAAAGCCTTGATGGTGGACTTGTAACCTAAGGTGTACTTACCAGACTTGACAACTAAGGCTAACTTTTGGTTGATGTTTTCTTGGTTCTTGGTTGGGGCCTAATTAAAAAAAAATCGCCTAAGAAAAGAGTACATAAACATGACACAAAAATTTCAATCATAATGACGTTTCTTGTTAGTAAAACTATGTTCTAAATTAAAATAAATAAATAAATAAATATATAGTCATAGTGTAAAAATAAAATGCATACAAATTACATTAGCACTTGTATTAAGCTTAACTACACGATGAATATTTGTGCATGAACAAAAATATACTGACCATCTCTGTGAATTAATTGATATATATAACACTCCGGTCTATACTCGAGGTTCTTGTACTGGAAACATAAGTAATATAAAGGAAAGCAATTTTGAAAAGAAAAGAGGAAGTGTTGATTGCTTAACTTTTCATTTCTTCAATTCAAGTACTTTAAATATAATTTTTATCAATGTAGAAAATTTGTCGAAAGAAAATGAAAACGGGAAAAAAAAAAAAATAAATAAATAAATTGCGTCCAGACTGCTTTGAATAATACTTCCGTACACCCCGAAGAAATACATAAAAAAGTACTGGAATTACCCAATTGGGAAGGAACGCACTGATAATTTTTCTTAAAAAGAAAAAAAAAAGAGAGAGAAAGGAAAAGAAAAGCAGCGACAGGTGAAAATAAGTCTCCGTGAATATTTTTTTCTGGCGACGGCAACTCGTGTCTGGCTGTTTTCTGTTTACAGGATTTGTGTTTCCTTTGCGGAAGTTTCTTTCTCTCTGTCTAAAGTTCACAGCCAGCAGACTTTACTTCCCTGGAAGGGCCTTACGTTTAGGTAAGTGTAAGACACCGCCCTGCGGGGGACGGGGTGGAGGGAAGAGAGAGAGAGAGAGAGAGAGAGAGGAATAGTCTTACCGTAATAGAGAGAGACTTCTGTTTGATGGAAAACGGAGTGTAAAGGAAATCTGTGTTTGTGTACTGTAATGTAGTGTGTTAGACGAGTAGCTTCAAGTAATTATACTCCACATCACAAGTAACTAATCCATTATGCCCTTTACGTGGTTGAATGTACTGTAACTCCCCAGCAGATGTGATTGATTGTAGATGCCGTTTGATGAGTTTAACGTAATAACTTACCTATGAAGAATAATAATATTATTAAACGGTGAGGGTTGTTACTGTTATATAATTGGGTATGTAAAGCATTTTTTCTTTACTCGAAGCTTGTATCCCCAAGAAGTAGAAAACCAACTTGATAGGTATGTCCTAACTATATAACGAGTTTATTAAATGACGAAAGACTATATTGCTGTGGATTTTCATGTTTTTTTTTATAAGAAAAAACTTGATGGATAGATAATTGAATTAGAGAATTGTTTTTTTTTTTACTGTATATTAAATAATATGGCTAATTGTGAGAATATTAGTAAGAAACATTGATAAAAGAGTAAATTTGGATGAATAAACATATATGGAGTTATTTTCTTTTATTTTTTTTTTGGTTTAAAATTTTGTGAAAGACATATCCCAAATTGATATTCATAAGTGAAAGTGGGTTTCTTTTTTTTTTTTTTGTACATTTATTGAGTTAGGTTTTCTATATTTTTTATTTCCCAAAGTCATTTGTCAATGAAATTAAGTAATATTGAACATTATTTTACTAACATAGCATACTCAAACAATATTATATAATATATTGGTATATCAAGAAGGTCTGTTGTTTTTTTTATGTGTAGTTAAGACAAAATGAAGGTTGAAATCGATTCCTTTTCAGGTTCTAAGATCTACCCAGGTAGAGGTACTTTATTCGTCCGTGGTGACTCCAAGGTTTTCAGATTCCAAAACTCCAAGTCTGCTTCTTTGTTCCACCAAAGAAAGAACCCAAGAAGAATCCACTGGACTGTCTTATACAGAAGACACCACAAGAAAGGTATCACTGAAGAAGTTGCCAAGAAGAGATCTAGAAAGACTGTCAAGGCCCAAAGACCAATTGTCGGTGCTTCTTTAGAAGTTATCAAGCAAAGAAGATCTGTCAAGCCAGAAGTCAGAAAGGCTCAAAGAGAAGAAAAGAAGAAGGCTGACAAGGAAAAGAAGAAAGCTGAAAAGGCTGCTAGAAAGGCTTTAGCCGCTTCTCAAGGTGGTAAGATTTCTAAGCAACAAGCTAAGGGTGCTTTCCAAAAAGTTGCTGCTACTTCTCGTTAAGTTTAGATACTTATAATAATAAAATTTTTTAATATATTTTCTAGCAATAATATATAATCATCTTTTTATTAATATCTATTTATCCTTTTATCAAAAAAAAAATAAAGTAAATACATACGTAAGTCATTATAACCCTTCTGAATTCTATTATTGTTCATAAGTCTAGAGCTATGGTTGGTTAGTTTATTATTATTATTATTATTTTGTTTTCTTATTTTCCAGTGTTATCGATTCATTTTGTTGAGGTTCAGAAAATTTTGAGAAGATGTCAGAAAAAATGTTGTTTTAAGTTTATGTAAATTACTTAAATAGGATATTTACATGATTTGCAACATTATCATTTTGTTTCATATGGGTTCCTTTCTTGTAGTATAAAGAATACATAAGAAGAAAAAGGATTAAAATTGAAAGAAGGAAGATGTTACTTCTTTGAAAGCAATATTTAATAAAGTTTTTTTTTATATTTCAATAATAATTTCAAAAGGCTTGAAGAATCATTTAAATATCATTTAAATATTGAAACATTTGGAAATCAATATCGAGATAATAATAACCAGATATATAAAAAGGAAATAGAAATATCTTAGTGTGTGGTTTATTTCAAATTTTTATTTTTAAGATCATATTTTTTATTGAAAAGATAGAGTAAGTAACTATTATAAATAACAACAGTTTTCCAAAAATATGAAATTAATTTCTTTCCTTCCCCTATTTTTATTGCCTTTTTCCCAAGCTACTGTCACCACAATTACAAAGTGTGATCCAGTTCCTACTAATGTTGTTGAAGAGACACCTTACACTACAGCAACTCAAACTATTTGGGCAAATGGTGAATCAGTAGTTGCTGTTATCGAACGTTACCATGCTGTTGAATATTCGGAAAACTGTCAATCTGGCAAGTCTTCTTCAGAAACTATTTCACATCACACAGTTACTATCTTTTAATCTTTTTGTTCGGAAAACAACAAAGAATTAATATGCAATATATATATATATATATGAATATAAGAATATAAGAATATAATAACATAGTACTTTTTTTTATTTTCAATATAATTTTTTTCCTGGTTGAATGAAGAAGTTCGTCTTTTCTGAAAAGAAATCGTTATGACTTTTTTTTTTTTAGTTATTAAGCTAACAGTTAAATATTCTGTTTATTAATGGTTTTGTAAAACGAAATATTTCTTTCAAAAAAGTTGTCTATCCCTTCCTATTTTATTATTTAGAATTAATTCTTTTAATATGGTTGTCCAATGAATTTAAAAAATCATTTCTGATGAATTCATACCTTTTTTTAAAATTAAAAATATCTAAATAAGTTGGTAATATCTGTTTATTTAACGTGTCTTCGAATTATTACGTGGACAACTTTTTTTTTTTTGAGAAAATGGATATTTATATGGGAAGAAAGGGATAGATTTTCCATATTTTTAGTGATATTAGACATTGTGATGAGGAGATCTGTTAATTCTTGATAATAATATTATGGTTATGTTTTTATGTGTAAACTTCTTCGGTTTATTCTATGTATGATAACTATACATTATATAAACCTATATATATATGGTCAAATCTATCTATTCCTTCTTTATATATAAAATAAGTTTTGGAAGATAAGATTTTCTCCATAAGAAAAATATATTTCCAATATAGGGAACAGTTCTAGCATAATAAATAAACAACTAGCACAGTAATCTCCTAAATTGGAAAAATTCCAGCAATCAGTATTTTACACTATTGGGTTTAATAGTTTCTTATTCAAATTAAGATTATACGATATCTTTTATATAAAAACAACTGACTTTAAAGTAATTTATGGTCTATCTATTTGCTCTATATTTTTCAGTAAAGAGTGTGGTATATAGAAATGGGGTTAATAGTAGAAAATATTTGTAACGGTTTCTAAATATAATTAAACTAAATAAATAAATAAACAGTGTCAAAATTTTTGTAACAAAATTTAAATGTCACATTAATCCCATTTTGATAAGAATGAGCGCCGTCACTAATATTATTATTAGCATACATCCTTAACTTTAAATGTATTTGGTATATATATTATGCTTTTATATGTTTTATATATACTGAAGACGTTTGTCCAATAGTTGTTCTTCGGTAAATGTTCTTCAATAACCGTTCTTCGGTGATCTAGAAGTTATATAAAAAATAATAATGTATAATAGCATAAACATGTAATGTGTAAAAGGAGTGAGGAAATAATTTAGAATATCGATTACTTCATGCTCCTTATATATGTTTGGAAATGAGTATCAAATATTATTGTACAATGTTATTTGCCACTGTATTTGTTTCAGGGGTAATTGGTAAAATATTATCTTAACGTTTTAGGAAACTAGGAGTATCTTATTTAAGTATCAAGGGGTAAAATATCTTACTAATGATATATTTTACTATGAGATATTTTTGCTGGAATATTTATCCTCAAGGGATAATCTATTATTAAAATCTTATTGGTTCATCATATTTTATTCTAGAATCTTCCATTCCAGCACATTTTCATCATATCTTTTTATCTACTGTCACTTATTATTGATGTTATTTTTTATTTAATATTTAATTCTCACCCATAACGTTATTCGTATTGATTTAGAATTAATCCTTTAATTAATTTGAGGGGGGAAAGCAAGAGGTGAGGTTATAATTTTTTCCCACTTTCCAGTAAAGTTTATATATTATTATTAAGTTGTCCTTTTTTTTTTTTTTTTTTTGAACTACTTTTGTTTTAATTTTGATATTTTCACTATTATTATTGGAAATATTCTCATCCAAGGTTTAAAGAGAACTGAATCTTCTTTAGTTAAAAAATACTAATATGCATGTTTTCTTTCAAGGTGAGTTATCCGGAACGGTTGAAAGCCTTTCAAAAAAAAAATAATAAGTTTTTAGTGAAAAAATGGAGGTACATCCAAAATCTTACCTTTAAGCAACATTCGTGATATGGCTTTTGTTGGAAGTATGAATTCTGGAATATAATTTTTTATGGTTCTATTATCTAGTCAACACACTAATGTAATTAATCTTATTTGTTTCCTTTGTACACCTAATAATAAAGTAGCTTTTTCACTTTAGTTGTAGGAAAATTGCCCTAATAACTCCCATAAAACAGTGTCTATTTGAAATAGCCACCTGGTTCTATAATATTGAAAAAAATTTTCCAACATGTCAATCAATCTTGGGGAAAAAATAGCCTTAAAATCTAAAGCTTAGCAGATTAAAATTATGTTTACAAAATATAAAATGCATATATCTATTTATATTGTAGTACTTTAGTATTTAACTATTTATTAGTGCGGTAAACATACAAGCAATGTAAGAAATTTGTTCCTTCAATAAGAATGTTGTAGGTGTTTCCCAATCTGGAAATTAAATCGTTTTATTTTGTTTTATTTTCGTTTCATTTTTATATTGATTTTTCCAATTATTGGTCGACTTAAAATTATCTCAACATTTTTTATTCTTTAATATTGTTTCAAGAAATACCTCAACAGATTCTATTATAGGACATTAGATGAAGGCGTCAGCTCACCGCTAGTTTTGTATTGAACAGATAACGTGCTTTTCGTTTCAGTAATTTGTTATCAATTTGTTCTTTTATTAATTTTAGTATTTTTTTTGATAAGAATGAACACCTTTACTAATATTATTATTAGCAAACATTCTTAAATTAAAATGCATTTTGTATGTGTCTTAAATTATTTTAGGTATAATTTATGCTGAAGATGTTCTTCCGGAAATCTTCTTCCCTAATCGTTCTTCGGTTATGTGGAAGTTATATGAAAATAATAATGTATAATAACATAAACATGTAATGTTTAAAAATCGGTGAGGAAAATAATTTAGAAAGAAGCTTTGAGATGATAATAAAGAAAAAAGTAACTAATTGGATTGTTGTTTTGTTATGACCACGTGGATCAGAAGATGTCAATAACTAAATAAATTATGAAACAATGAAACAATAAGTATCTATTATTTTGTGTTATCATAACTGCAAGAATGTGTTTCCACGTTAGTAAGACTCACAAGCAATTTTCTATTGTATCAATGGACACCTCATTGTGATACAATAATTTAAGACAAGTTTCATTAGACAATTTCTGATTCACATATGGACATATATAAGTAGGTAGAATATCCAAGTAGCTTCACGAATCTGTGAATTTATAAGAATCTTGTTCTATTTATAATTCCTTTATGTAATTTATATATATTTTATAAAGAAATATATCAAGACAAGAGAGCCCAGTATATAGTTATATAGTGTTAAAAGAGGTAAAGTCTATCCTAACCTTTTCTATTTTAATTCCATATTTTATATAACTCTCTATCCCAACCAGATATTTTACAAAATTGTTGTGAAGTGGATTTGAATTACAGATAAAAAAGAAAAAGTAGTTTCGGTTTAGAAAAATAAATTAGGTTTAAAGAGATTTTCCAATAATTAGTTCAAGAAATGTTTTAAAAAAAAAAGTCAGGGTTTAACGGAAATAACTAAATGAATTTTAAATGAATAAATTTGTAAGAAGGTTAAATGCATATCAAATGAGAATATAAAGAATATTACAAAGAAAACAATAGAATGTACAATAAACAAAATTGAATAAAAATTTACTATGGTTAAGAAATTTATGAAGATAAATTTCTATTGTTATAAACGAACCATTTTCGTCCATTGAAAAGAAATTAATTGAACGTTCGAAAACATTTAAGTCAAACAGTTCTAATGTTAAACCAGCATTTAAGTAAGAACAAACAACAGCAGTTGGTTGTTTGGCCGAGCGGTCTAAGGCGCCTGATTCAAGAATTTGCGGATTCTTCACCATTGAAAAATGGGAACACTCAGGTATCGAAAGATGCAAGAGTTCGAATCTCTTAGCAACCATTTTTTTGCAGCTATTAAGCAACTGTTTTTTATATAAGTGTGATAACCCTTTGGTTATTAGTTTCTGATAACAATCTAATTGAAATTAATAATAATAACAAACTGAGATAGATATAAGATAGGGACTCGCTCTCTATCTTTAGTCGTAATATTAAATATAATTTAACTAACACTAAATAAAACTCACTTAACTGATATTAACTAAGATATATAAATTATACACTTATCTATCTTCGTTGGTTCTTCTTTTGTTATTTCTTTTCCTTCGTTGCTCTTCTTCTGTTGGTTACTCCTGCTTGTGTGTTTGTATCCTTTCTTTACAGTTTCTCTTACCTTTTCACTCTCGAAGTTTGTTTGTAAAATTTTTCAAAAAGGAGAGTTTAGAAATATAACACTAACCATCATTTTCCTAAACCAATCCTAAACAGTAATATCAGGGATATTACAGTAATGCCAATTCTATCTCAAAAACACATTAGATAAGGAAGTAACACTCTTTTTTAGTAGTAATAACTACTTATAATAAAAAGAATTATTGAAAATAGATTAAGAAAAGTTTATATTTATTTGTTTTCTAAGGGATATACTGTATACAAGCTAAGTGGAATGGGATTGAGTTGAACAACAGATGCATTAAATATTATTTGCTTGTACTTTTTCCTGTATTCCATGGTTACTGTTGAATTTAATATTCTGATATATTGTTATGTCTAAAGTACCTGTGTTTTAAATAATGAATTGTTCCTTTTTATCCGCTTATTTTTCCTAAATAAATAACTCTAACTTAAAGTTAAAATGTTAAAGACATTTTACAATAGATATCAGGTTAATATGTTTGCTTTTTCTCCTTATGTCGTTATAAATATCTGTAAAATATTATCGTTATTATGCATTTTTATACTTGTATTTCAGTTTTCTTAATTCAGATAGTTCTATTCCCATATCATTATCCCATTTCCTTATAAGCAATGTAATAATAAATAAAATTAATGGAATTTGTAAAAATATTTGCCACTTGAATTGATTTTCCAGATGGTTTAGTATAATCCATTCGAATAATATTAACAGGACCAGATTCATTGTATTTATAGTTGAATTATTTACTCTTACTTTAAATTGTCTTGTAATAATAAAATCATTTGTTAAATTATACCGTAATGTTATACAAGAACATACAATCGATTGAATAGCACCTAGCAACAGACAACTGATTGGTCGATTGGTCTTTGTAGCCATTATCAAAAATAAACCAGCAAGTATCAAATATAAAGCTGTCATTATATCTATCATCCACTTATTGATGGAATAATTATTTTGTTCAAATCTTTGAATAATTTCTTCTTGTTCATCTGAATCTAACGGTCCCATATCCCAATCATTGGTATTATGTTCAAACCATTCGTTATTTTGGTCATATCTATTTGTTAATCCACCAAAAGTGGATTCACCACTTGTGAATCCTAGTATCTTCGAATTAAACCTTCTTACTCTAGACATTCCAAATATCTTATTTCCTCCCAAAAACACATTAATATGCTCCTTTTTTCCTTCCTATTATAATATCGATTTTTTTTTCAGTTGCTTTGTTGTTGTTTGTTTTGGATTCTTTCTAATATAGATTTTTCTACTCAAAATAGATACTATTTATACAAGAGGTTACACTGAAAGTAAAGACACGCACATACGGCATATAAACAGGATATATATGCATATTTTGTTCAATACAATGTTATGTTTTAAACCATTAATATCATAAAGACAGAAAATGAAACTTTTTTTTTCTATTTTCATTTAGAAAAATGTTTGATATAACGACTTACTTTTTTTGTTTTTTTTTTACCATTGACCCTATCGAGAGTGATGAATGATTAAGAATCTCATCAAAACAATTGGACCAGTGACTACATTAACAGAGGTGTGGCAAGTGATTCCTTTTTGCTTGAGAGACTCTTGTTACGATGACATTACCATTCAGACCGGTAATTGATCTCTCATACAACTTGATAAAATCAACTGCTCCACATTGTACAAAACCGGTCATTATTAATCTGCATGGGTTTCTTGGCTCTAAGAACACATTTCATGAATTGAATAGAGTCATTAAAAAGGAAATTAACACTGATATTTATACACTGGATCTTAGAAACCATGGGGAATCTCCTCAGTGTCATCCCATGTCATATGAAGTGTTGAATGATGATTTAAATCATTTTATTGAAAATAAAATTGATCCTAAGATAATATCGGGTAGAGGCATTAATATTATTGGATTTTCCATGGGTGCAAAGGTAGGTTTGTTAAACACAATTAAGTCTGGTAGACTTCATAATATAAAAAAAATTGTGTCAATTGATATGCCTCCATATTTTACACCATTATTACCTGCAGAATTGACCTTATATATGCAATTGATAGAGGAAATTCATGAGGGCAAAATAAAAATTAAACCTGGCTCAAAAAATTGGAAGGAAGAATGTATTGGTATGTTAGGAAGGTATTTTGGAGCAGGGTTTCTTAATGTTAAATCAAATAATAAAATAAATGGAGGCGAACATATTAAATATTATTTGCCCATTGAGGAATTTCCTGATATCTTGTATGATTTGAAACAATGGCCAAATAATTTACCTCCTACTAAATGTAACGATGCTAGAGTACTCTTCCTAAGAGGGTTGAATTCACCACTTTTTGAAGATGACTATTCTTTGTTGGATATTCACTTTCCTAATAGGAAAATTGTCGAATTTTCAGCAGGACATAGTTTATTATTTGAACAATTTGATAAAGCATCTAAGGTGATCGTTGACTTCCTAAAATGCGAGTAAAATTATCAAAGAACCATGTATTATAAAAAAGAAACATTACAGGTATGGTACTGATTCCACAGAAAATAAACTGTAAAATTTAGATAAGGTAGATAGACCGATTGATAACTTATAACAATAAAAATCACATTTAAATACTTTCGTATAAGATATATACATTTATATTTATATATGAAGAGGGTGAATAAAATTCACATACAACAGCAAAAGTAACAAGAATAATAATAAATATAATAATAATAATACATGGGATTATGGTATAGTAATGACTTATTGCGGAAGTTTTAAAAACCTAGAGAATTTTCACTTGTAATAGGTTCTGAAATTTTTAGTCTTACACTTTTGCCTCTCTTGGAGTCAATTCCAATACCAAATTCTTCATCTACAAGAGTGTCCTCATCTAAATTATATTTAGACAACAAGTTGCGATGGGGCTTTTCATCGTTGATATATGAAGAAAACAAAGCTGGAGACGATTCATTAGACCTTATACTGAAACTTGCATCTAATGGAGAGTTGATTATATTTTGTGTCTTATATCTATTAATACGATATTTTATCAAGAACCCCACAGCCAGAAGGTATACCACTGAACCAAGCACTACACCCACAAAAATACCAGCAACGGTCCTCTTAGATGATTTACTTAATGGATCAGATATATTAGAATTTTTACCTTCATATTGTAAAAATCCTACATTTGAGTCATCAAGAGTACCGCTACCATCAAAACGTGAACCACCGTCCCTGTCATTGTTGCCAATATTATTGCTCTTATTTGATGATCTTGAATTACTATTATTAGAAGTACTACTGTTACCGAATGATGCGTTGGAATTATCTAACTCCCATACCAAACCAGTGATGGGGATCGAGGGGTCAATTAACTGTACTAATGTGTTGACAGCATCGTTGGAAGCTTTCTTTGAATACAGAGGACTTGAAGGGGTTTTAATCATATCACTTAAATTTGCAACAAGCCTACCTGGGAAATAGCAATGAGCAACAGTAATCAAATATGGAATAGAATCATCTTGTAATGGCGTAAGTCTTACTACTGTCACATTCTTCAGAGTATCGTTGAAAGGGTTATTTAAAACCTCAGGTAAGAAAGAAATGATTTGGGTTGAGGATTGTGGATTTGAAATAACAAATTGATAATTTAACTGTTTTCTGAAACCTATATTGATTAAAGTATACCCTTCAGCAGGTTCTAGATTAACTTCTGGCGGTGTGATCATTCTGGGTACGTTAGCCGTTTCAGATACAATACCTGTTCCTCCAACCACAGTTGAAATTTCTGAGTCTGTAATAATTTTTGTTGGAACCCACCAGTTTGGATTGTCAGTGGAGTACGAGGATAGTGGCGACGATATTATGGAAAATCCAGGGATTGTGGTAGCGACTGAGACTGAACTCTCTGAGACATTGCTTACAGTTTCACAAGGTGCTGTAGTTTCAGATATTTTATCTAGAGCAGTAGCTGACACGGAGGCAGGTTTTGTTGAAACTATTAGGATAGTGGTGGATATACCATTAATCACCGATACTTCACTCGAAGTAATTACAATATTTGTTGTGGTAGCGGAATTCGATTTTGGGATTATTGGAGTAGTAGATTCAATAACCGGGGAGAGCATTGTAGAGGTTAACTGTTGAGAACTTGTAACAGAAGATGCGACCATAGGAGTAGCAGATAATAGTTTTGAGGTGACTGGAGATGCTTTGGAACTTGAAACGAGAGAAACGATAGTTGACGATAGTTGAATGGAGGAAGTTGTTGATTCATCAAATAATGATAACCCAGAAAGGGGAACCGATGATGCTTTAGAAGTTACAGAGGGACCAAGTGAAATTACTGTGTTGGATGCTGGAATTGAAGAAGGGAGTAGTGGTAATGTAGATAAACCAGATGATTCAGAAATAATGGCAGAAATTGATTCTGTAGGGATAACACTATCTTGCAACGATTCAATAGATGGTAATATCAGTGAAGATTTTGCTACATTTGAAGATAGATATGGGGGAGTTGAATAGGTAGAAGATGTTACAATTAAAGAAATAGACTTCTGTTGTTGTGATATAGTAGAAATTATTGTTTGTGAAGATGGAGAAGAACCAATATTTAATTCAGGTACTGAAGATGGGAGGGAAAAGACGGATGTAAGTACAGTTGTGGTAGGTTTCGATACCATTATTGAACTTATTGATTTAGAAGATGTTATTTGAGACACGACGACATTTGAAGGAAACGGAGTGGTTGAAGGAACAGGAAAAATTACAGTTAAATGAGTGGACTCCTCTTGTTGTGATAACGTAGAAATTAGTGGTTGTGAAGAAAGTAAAGGACTAACACTTAATTCTGATACTGAATGAGGAAATGAGGAGACGGATAGAAGTGCAGTTGTGGAAATTTTTGTGTAATGACTGAAGCAATTGGTTCAGAAGATGTTAGCATGGTTACTACCTCTGAAAGGGATGAAGCAACACTTGTGCTGGGTTTAACTGGTAGTTTATTACTCAATGATACTGAAGGAAAAGTAGATTTAGTAGCTGTTGTTAAAACAATTGCTTCTTGAGGAGTTGACATTTCGATAGAAAATGATATGGGTACATCATTCCAGATAAATAGAGAAGTTAGCTCGTCCAAAGAAGTTTCTGGAGGACCTATGGTAACTCTTGGTATACTAGCAGTGGCCGCAGGAGTATCAACTGTGGTGAGCATTTCTGTTGTAGACAACTGGAGATCCAAAGGGGACCTTATCGGATAATAAGTTTCCCGGTTCTTGTTATGTTCACGTACAGTTGGAACAGGCAAAGTATTGTCGACCATTGATATTTGGTCGTTATTAAGAGGTTCAGTAACATCGGCGACAGGGGTTGTCGTTGTTGCTGTTAAAAAGGAACTTTTTATAGGATTATCTATGAAAGGCTGATCTATATTTGAAAATATATCGAAAATGTCAGCGGAAATACTGTCAGTAGGTTCAGTGGGTACTGTAGTTGCTATATCAATATTTTTGGAGTTAGTATAATCAAAAAGTTGTTCAGAATATTCACTTGGACCATCATCAGTGGGAGTAGTACTAATAATAGCAGCTTGTTTTGTTATAGTTGGATCAGGGGGAAGAAAAGTTGATTCAGTATGGATAGGATTTTTATATGTGGGTAAAAAATCACTTATGGACTCTAAGTTATCATTGTACTCAGTGGTAATACTGAATGTATCATCACCTACATATAAAGTTGATATAAATCCAATGTCTAAAGTATTCAAAGGATGAAGATGTCGATGATTTGGAGTAAGGTATGATGGGGAGGAGAAAAAGTCGACGGATGAAAGGGTTGTTCTTGGTATTGTATTATTTAGATGCTTAACCAATTTTAATAACTCGTCCACATTAAAGGAAGCAATGACGACAGGAGATAACAGAGTAAAAAATATGACATGGGTTAATTGCATAGTTCAATTATTCAAAAAGATAATCAAACTAATCTTTCTAAGAGTAACACTAGAGAAAGTTTATCAAACAAACTGCAACAAAAAAAAAAAAAAGAAAATGAGAAAAGCGAATGGACAGGTTAGTATTTTCAACCAGAACAAAATATGTTTATTTATTGATCTATCTAATTATCTGTGTATGTGTATAAAAAATTCCTTTCTAAAGAATTATTGGAATATTAACAAGGGTAATCTATCTGTTGAGCAACCTGATACATAAAGCAGACAATTAGAAAACAAATGCTCCAAGTAGTAAACAAGAGATTGATAGTATATAAAGAACAAACGGCCAGGTGAAACACGCATTCACATTTCATAAAATGACACGGGAGCAAACAAAAGTGGTCTAGTATTCCCTTGACTGTAAGACCCAAAACACCTATAATGCACACGCAAGCACATGGATAGATAGATATATATATAACCTCTCTCCACGAAATAACCTTAAACACATTGTTTTTTTTTTCCTGTTTCAAGTAACTCTTCCTATCCAACAATACCAAATCATACGAAGCACGAAAAGTTCAATTGTTTATTTAATGTTCTTTCCCTGCTTCTCAACAAAGAACTAAGTGACCAAACAAGCGAACCATTTCCTTGTTTATTTCTTATCAAATGAACCATGAAGGTAATTTAAAATTTGTTCAAAACTCCGACCTCTGGGGGGGATGTATGAGGGTGTATTTTTTTATGTTTATTTTTATTTTTACTTTAAGACTGACTTTCTTGTATTTGTCCTACAAAACCTAGATCTATATCTGGAATGAGACCCTTTTATGTATATATATATCATGGTTGTTGCTGTTCATGATAAGTCGTCTAGCTATGATTCATCTCACAGTACATATATTATCGTTTGCTGATTTTATTATATATCTTCAGTATGAGACGGTTATCTTAGAAAAAATATCTAGTTTATTGTGTACCCTTTAGTGAACCCCTCTATACAGGTAGAAGTGTTTCTCGAAACCTCAGGGTTACAATTTATAGACATAGGAAAGATCTGCTCCATAGATCTAACATTCCTCCCCACCCTCTGTTGGACAATAACCTCTGACTTCTTTCTTTCCTTCTTGTATTTCTTGTATTTCCCTACCGTCGAGGTTCAGAGTTATCTGTTCTTCTCTTTTACTTTCGCTATTAGTTAGTTTCTTTCTAAATAATATGAATCTTCTTATATTATTGAATTGCTGGTTGGTTTGGTTTTGGTTTTTCTTTTCCCCCTTTTGTTACCCATTAACTCGTTATTGTTGGGTTATTGATATTCATCAAATTGTAAAATTTTTGACATCTTTTATGGGGTAGTAAATACTTCTACTATCACTATAGAGAGATGTTGTATGACTGTCTGTTTGTTTGTTTTAGGGTTATCTTTGTATCTATTTATTCATAATTGTTCGAATAAAATAGTGAATCGTGAAATATTAATAGTAATATCTTATCACCCTTACTCAATCATAAAACACACATAATGATACTTTCACTACCCATTACAAGTTTTAGACAATATCAAGTTCATATTTTTTTACCCTCATTTATTATCTTCAGATCATAGACAATCGATCCCAATTCTGTTTTTTTGTTGTTTTTTTTTTTCAATCTAATCCATATTTACTCTTCGTAACATTAAGATCTCAAGAATTCGCCAATTGTCAAATAGCTGCGACTTCTCCTTGCCTGTAGAATAAGAATCTTACCATGAGAGCTGTTTCTTAACTAAAATGTTCAAAATCTCATTCGATTATTCAAAATAGCCTTTTTCGATTGGTTTAATGATACTACAAAATACTGACACTACCACCACTACCACCACTGAAGATTTTCTAGAATTAAAAGAATAGTTGTCTCACAAAACCATGAATTTTTAACTTTATTATGGTGAATTTCATTAGAGTCGCAAAAATTTTTTTCATGCGTAGGTATTCCCTTGTTCTACATACTATGAGGTTTGATGGTATGTGTATTTGACCCCTTTTACCATCTAAATTACAGATAATCAGCCTGGTATATAGCTGGATAAACACCCAGTCTTCCATTCTCGCACAAAATATATACCATTACATTATCACGAGATTAGGCACTCTGTAGAAAAGAGATTGCTGAATTTGAGCTATGTTCCAACTCATGAACAATTAGCAGATATTATGACTAAACCTCTTTCAAAAGATAAATTTAATTATTTAAAGGATTTAAATACTGGTTATGAATTAGGGGGTACGTTGAACAGGATTATGAGAAAAAATGATAAACCGTACAAATATGATAAGCCTCATTTCTAAAAAAATAGAAACTTCCAGATATTAGAATCTTGTGTGTACTTCAAAACTGTAAAATATATAAAGAAGGCAAACCTGGGTAATACTAGAAATAAGAAGTTAGGAATTATAAGTATAATTATTAATATGCATATAATAGATAAAAGAGAAAAATGAAGCTGGGATGAGCAAAGCATCAATATATAACGCTATTAATGCTAACTCAGCAGAGGTATAACGAAAGTATAACCCAAAATCACCTTCATTGCGAGTAAAACCAGCAGACGATAGAGTGTGATGTATGTGTCTATTCCACAGAAGTGGAGATAGTTTCAACTCATACATCCCAACAGATAACTTCCAAACCCAATCTGAATGAATATCAGATATAAAACCAGGAGGCTAGTGGACATAAACATCAACCCCAGATAAAATTGCAGAAAGAACTATATGCTTTTTGGAAGAAAATAATGCCAATGTATTGAGGTCATTAGAAGAATTTGGAATACTAACACAAACGGTATGAGAATCCACTGGAACTGCAGATTGATAGCCTACTATTTGAGAAGAGGCAGGAGTAAAAGATGGAACTGGAAGAGATTGTTGACCAACATCGGAACTAACTTCAATTGAGCAGTGTACTCTCTCGAAAAGCTGGTATTGATTACACTGAAACATTCGCTCCTGTGATTCGATATGAGTCTGTTTGTGTTTTTCTTGCATTATCCGCCTGTTTTCGTCTTACTATTCACCAAATGGATGTCGACAGTGCTTTCTTGAATTCAAAATTGGAAGAGGATGTTTATGTCCATCAGCCTCCTGGTTTTATATCTGATATTCATCCAGATTGGGTTTGGAAGTTATCTGTTGGGATGTATGAGTTGAAACTATCTCCACTTCTGTGGAATAGACACATACATCACACTCTATCGTCTGCTGGTTTTACTCGCAATGAAGGTGATTTTGGATTTGCCTCCGCTGGATTAGCATTAATAGCATTATATGTTGATGATTTGCTAATCGCAGCTCCATTTCTTGATTCTGCAAGCGTTCGAAGTGTATATGGGAAAATAATTTTAGCGTTTATAAGTGATTTACTAGTTTTTTAAAGGAGGGGATGGGAGGAACCATAGAGAAAACAAACTACATGGATCCGGTATCGATTTATATATCTTTCATATTGCGTCGAATGATATTCTACGAAGGGAGAGGGAAGAGTGTAGAAGTGTTGTAAAATATATCTTAGACTTGTGTATTAATAAATTCATTTAATAGATAAAAATCTTTTATAACTTACAAAGATAGTATAAATCTAGACAAAAGAGGCATATTCATAGGCTGTAGTGTATTTACATCACTTTATGGGCTTCTATAATGTGCCATCATGTCCCTAGGGTAGGGTACGACACCCCTCCTCCTTCTTCAATGTAGATGACAAAGTATATACAGATCTTATAAATAGCATAACATTTCTCGACGTTGGTTTTTATATAAAATCTTCATAATTGAAAATTTTTCCAAACATCCTATTCACGTGATTATAATACACTTTTATATCACAACAGGAAGGAGTCAAGAAGGTTTCCGAAGCGCATTAGAAATTCGCTGGGGTATAGTATGGGAAGACGTCAAAAAAATGGAATCAAATCCAACACAAGTACAACCTAATGTGTTGTTGTTGTTTTTTAGAAAGCTGTTTTTGGCTATATTTCAAATTATTATATCCAATGGAACTTATTGATGTATCAGGTTCTTTATAAAAATATATATATTGAGGGATAGATTGAGTAAAGCTAATGTTAAAGTCTTCCAAAAAATTTTTATAATTATAATCCTTAAAAGTAATTTGTATCACTTCAGTAACGACAACCCATTACTTATCATCTAATTCAAAATGAAAAGTTGATATCCCAATGGGAAGCTATTACTGAAATTACTGGCTCAGTAAGTATCAACACGATACAATTTTTTGATGGGGTTAGTGATCATTAAACTTGGGACTTATATTGAACTATATATATATATATAACTTAAATTTAGATACATGTATAAGAAACTTTGTGATAATAATAATAATAATATTTAAGAAAAGAAAAGAAAAAATATTACATTAAATATTGTTACATCTCTTTATTATTATTGTATTTTTTTTTTGAATTGGTATTAACTTTCCAAAATTTCATCAAGTGTTATCTTGTTGTCAACTATTTTAGCCTCTTTCCAAAACTTACTTAGATGTCTGGATCCACTGTCACATGCAATTAGTACAATACGTGATCCCTTAGGCAACCTGGAAGCTAGTTTCACTGCAGCTACAGCATTAACGGCAGTACTACTACCAATAAACAATCCATCATTAACAGAAAGATATTTAGCCATACCAATAGCTTGTTTATCTGTGACTCTAATCGATTCATCGATCACCTCTTCCCCATGTTTGAAATTTTGAGTAATCCTATTTAAACCAATCCCTTCCACAATGGTATCTACTTGGTGTCTTCTTCTTGTTCCTTCCTTTTCTACCTGATCATACATAACACCATAATTAATTCTATTATAAAAACCTGACCCTTGTGGATCCGCAAGTACCACATATGGGTTACCCACCGTCTTCAAATATTTAGATACACCAGTGATTGTACCACCAGTTCCGCATCCAGCTATAAAGGCGTCAATATTACCATCCATTTGCTGCCAAATTTCTGGACCAGTAGTATTGAAATGAATCTTCCAATTAGCTTCATTTTCAAATTGGTCAGCAAACACACCTTGTCCCTTACCACTTGCATTTAATTCATCACAGGCCTTTTTTGCTGCATTTACATATTGATCTGGATCCACAATACTGGCAGGTTTCACTAAGTTGACAACAGCGCCAAGACTCTCTAATAAAGCAAGCTTCTCCAAGGATGTATCATCAGGTAATGAAATATGTGCTTTATACCCTAATGCATTACATATCATGGCAATACTGATCCCGGTGGACCCACTTGTTCCCTCAAAGACCCAACCTTGTTTATTTGGATCATTTCTAGTCAAAAGTCCCATCGATTCAGCAGTCAATATGATATTTAATGCAACACGATCTTTAGCACTTCCAGCAGGATTACATAATTCTAATTTAGCAAAAATTTCACATCCGGTCTTTTCACTTAAAGATTTAATTTTTACCAAAGGCGTATTACCAATCAATTCTTCTATACCATTTTTAACTGGTGGTGGATTTACAGTTTTGGACGTTGACTTTGAATCTTTGTACAGTCTATATGATGTGTAGACTGCTGCTACACATGAGATAATAGTGATAACGTTCTGGATTGTAGAACCCTTGGAACTAGTCATCTGATATGCTATATCTAAAAACAAACAAAACTGGCAATGGTAGTAACAATAGACAAGTGTATCTAGTGGATTGTTTAGTAAACTATTGGATTGTGCTATTCATTTTTATTATAAGTAAATCGTAGTTTTGTATGTATAATAAGAATATCTAAAAAAATTTTTTTTTTTTTTATGGATATTTTTCTCTTTTATTCATCACTTCTATTTTTCACAATTCATTTTTTTTTCCTGATTTCACATGGAGAAAAAGTAGAGGAAGACAATTGTACCTTAAACAGCCTTTTAATGAAAACAACGATCAATAACTAAACTTAATATTTCTTGTACCCATTTATGCTTTTTGTCGAAAGTAGGTGAAGAGTTGAACTATGGTGATTATATAGGAATAGAAGAAGCTATGGTTATGTTATACTTTTTATATTAGAAAAAAAAAACTTAATGTAAAGAGAAGACTTCTTTGCAGAAGGTATGATATTTTATATTTAGATAAAACTTTGGTTAGACCACTGGCTATTTATTTACATTGGATTTTTTTAACTGTTTGTCTTTGATATGTTAATGGGCTTTTATTAGAAATACAAAAATATGTTTATTCCTCTAGCAAAAGAAGATGATGAAGAATTACTTGTCAGGTATCGTAGACTTCTTCAATTTTTTGAGATAACATTTTCTTATTTTTATCAGAAATAATTTAGAGCCCTTTAATTAGCCTTAAAAGTTAATAATTTGGAATGAGAAAAAAAATCGGTGCAATAAAAAATATACAAATAAAAATTTAATGGTTAGTGAGGGAAATGACACTGTTCAGAATAAGAAAGAATTATACTCTAATATTATTTATTTACTTTAATATCAAGTATTCAATTTTTGCAAATATAACATATAAATATATGTATATGTATATATGTAATTATGTGTTGATGTATTTTTTTAACGTAAATTTTTCATTTTTAGTGGAAAATATTAAAAATTTTAGGAATGGATTGAAATAAGAGGTGTGGTGCTTGGGATCAAAAAAATAAACATTAAAAACAAAAAATGGGATGGAAATGTTGAAACAGAATGAAAACTCATTGAGTAACACTTTGTATATACTAAAAATTTAAAATATAGGTTCTAGCAATAAGCAAAGCATATATTAATTTTTTTTTTTGCAAAGGAAAAATTTCCAATTTACTCTGTTTCTACATAATATGCCATTCATAAAATGGTATTGACTAGCATTAAAGTTTTATCAGGCTTAATGTGTAGCTGATAAGAAGTAGTCCCTGCGTTGTCATTAGCAACGTACATTTTTAACTTATAATATATTTCAATGGATTTATTATATATAAAAACAGAAGTGTTGTTCTCCGCTTATATATGCATCATAAAAATATATATTGAAAGATAAAAAGTAGAAAGGAAAAAAATTGGATTCTTGAGCACTTCATGTTCTTTAATATTATGTTTGCAAATGAGCATTGAATATTATATTTAATTATTATTTGCCATTATATTCATTTCAGAGGTAATTGATAAATTACCACATTGACATAGTAGAAAACTTGGAGTATCTTAATTAAGTGTCAGGGGGGTAAATTTTTTTCTACCTAGGGTCATTTTACTATGGATATATTTTTGCTATAAGATTTATTACCATGAGATAATATTTTATTAAAATCTTATTAGTTCATCATAATTTATTCTAGAACCTTCCGCTTCAGTTGTAGCATTTTATATAAGTCTATTTCTATTTCAGTGAATATTACCAAACAGTATTTTTTTTTATGAATATTAAACTGTGGTAGTTTTGTATTCATTATAACACATTAGATATTGATAAAGAAACTTTTAGAACTTAACAAATCAAACTTCTTGTAATATCAAAAAATTTAACAGAGTAAATAAAATACCGCTTTCATTTAATAGGGTGTAATAATACTTAAAAAAAACTTAGTAAATTCAAAAACACCAAAAGATACAGCATTTAGTTTCTTAATTGACTCTTTAGCATTGAAGATAAAACATTTACTAACCTAGTTTGGATTCACTGTCCATATTTTAAAGTTTTTTTTCCCCATTTTTTACTGTATTCGTTTTTATGCTATCAATATTTGCTTCAATGTAATTTTTTCTTTTGAAACAGAGAACAAATATCAACTATAATACCCACGTCTTTTTTGTAAATCAATCAGTCTCATACTAAGCTACCTATACCATTAGATCTAAAACTTCCCCAAAATTCTTGAAAATTTGAACAGTATCTTGTTTCTTAAAAAAAATATCACAACTTTAGGTTTTTTTTTTCTTTTAACTGCAATCTGCAAGTTTTGATGGTCTTTGACAAGCATTTGCTTTCTCAAAATTTTACAATACAATAGGTTTATTGAATATGAAATAGTAGCATCTACATTAATTAACCATCACATGAATATTTCCTCTACTAGAAATGTTTTTATACAGAAGTTCAACTTCCAGTATTAAAATACTATTTTGAAAAAATTTACTTCTATAGTCTCTTTCTTTTAATAATCCAGTGCTGGAGAAAAAAAAAATCCTAGCATTCTCTTGTTATAGAAAATTTGTTTCCCGCTACTCTTTAATTATTCTTTTAGCTTTTCTATAATAAGAGATATGTTTTTCACTTTTAATGCTACTCTTATAAAAGTTTGCAAAATGTTCAAAATATTACATCAGAATTAAATTAAACCAATACCCTGCCACAATTTTATCCTGATACTGTATTCCTTTTAAAAACTTTACTCTTCTTGTTCAATTCTTCTAACATTTTCTGTTTTCGTTAGAATGAAGTTACCAACCAATTTCTTTCCATTTACTTAGTTTATTAACGAACTGTCAAGACTAAAGAAGAGTTTTATAGCATCTCTCCCGTTTTTTTTTTCTATTACAATGTTTAACTTTTACCTTTCTACCTTCTTTTTAAAATAAGTTTCCTACCTCACAAGTCTCTTAGACTACATTGCTTGCTTGAAAATTAAATCACAGGTTGTTATGTAAAATACACTCCATTATAATAATCAATATCTTTTAACGTACTAATAGGAAAAAAAAAAACCCTTATTGTAACTTACACACACATTGTAAGATAAGTATTCAATTTTGAAATTACAACCTTTAAAAAGTAACATTAAAATGATTCTAAACAAACAGAACCTATGTAGACTAAATTTTAAAAGAACTTGTTCGGAACAAGAAAAGAACTGGCACGATACCTCTCCACGATTCACGGCGATTACGAAAATTTAACACAGTTGCTGATTTACCAAATAACCAAACCAAAGTAACTTCCACCACGTTTGACAGTCCACTTTTAAAAAATATGGATATAGTAATGTAATACCAACTCCTATGCTCAAATTTGTAGAAATAATTTTTCTTCTATTAAAATTAGATAATGAAATTATTCCGGATATTAACTTATTTCACAATGAAAGAAACATTAGTCACTGCCACATTTACATACACAAACGTGCCATTAATGGAGCTCTCATTAGTTTTTGAAACTTCACATCTTTTGAATTTAATAAGACTAAGAAGGAAAGAAGGAGCTAATAATCATACAGGTTACACCACTAGATAACTTAATTAATAATATGTCGTTACCAATTAGTCAGGATGTACCTTCGATATCTACAAAAATACCCTCCCACCTCCAAATTTCTTCCGCTTTCTTCCACTCTCAATATCATACAAATAGAACAACTTTTGACATTGCAATTAATGACGTCCTCCTTCCTTCCCTCCCTTCACAAAAAAAAAAAGGTAATACTTTATTAACCATTTCCTCTACAAATAATCACGTTTTGTTACTCAGTCTGACTTAAGAATGACTGACTCTTCCTGATTTGAAACTCTCCAAAAGAAACAGAAAAGGGGTTCGTATTACTGTACCCATTTTCCAAGGACGTTCCATAACTTAAGAGAATATACCAGACATATGAAGGAATTTAATTCTAAGCCCAGATTTAAATATCTCCTTATATAAATTTGATGTAAAACCACCTGTTTGTCAGAAAGACCTAATTTAAGAAGACTCTTTGGGTTATTAAACACAATGTTGAAATACACAAATTTTTAAAAGTTGATTCGAATTTTAAGAACCATGCAAATTCAACTAGTCTTTGTTCAAATTAATATTGTAACTAAAAATTCTCTTAAGAAAGTCGCATTTGATAGACATGTAGCCATTATACACGACACTGTATATTCTAGTTTTGATAACGAAATGACCATTCTTTTAGAACGGTGGCCAGATGGTACAAGTAAGGAACAAATTATTTGTGTCAAGGTGAAGCTAAAAGTGAGAAAAAAAGTCAATTAGCTGTTGAAAGTGTCACTAAACCTATCAAACAGTGGGTCTTATTTCTCCAAGTAGAAGTAAAGAAACAATGTGTACAGCATAAATCACGTTAATGTAGGTGTATATACACATACATACATCTACCATGGTATTTTTAAATAGCGAATATACATTTATGCTTACACACATATTTTTATCAGTAATGCTTGCAATAATAGTAGAGGGGTACAAGAAATTATCCCTTCATAATAACCCTTTTCCCCTTTGAAACTGGATAGTAATAAAGGTATTAAATAAACATAGAGAGAAATACCATCAACCTACAAGCTCAATTAAACAATTCCTTTTACATGCCGAATAGAAAGTATTTTTTTGCAGGGTTTAACAACTCTTCCTCCCAAATATTAATCCCCTTTCCTAACAATAATGAATGAGATGTTAAATATACCTTGAAACATTATATTAACGTATATATAAATGTGTGTTATTACGACCTGAAGTGTAGGTATTAAATTTTTTCGCAGAAAAATATATATTACTAATATTATACATATACATATATATATAGAGTGTCTCATATTTATGTAAGCTCATTGGACAAGTTCAATATTAAGATGGAACCAAAATTAAAGAAACAAAACATAGGTAAGACCTCCTTAGACAATTTGAAGGAGACTGGAACTGTAGTTGTTGTAGACACATGTGATTTTGAAGAAATCGAAAAATATTCACCCCAAGACGCAACAACAAACCCAACTCTTATATTAGCTGCCTCCAAGAAAGAAGCATATCAAAATCTAATGAACACTGCCATTCAATATGGGAAAAAGAATGGGTCTTTATTAAAAGAACAAGTGGACATAGCAACAGACAAGTTACTTGTGGAGTTTGGTAAATCAATTCTCAATATTGTTCCTGGTAGAGTCTCAACAGAAGTAGATGCAAGGCTGTCCTTTGACAAAAAGGCCACAATTGCCAAGGCGATTAATATAATAAATCTTTATGAGAAAGAGGGGATCTCTAAAGACCGTGTGTTGATTAAAATTGGTGCCACATGGGAAGGTATTCAAGCTGCCAAAGAATTAGAAGCAAACTACAAAATTCATACCAACCTAACCCTTCTATTTTCATTTGTACAAGCTGTAGCTTGTGCAGAGGCTGGTGTCACACTAATATCACCATTTATTGGACGTATTATGGATTATTTCAAGGAAAAGACAGGAGACACATATACTGGCGATGATGATCCAGGTGTTTTGGCAGTTAAACGGATCTATTATTACTATAAAAAACATGATTACGACACCATCATAATGGGGGCTTCATTTAGAAATCTCGATGAAATTAAAGCTTTAGCTGGTCTTGATCATGTCACACTATCGTTAAATTTATTGGATAAATTATTGAATAGCAAAGAGCAAATATCCAAACAACTTGATGTCGAAACTGCTAAAGAGAAGGGTGAAGATAAAACTTCATATATCAACAATGAATCTAAATTTAGATATGATTTTAATGAGGATGAAGTTGCTGTTATTAAGATGGCTGAAGGTATTAGAAAGTTTGCTGCAGATGCAAACACTTTACAACAATTGTTGGAAAAGAGACTCTCTGAGTAAATAATATATAAAATGTTCGTATCCTTTCCACACCCACATTTTTATTTTATTATTACAAAATCGTTTTCTTTCTCTCCCTTCTTTAATTATACACCTTTATTCTTCCCTCTCTATCTATAGATATTAATAATGATATTAACATTTAGAATATATAAGCTGTACTAGAATAGTATGTTTCCAAAATTTTTTGGGAATAAACTTGGGTATAATAATTAGAGTGTGATTAATCCTTCTTGCTTTGAACAAAGATCTTTTAATAGAATCTGTTTGACTAGTTTTTTTTTTTAATATTCGATAATTCTTTAGATATGATATTTTTAATCTTCTCCATATTTCTATCGGACATTCTAGCAATCATAATCTTTTGAATTATCACATTTTGTACTTAGGGCAGATGCATATCATTGGTATTTATACCATTCTTATCATCTTTATTATCATCACCTTTATTTTTTATTGATATAGTCAACAATTAAACTGATATCTACAATTTACTTTTTAATCTTTGGATTTCTTATGTTTGGTCTATTATTGAAATTAGCCTCATTAGAAATAATTCTCGGTGGTTTAAATGGCTTATAAAACTCTTAAAGCAAGATTCGAAATAGACAACACATCACTTGTTGCATTTAAATCAATACAATTTTCCTGAACTTATCTTTGTACTTTGCAATGTGGGGTTCTTGGGAATAATATTTGAAAAGATAAAAGAAGTTGGAAGTAAAGAAAATGAAGGTTCAACCACTTTTGATATAGTATTCCCTTAAAAATAATCTTATTTGGGTGATATTTTATACTATCAATACTCTTATTTTAAGTATTGGAGTCTTTCTTATCTTCCAATTGAATTTCATCTTGCTTATTATTTATTCCATTTTAATTACTATCTGAAGACGTAGAAGTTGCACTAGTTGCTTATAGTATATCTTATTTCTCTATCATATTCTCCAAGGATCTCTTCAATGATCACAATAAAATTTCCAAAAATGTTATCTTCTACAATTCCAAAATTGTCTTCATCTGCATATATTCTCAAAAAAAAAAAAAATATAAATCTTTAGAACTTGTCGCAAAAACATTACTCAATAAAACATCTTCTATGATATACAAAAGGAAACGAATATTGTTTTGATAATGTTTCAATATCCCATCATGCCAAATTTTTTGTTTCTTTATAACTTGATCTTAATATTGACAACTAAATTTCACTACACAAGACTACATCTTCAAAACTTAATTATCATTGCTAGTACTATAATTATTTACTCTCAGAAAGTACAAATATAATTACAGTTGAATTATAAAGGAGTCTATCATATACATATAACACTATTTTTACATCAACAGAAACGTCCACTGTTTGTTAATAACGTTCACGGCTACTATTACTACTACTATTACAACTGCCACATCCACTTACCATTACACCCAAAATCATCCATGATATATTCATATAGACTTCTTTTCACTATAAACCTAAAATCATTTTCCGAATAATTTCAAATATTTAAAAACGGGATCAACAAACAAGAAATATATTCTACTATCACTCTTCTTCTTCCACCTTCTACCATTACTTGTTTTCAATAATGGAATCTATTTTCATCTTTATCATTAAGTTGTCATTAGTTCATCATTATCATCATCTAGTCAATCCAACACTAAACCCAATAGCCACACAAGCCAAAAAAAGAAGTAATTCAGTGATTCCTAACCAGAAGCACAGTCTTCTAAACCACTGTAAATCAATATCCCAGATGAACCCCTGTAACAAAAATATCCTTTTAGATCTCTTTATCATCAGTTTTAATAAAACATAATCAGATAACAAATTACTATTCTCCCCAAATGCTACAAGGAAAAAGATTGGTGGTACAATAATTCCTGTGAATATTATCATTATAATTTTCATGTGACTAAACAGACTGAAACCAATATCCTCATCGTATTCTTCCCCTCCGGTCAAGCCAGAAGATTCTATCGATGATGAATCAATATGTTGTATTGGAAAGGAACTGTATTCGTTCCATATTCTATAATTGTCCTCTCCTCCACTACTATTATTATTAGCAGATTCATATGTCGGGGAAGGTGGCAGATCTGCTACAGAGGATATTTGTGTTTTTGGAGTTACAGAAGTTACAAATGATGATGAAAATGTATGTTGTGGTTTAAAATCACTGTTAATTATGCTTGGAATATCTACTGATAACAAGTTATCATTCTGTAAGTATTCTACATTTCTTGTCATATCTTCGGATAAGGAAAGGTATGTCCTGATTTCCCCAGTAGAACCTTCTATTGGTCTTGGTTCAGTATCCCATGAATCACCAATATTATCCAGTATTCTAACATTATCTCCTGAATTTCTTCCATTTGGGTTCCATATGGATGAATCATCTTTAGTACTCGGCACAATGATATTATTTAATAAAGAGGTTCTCAATGGCTTCCCAACTTTATTTATTTTCTTCACACTCTCAGGTGATTTGTTCGAGGCTGACTGACCATCTGTGAAATCATTCCTAAATACTTTATTTTCATCCCTCTTTTTTTTCCGAAACTTTTTAGCTATCTGGAAATCATGTGGTTCAAATTCAATACTTGATACACTAGGTTCCGATCTGATTTTAATTGTCTGTGGTTTTGAGATATAATCGTCTTTCAATAATTTTACAGCCTCATCAATCCTCGTATTAATTTGTTTATGCATATTAAAAACTGACTCATTTTTTGAGTTTTCACTGCCAAAGGAATCTTTATTAATAAGTCTATTATGTCTTGGTGTTGAAGAAATAAATGGGACATGAGTATCTCCAAAGTTTTGAATCTTAGACGTAGATGATAATGAGGAGATAGCAGTGAAATATTCATCCGATGTTTGTATTAGGTTATCTAATGGCGATGATTGAATATTGATCAATTGGGGGACATCTCTATGTCGATTGACATGTCCCTCCAATACTTTTTCATTCTTACTGTTTGAAAAATTATTGATTTCACTTCTAATATTTTCAGTAGAATTCAATATTCCTGTAGATAAAGTGCTTAAACTTGATTGGTTTTTAGAATTGTTAAATATGAAATTTTTCCCAGTTGAATTAATTTCATCAGTAGAAAGAATAAATTTATATAATCTTGAACTTTTTAAATTTTTTCGATTTCGATCATTAGTATTTGAACTATCACCATTTCTTGCGCTTGTGTCAAGGTTTGATTCGTTTAAAAATATACTATAAGTTATATCTCCTTCAATATTTTCACCCCTCTGCTCTTGTGACGACCCCAATGAAAGTTCACTAACATAATCTGTGTCTGTATTTAATTCAAAAGAATGAATAGAGTTGGTCATAAAGTATAAACGAAAGGAAAGGTTTTTAACAAAATAAATCAAAAAAAAAAAATATTTAAGAAGTTTTTTTTTTAAAACAAAAATGCCTTAAGATTATTATCAAACAATAAAATATCAGAAGAAAAGGGTAACTTATTAAACAGGGTTGACTTTGTATGGAGGTATCTTTCTTTCTATCTTACCAAGGGCACACAATACCAAAAAAGACAAAAAAAAAAAAACAAAAAGAGACAAATATAACAATAATAACAGATAATTCGATGCAAGAATATGACATAAAATAGGATATATACAAAGTCAACCAGTAATGTGCCAAAAAAAAAAACTCGATATTAGAAAAACTGTAGTAAAAAAAAAAAAGTCACAGAAAACCATGGAGAAACATATCAAACGAGAATGACTGAAAAGGTCAGAGTCCCACACACTCTCAACCTGAAGTAACTATATATATATTTTCAAGAACATTTGAACTTGTATCTTTGTTTGTACCCAATATATGCTACGAAGAAAATGCCAATAATAAATAAATATGTCACAAATTATTTTTAACTTTTCGTTCTTTTATTTTTATTTATTTATTTTTTTTCCGCTGGTCAAAATTTGTTTATGTGACAACAAAAAGTCACGTGCAAAATGTCAGCAAATACAAGTCATAAGAAATAAACACGTATAAAACCACAGAATAATAATTACAGTCAACATCTACATAGTAAAAAAAAAAAACCCTTCGTATAAATATCCAATCTACACAATACAAACATGTAATATAAAATAATATAGACAAAATAACTAAAATCAATTTCATAGTCTTGCTTCCACTCTTTGCTACGATTTCAATTTATTGGTTTCTTCAATTCATCATATAGCATTTGTTTCAACTTATTTATTGTTGCTTCATCTTCTTCATCAATATTATCATTATTCACATTCGAATTATTAGTATTATAGTTGATATCATTATCCATTTTCCAAAATTCATCTTCATCTAAATTTATAGGAGGATACTCCGGTTCATCATCAGGATCATGATAGAGACTTAAATAAGGATGTGACAAAGCTTCAGCTGCACTGATCCGTTTATCAGGATTAAAGACAAGCATCTTTGAAAGTAAGTCCAACATCTCCGGATTCAGTTCTTTTCTACTCTCTCTATTTTTATTATTTAAAAGCACAGCATCCCAAGGCAATCTATTTCTCATTGGTAAATTAGCGATATACTCTTTAGCTCTTTGAGATTTGATCTGTTGGAAATCTTCATAACTTGGTGTCCCCAATACTTCTAGGATCAGCCATAATTGATGATGATAATCCTTCCCTGGGAATAATGGCCTCCCAGATACCATTTCTGCCATAATACAACCAACCGACCAAATATCCATAGCAGTTGTATATTCTTGGAAAGTCAACATGACCTCTGGCGCCCTATACCAACGGGTAGCCACATACTCCGTCATGAAACCAACAAGGGTCTCACGTGGGTTATTACTCTGCGATAGACAACGAGCCAAACCGAAATCACAGACCTTTAAATCGCAGTTCGAATTCAGTAAAAGATTTGAAGGTTTCAAATCTCTGTGGATCACATTTGCGGAATGTATAGACTTCAAAGCTCTCAGGATCTGATATGTGAAGTACTGAATGTGGTCATCAGTCAACATCATTTGTTCGTTGATCTTTTGCAAGTCAGTCTCCATCAATTCCTGGATCAAATAGACGGCGTCCATCTTCTCCAGGTTGGGAGGGACCACTTTGTCTAATATACTGATAATATTTTCATGGTCGTGGAAGTATCTAAGTAATTTGAGTTCACGTAGCGTACGGGTTATGAACATTTTCTTACCGAAAGGTTTAATCTTCTTGATTGCTACTTTAACGTTCAATGGTTTATAGATTGCACTGCATACTGTACCATAGGCACCTTCACCTATTAAATCAATAAGCTGGTATTGTACGGGGATATCATATGTAATAGTACGTGCCATTGTAAAAGTATCCAAAGTAAAAAATTTTAGTTTATATACATATATCTATACCTTTTTTTTTTTTTTTTATTATTTTCCGTCTTCAGGAGGGAGTAAATTTAAACAACTAGTAAAAGTGTATTATTTTGACGTGTTACCTTCTACATATGAATAGTTATGCATATATATGTTTATATATATATATTTTTTTTCGCTCCTCTCTTTTAACTTTTTCCATGATTTCTCTTCACAATGACTGAAAACGAAATTCCTCGAGAGGTTAAAAAGAGTATCGGACCGAACAAAAGAAAGAGATCACACTGAAACCATTAAAGAGAAAAATAGAGGGTGTATTAACCAATCAAATACGTAAAGAACATTGACAGAAGCATACTTACTTGAACCAAACTAATAAATGTTAATCATTTATTCTCAAATATATATATATATATATATATGCATATCTATTCATATAGAGTATCTAAATGGTTAAAAGAAAGGGAAAGGGAAAGGAAAAAAAAAATTCACAATGTAGTAAAATACAAACAACGTAAACATTATAAACAAACAAACAAACAAATAAAAAGGACAGGGAGGAGGAGGAGGAGGAAAAAAAAAAAGAAAGAAAGAAACGAGCAACCATTTCATAGCATTTCCATAACGAGACAGTTTCACTAACTGATTTGTTGTGGACCTGTAATTATCGGAATCGAGATTCTTAACCTATGAGTAGATGGCAACTTAGGGATAATACCGATAATAAAAGTGATCAAAAAGTTGAACACGAACATTTTATAGTTCAATTTAGTGTAGTGTGTAATGACAAAAAATAGAACGATTGGTACAGATATGATGAATTTTCTGGAAGGGGTATATAGAGTTTCATTATCTATTTGTTCCCACATGGTCAAATTATCAAAGGCGCCCCCATTGAATTCGAAGGGGGTGCCCTTAATCATGTGGAACATTATATAACAACCACAATTGTAGGTCAAATTAGTTAGAGTCCAAGACCAATTGGTGCTTGAATTCAAACCAGGTAGAATATTGTAGAACAGTTTCAAAAGGATAATGATAACGATATGGATCAACCATGCACCTCGTTGAGACACCCATGATGCATTCATGTTAGGCAACACCTGTTGATCATTTTCGTCTTCTTGAGTCTCTTGTTCCACATGAGATATTATAGAGGAAGAACGTCTTCTTCTATGATCTTTCACAGGTTCATTTGTTGATGTATATGAACTTGCTCTTGATCTAGAAATAATGGAAACGTTAGTCAAGGAGACAATATCTTCATTACCCTTATCGACAGTATCAGATTTATTTTCTGGATGGTTTGGATAGGATGGGAAAGGTTTTAAATCCATGATTTGTACAGCTATGTTTCTAAAATGATATATATATATATATGTATATGTATGATTCTGTGTGAAGTAGTCAGACAATAAACTTTAACTAAATTGCTGAATAATCGTCATGTGGGACTGTAATAACCACAACTGAGATGAATGAACCAAACAAAACACACACACACACACACACATTACTACAAATAACATTAATGATTGCAAAAGACCTCCTTCAAACTCAAAACAACTTTCCAACTTTCTGCAAAAGGACCAACGAGAGAAAAAACCAAAACGAAACAAACAAATAAAAAAAAATCAGGGAAGAATCGAAAACAAAAGTTTGTAGCACACAAACATCCGAACACCACATACATAAGTAGAGAAAAGGCACACAATTCCCCGAACAGGAAATATGTACCTTAGAGTTAATCACCCAATGGGGAAAACATGACAGAAAGGGGTAAAAAGAAGGAAAAACCGCCAAAAAAAAAAAAAACGACCCAAATTTTTTTTGCAACCAAAAAAACCAAAAAACCAAAAAAACCCACATTCTATATAAACACAGAATGTGTAAATGTATAAATGTGTAAATGTTATATATATTATATATATATTTAAATGTATATAAATGTTATGTTCCTTGACTTTTTTTTTTTACATCTAAATGATAATTGAATATTTGAAGACAGAGAGAAAACAAAGGGAAAACAAAGAGAGAGAGAAAAGATAAACTAACCCCATCAAACAACACAAACGAATTTCATAAAGGAAAAGATGGTTTCTGAATTATTCGAAAAGAAAGCACAAGAAGTCAACAATTTACCTACTAAACCAACAACAGATGAATTATTGAAACTATACAGTCTATATAAACAAGCTACAATTGGAGATTGTAACACAGAAAGACCAGGCATTTTCAACATTAGGGATCGTACGAAATGGGATTCATGGAACGCACTAAAGGGTACTTTGACTCAAGAAGAGGCTGAACAACAGTACATCGAATTTGTCGATGAATTGATTGCTAAATATTCTTCATAAAGTAAATTTCTATCATTTATTAAACCATTCACTAATTATTTCATTCATATATATATATATATCTTTATGCTTTTATATATGATATAATAGAATATAGCATTTTCCATTTTGGCTTGTTTTTTTTTATTTATTTATTTATTTATTTTTTTCTTTCTCGATGAAGTTGGAAAAAAAAAAGAGGGAAAAAAAAAAGAAACTGAAAAGTTTTTATTCAAGTCTCAAATAAATAACAAATGACTAAAACAAGATTTACATTTGAATAAATAAGAAAACAAACAAACAAACAAACAAACATTCACGTATATATATTTTATTTTAGATGGGACAAATAAGTAGACAATCATCCGGCAAAAGATGACCACTGTTATCTTACCACCAGGTAAAATCCCATTCGATGAAACGTATATCCTATATGATAAAGACGACAAAATTGGGTTAATTTGCTGTATATTGGGATTAACACCAATGCTACTATTACAAAGTTATTTAACATGGTTCATTATGCAAAGAGACTTTGAATCGGTGATTTTCACAGTTGGACAATTGTTGAATGAGTTAATCAATCAAATATTGAAAAGAATAATCAAACAAGAGAGACCGTTGTGGGATGATGCAATCCCGTTGATCTTTAAAGGAATGGACACCACTGGAGGGAGTAGTACACAAGAAAATATCAGTTCATTAAGAGTATCGTATGGTATGCCAAGTGCACACAGTCAATTCATGGGATTTTTCATATCATATTTGATTTTAAACATGTGGTTCAGATGGAACTATAAATACAAGATCCAACCCAAAGACAAGATAATTTATTGTGTGTCAGGTTGGTTGCTGTCTATGAGTGTATGTTTTTCACGTTGGTATCTAGAATATCACAATTGGGACCAAATAATTATTGGTTACCAAATAGGTATAGTGGTCGGTGCCCTATATTATCTTTTTGTGGTAGTTATAATGTATCCAGTGATAAAATCAACAGTGTCACACTCTAAATTTTTGTCTACGTGGATAAACTATCTAAGGATACGTATTTGAAAGAGATATCTAATAAGTAATCTCATAGATAGATAAGTAAATAAATAAGTGTATAATACAATTCTCTATAGATCAAAGAACATATATACTCCCCAATATATTATTATTATAAGATTGTTCTCCTTATATATATATATAGTGACACCACTATTACTGGGGGTTTTTCTCCATGGATCCACGGAACAACAGACTTCTGGAAGGCCGTGGAACCAAAAGGAAAAGGAAAAGGAAAAGGAAAAAAACCCACTTCTCCTTCCGTTCCGCGGAAATAACGACAACACAAAAGCATCCTAAAAAAAATTTGCAAAAAAAGGAAAAACAAAATGGTTCCGCGGATTTAATTTCTTTCCAGATTTCTGTAGTTACCGTGCCTGTGTTAAATCCGCGATATTGCTATGTCAGCAAAGGGGGAAAGAAACAAAACAAAACAAAACAAACAATTAATGAATAATATTCCTTGCATATAATACATACACTGACTAATGTAATGCCATTATTTATACACTAGACTACTTCACTGTGTTATATATCATATAGCTTATTAAGAAATTTTTCATATATTTACACCTTTGCTAAACACTACTTCTTCTTATTGTCTCATCTATATATATAGACCGTAAATGTAATTATTTTTTAAAAAAAAATATTTTAAATATCTCTTTTAACTTAAATATTTATCAGTGATAAATAAAACAATCAATCAGTCATAGATAAACTTTCACTACTACTATAAATAAGAGGTTTCAAAATACAAAACTATTTATTTATATATATGAGGAAAATGTCTAACAATTTAATCTCTACATTGATTATTGATCCACTTAGAGTAGTTACTAACGTCAACATATGCGATTTAGTCACACATAACAACAACTCAAGGACAGTGATAACAAGACATGATTTAATGCAAATGGCTAAACAACAAGATACTAAATCAAATAGAAGAAAAAAGATAAATCAAGCCAAATAGATCGACGTACTATTAAAACAAAAACAAAATTTATCATTCAAACTCTTCGTTTTTCTTCTTCTTCTTATTCCCCCCCCCTTTACATCTTTGATTGCCTTGTACATATTAAATATTTATACCAATTTTTTTTGTTCTTTCCATTTTAGGTAAATAATATTACCTATTTACTTACTTACTTATTACTATAGTCGCCATTTGCGGGTTTTAGTTTGCAATAAGTGTCACCTTAATTCTACTTACAAACTCACTTATTTTTATATCTATATATAACTACCTCTGTAACATAATAATACAATGATTTTGTTCTCTATTTAGAAAAAAAATTATCGTGCCTTTATGCTATTTAATTAATATTTATTCTTTCTTCTTCTCTTTCTCAAACCAATATGATTGGTTCTTCAATTTCTTTTCTTCTCCCCCCCCCTCTCTTGAAGCAGATATTGCATTATTTTATTAGTGATATCACTCCATGTGGAAATGATCCAGTTCTACATACCTTACTTCATCCTAAAATTATCAACAACAACAACAAGTACAATAATAGTAATAATGGTACTAACTTAAAGAAAATTGAAAGCTTTTGACAAGTTGGATACTGTGTGATAAATTGACAAGACATAGACCTCTTGAATCTCAATGTACTAAAGATATAAAAGGGGGACCTTCATCGAAGATTATGGTTCCATTCACATTCAAGTGAAAAAATTGGTGTGGTTCATACTGAAATGGTACAATATGATCATCCACTTTCAACAAATGATGATGAAGATGAAAAAAACAAAACAAAACAAAAAACAAAAAAATAAAAATTGGTATATGTATCGGAAATAATAATAAACTTTTCTTTACAAATGGTGTATATTGAGGTCAAGGGAGAAAGATCGTCATTTCATAATTAAACCAAAAGGTCACAAAATCAAATTCCTCTTCGAATGATATTCCCGGATCTTTACACCCCCTCCCCCCCCTGTTTCTCTTGACTAGGTCTAACAAAATGAAAGAGTAGTAGCGTAATATCCATATTCATTCATATTTTTCACATGTATATATCCTCATACCTGTACATACTTCTTCTTGTTTGTAATAAAATACAATATTAGTGTTAAAATAGACCAAAAGTATAAGCTATTTGTATATACATATATATAGTATATTAGGAGAGGACGGGGGGCTATTTCACATCTTTGTGGACCATGTCCTAATAGATGGAGTATGTGTGTAATAATGTCCTGAATATGTCGACATACTTAAACCTGTATCATTCTGATTTACATTTCTTGGTTGGAATAAGTTATGTGCAGCACCAGTCAAATGTGGGGCAATATTATCTGGTACATATGAAGCTGCAACAGCAGGCCCTACAATACAACCTGCAGCCAACAATAAAATTAAAATATATAGACAGAAATATTTCCTAACCATTCTCTTTCTTAATCTTGTCTGTTTAAGAGAAAATATAGGTGGACGTATTTGTCTTGATGGTTTTAACCAAAACAACATCATTGAATGAAGCTTGTCAATACCTGGTATCAACAATAATGGTAAGTGTGTTAATAAAATAAAATGTCCTAGGACAAAATCGGCTGAAAATTCAGATAGTTCAATTATCTTAACCAAATATTCTCTAGAACATTGCTGGAATGGATTCTCTACTTTACTCCAAGAACCTGTCCAGAATGCCGTATTAGCATAATCATTCTTATATTCTCTTGTCAATAATGCCACCGATACAACTTGGAAAATCAATCTTTGACATTGAATACATGCCACCACACCAATCAACATCTTAACAAAACTGAAACCTTCCAATACCCACATAACAATAAACATCCCTACATGTGCACATACCGCTACACCATGTGCAAAAGCTGCTAGTACGGCACCTGGATTTTTATGACAACTTTGTAACATTGAATTGCAACAACATGACATAGACAAACATAATGCCAACACAGCCATATCGATTGCAATTGGACCCAGTGTACAAATAATAATTCTTAAAACGGAATTGACTCTATCCGCATCAGTGGTTTTAGCACCTGTTTGAGCATTGATAAAAGTGAATGGAATGAAACAACCCGCAGCATAAATCAAACATGGTATAACCTCAGAAATAATTAAACTACTTCTGTGGGCTCTGCTAGCATCACCCATTGCCTTTTCTGATTCATCCCCGACTAATCTACGTTTGAAACCAGTAACACGAGATCTTGCCATTCTAATATAACCAATCCATGAATTCTTATGGTATTTGCTGTTACCACGAGATAACCATCTAATATAATCTCTATAATCAAGGAAGAAGTCATCCCAAGATAATTGGTGTGGATTAAAGATAAATGGTGAATATACTAAAGACACTAATGAACCCCAAAACCATAACAAAGCAGCTTCCCAATGTGCCACTGTTCCGAATAATAGCATCAATAATGATCTTGCACCCATATAAATAGCTGAACCAGCAAATCTGGAGTAAAGAATTGAGAAAGGAATACGAGAGGTGGCAAAACCACGACCAGTAGAAATATAACGTGCGCCACCTACTGTCAAATCACTTGATAAAGCAGAAGAATAGATTTGAACGGTAAACACTTCAAACATTGGGGATAAAGATAAAATGTGACGCCAGAATCTAATAAAAGCCTTCCAAGTACCACGTTCAATCAACTCTTGACATATCATAGGGACAAATGCAATGAAAAACACAATGAAAATAGATAGTGTATAACGTCTAACCCAATCTACCACAGGTTTCAAATTATAACAACCAATTGGGTACAAAACATCTGTAATTGGCTTATTTTTATTATATTCACAGATAATAGACTCATGAGCTAAAGCATGTAAATTAACAAGGGTTAGCATAAACATTTGTAAAGATAATTGAATAAAGAAATTGTTTAAGTGGAAACCAGGGTGAGCATAATAGAATGATAAAAACCTATCTAGTGGTAATTGAGTACCCAAATAGTAATACTCACGAGACAACATTTGCTCACCCATACCAGCACCAATTTTAGTAGTGAAATTTAAAATAGTACCAAAACCTAAATCTCTACCTTTACCACATTGATAATATTCAACATGCTTGATTCTACCACCACGTAAAGTAGCATTCATACCAGAGTAAATATCTTCGTTCAAATGTAAACCCTTTTGAGCTTTGGAAACACCACCTCTTGTGGTCATGAAAATAGCATTAACGAAATCTGGATGACCATAATGTAACTTAGCACCAATTTGAGCCAAAGTACGAGCAAAAAGAGTACCAAAAGTTTGTTCTTTACCAGCTGCCACATCACCTAAAACACCAGAATTTTCAGAGAAAATATATTCTCTTGCACCAACAATGGCCACTGGATGGTTGTTCTTTTGATCTTCATATTCAATGTCAGGGGCATATGGATTGTATGGCTCAACATCAAGTTCTTCGAATTCAGCAAGGACAGATCTAATCTTTAAACATTCTTCTAAATAGTTGTCTTGATTAGCATCAATCAATTGGATATATTCACCTCTATAGAAAATAATAGCATGGTTTTGGTTATCTGATTTACCATCACCTAAAATTGGATTACCAGATAATTGAACTCTAAACTTTGGACGTCTACGACCATTCTCTAATATTTCACAGTGTCCATCAATAACAGCGGAATAAATTCTTGGTTCTTCACCTTCATGTAATGGAGGTTCTTCATCTAAATAAGCAATCTGTAAATCTGGATAAGCTCTCAATAAGAATTCGGCATTTTCTAATTCATGTGGTTTAAATTTAGCCAATCTCTGCATAGAGACCAAAAATTTGAATTTTCTTCTAGACATTCTTTCTAATTCTCTTTCTAGTTCTTCCACATTGTCACCGAACATCTGAACAATTTCTGGGTTTTCAACACGATATAACAATTTGATAGCTCTTGCATAATTCATGAAACCAGAGACAGTACGATACAAAGTTTGTGATCTCAAGGAAGCCCAAATTCTTGTTCTCAAAGTGTATTCTGGAGCAGCAGACTTAAAACCAATACAGTAATATGGTAAATCATCAATGTCATTAGATGAACTATCAACTTTTTTAGGTTCTTCTTCAATACCTTCATATGCAGCAGTTTCATCAGCTAAGATCTTAGTATCCTTAACAAAACAATCCCATTCTACTGGATGTAATTGTTTCAAATATTCTAACAATGTAACTCTAGAGAATTGACCATCTTCACGAATAATCTCTCTTAAAGAAAGTAAAATTCTTTCAGAGTAATGTGGAGTCAAAACAGTGAAAGTTGGCATATTATCAATAGAGACCGGTTGTGGCATTGGTGTTGCCAAGGATTGAGCAAAGAAGGAAATACGACGTTCAGCTTCAGAATCTGTTGGGAAAAATTCCACTTTCAATTTATGATCTTGTTGAGAAGTGAAAAAAGTTGGAGCTCTCAAGGTTCTCTTGCCTTCAATATCTGATGGAACTTGATGATACAATAATTTTTGGACATGATCGATAGCTAATAAATGTTCTCTATACATAGATATAATAATAGCATTCCAAATTTGTGAAATAAGAACTTTAGGTTTGTATTTGATTTCCATATCATTAGTAGCCAAAATCTTCAAATAAATTCTCTTTGGTAGTCTTGTGAAAATGTTTCTCCATGGTGTTAACACTGACATACCCAAATAAAATGCTTTACATATTGAAAAAACAGTGTTGGCGATAATATACCACAAATAAGTATCTAAGAAGAATAAGATAAAATCTGTGGCGATCATTAACCCTAAAGTAATCTTTGGTTGATGTCTACACAACTTAGCACCCCACCAATATTCACCAGTACATCTCATAGTCATTGTAGAAAGAATTCTAAGTGGATCTCTAAGGGATAAAATCAAGAAGAAATATGATTCAGCGTACTTAGCACCAAAAACCACAATCCAAAGTAAGTATGATAAAATTCTATTCCAACCATGTAATGGAGCAAAAGATGCGGTAAACGTTTGAGAGGAGACGTACCTTCTCGATGATTTATTCATATAGGAAGTGAAAAGACCACCTAATGGCATTACGGCAAAGAAAACCATTGTTGCCACAGCGACAAAGAAGAATACAATGGACACGATAAGAGCGGTCTTACTGTAAACAGTGTCTGGATCATAACAATAGAACCATATAATTGGAGCTAAGTTAATGCCTAAAAGTAGTATAATGAACAGACAACGACGAGATAAATGTTGAGCACCTGCCCATTTTCTTGGAACAAACCACCATTCACATAAAGTGGCAGCCAATTGAATAATACATGCAAGAGAACCGGCTAAAGCAGCTGATGCCCATTTATAAGCACCTAACGGTTGGTTGTTAACTAATTGTTGGTAGTTATGTGTATAAAATGTAGTGGCATTGTATGAAACATACATCCAATAGACAGTAGCATGCAATATCCAAATACGATTGAAATTTGTAATCAAATGCAACCAAGTTCTTGTTTCATAGTATGTCTTAAAGAACACTTTCTCCCAATCCACATTACCTAAATTTAAATACCTTTCCTCTGGTGGTAAATCGGTCAACTTCCCACCATTATTGAAGACAATTTTATTTATACCTTCAGGGTACCAAAACAGTTGATTTACATCATCATACCCAATAACTTTATTATGATCTCTTTCTCTCTTCACATAACGACCATCCGAGATTTCATAGACTTGGTTCCTAAGAAACTTATAGAGTGGCGTAATAATTCTATTCAAATAATCCCCCTCAGGTAAAGTTTTCCCATTAGACAAAGGAGACTCTAAATAATCCAACGAGCATTTATAAATAAAACAAAGACATTCTGGTGTGAATCTGACTTGATTGGCTTCCCCCCACAACAACAAGTACAACGCCAAATGACGAATCATTTCCAATGCAGTCAACTGATTCATCTTACACTTCCATCGGAAATCCGCAGCTTCCAAAGAATTATCATTCTCCAATTCATTCAACGCGTATTGTAATTGTTGAGGATCCATATTACCAGGTAAATTCTTCAACATCTTTCTATGTGATTTTTTTGCATTTCTTGATTTTTTATGCAATTTATTAAGCGAAATATTTCTAAACCCGACTGCATCATCCAGATCCAACTGAGCAGCAAAATACCATTTCTTGTAATTTGCACGATCACCACCTATGTAGTCAGCATGAAGAGTCAACAAGGCTTGTTTGGGGGACATACGAGAGGCACGAGAATCCAAAAGAGTCATCAAATGATCAAACATATTTCTCATTGAGTCTCTCTGGAACCCAAATGTGTTAGTCAAGTCGATAAAGACGTCTTCAATTTGTTTTATATCAACAGGAGAGTCCGGGTCAGCGGTCCATGCAGGGTAAGGGTCCTGTGGGAATAAATTTGAAGCGAAATTCGAGATATGTGAATCGCTTCTATCTTGAGAAGAAGAAGTTGAAATATTTGGATTAGAACCATAGCTTAAACTGGAAGGTGTGTAGTTGTTATTGTTAAGATTATGATTCATAAGATGATTTGAATAGTCAGAAAAACTTTCTTGTTCGACGTAGTTAGTGTCGTGTGGGTTCATTGGAATATGGTCTGGATCAATATCTTGATTGTTTCTATTATTATCGAAACGATCTCTATTAAATTCTAGTTGAGAATTATCATAATAATCTTCATGCACGTTATTATGGTTATAATTCAATTGATCATATTGATTAAATCCATGGTTTGGATTATTATCACTTCCATTCATATTGTCATATTGAGTATGATGATATGACATTTTGCGATTTCAATTTAAATGTAGGAAGTGACAAAAAGGATATAAAGTCAAAAGACAAAATAAAATAAAATAAAATAAAATAAACGAGCGAGCGCAAGTATTATTATTTGTATATATCCTTATTTTGATGTTAGTAGACGTTATGATAAACAATCTTCAGTGAAATCAGACAAACAGACAGGTTGATATGAAATTGGATATATATTATATGAGATATATAATGCAAAAGAAGAAGAAAGAGAGGAAAAAAAAAAAAAGATAGAGTTGGATTATTCGAAATCAAACTTTGAAGATTATTGACTTTTTATTAAGACTTCTTGATCAAAGAAAAAAAAAAAGACAGCAAGACAGGTAAAATCTGTTGTTACCAAAAAAAAAATAAAAAACAAAAATAAAAAGGATTAAGAAGTTAAAACTATTGAAAAACACACAAGAAATATTATGGATATATACTTTTTAATGATTTAATGTATGCAAGTGGCTGCCAGTTTCATGATATAAAATAGTATTTTTTACTTAGGTATTTGTTTCTCGAGTAGAGAATTCTACAAAAAAAGTTGTTTATTGTAATTTTTTGTTTGTCTTTCCTCGAACTTTTTTCCCAAAATCAAACCTCAAATACAAGGCACGAAAAACAATATAATAGAACAATAGATGCATATAATACGCGAATTTAAAAGCGACTACAACTAAGAATGCTATCCAGGACCGTTTGACCATGTTTAATACACTATTTATCTAGAATCAAGACAGAGAAAGAAAAAAAACAAATAGAACACAAATCAAATCAAAAGGTTGTTAGAAAAGAAATGAACAAGAAGAAGAGTCCAGATTATGTTTTTTTTTTTTTGTTTCTTACAACAACAATTGCAGTTTGCAATCAAATATTGTCTCTCTCTTTATTTTTTTTTTTCCTTCTTTGGTGGATTACCTGTTTAGGAAATAATGTTCACGCGTCTCGACCTCTTGATTTGTTGTCTTTTTTTCCTTTTTCATTTTGTGTGAAGAGAAAAAAAAAAAAAAAACCACCTCCCGCGTTAATACATAATACTATCGAATAAACATATATATGTGTATATTTACAAAAAGAGAAAAGATTTAGAGATATACCCAGGCTTACTTTTCGCGTCTGGTTTCTTGATGTTTTATTAAAACTTTTTATCGGATCAAGAAACGGGTGATTAAACCGGCACAATCCCGCGGCCGTTCGGCGTTCACAAAGTGGCCGGCACCTGCGACGACTTCGAGGACTGATCTGGGGAATCTCTTTTGGATTACGTTCCAATCTCTAGATTCTTTTAAATAATCTGAGTTTGATCCCTTGATAAACAAGGCTGGATTAATAAACTGGTTACCTTCGAAATAATCGTCGTTCCAATCAGATATTGACCCATTCACCAAAGAATCTTTCAAGATATCCAATGGCAATTTGCTTTGTAGACCAGGTTGATTAACATCCTTACCACTACTGCAACTGCTTCTTTGTAACATAGTCAATAAAAATCCTGAGATTAACGGATCTGTCTCTACCGTATTCAGAATCCCTTTTGCTTCTGTCAATGTCTTTATGCTTTGATCTTGACAGATAGTTTGTAAAACTTCTATATACTTGATAAATTTTTTATTGATCGGTTGTGTTCTCGGAGAATTTTCTATACAGACCATCGATGAACATAAGTTAGGGTTCTCCAAGACACACTGCATAGCCACTTTCCCACCCATTGAATGTCCAACAAGTACAGGCCGTTCCAAATTATGATCTTCAATGAATTGAAACACATCTTGAGACATCGTCCGATATGTCATATCTGCGTCCCGTGGTGATGTTCCATGGTTTCTCATATTCAGTAAATAGATATCTCTATATGAGTCAGGGTTCTGTTTTGTCTCGATATCAAGGATGCAATTCGCCATGGTTCGATTGTTGTTTGAATTGCCGAATAATCCATGCAGTATTATCATTGGCGGATTCATTGTTTGGTGCCTTCCAGCACATTTGCTTGTTATCTTGTTGAATGTTAATTTTAATCCTTGTTTATAGTATTGTATTGACATGATTGTTTTGGTTTTGAGGGGGTTCGTTATTGATAATCATTTTCTTCATCTCTACTGTCTTATTTCCAGTTTAATTAATTAATTAAATAAATAAATAGAATCAGGAATTGAAAAAAAAAATATGTATATACAAGAGATTGGAAATCTACAAGACTCACAGATATGTCTTAAAGAGTATGGGGAAAGACAATAATAAAAAAAAAAGAAAAAGAAAAGACGGAAACAGAGAAAAATCGTGTAATAAGAATAAAAGAAGTTATTGAAAGATACTAACTAAACACATCTAAATATGTAGATACATAGACATAGATACTTAAACTTCAGATACTATCTTCTTAGTCGAATAAACCGAAACCCATGTCGTCATCGGATTCTTCTTCTTCTTCTTCTTCAGCAGCAGCGGCTGGAGCGTCAGTGGAAGCGGCAGCAGCAGCAACTGGAGCAGCAGCAGCGTACTTTTCTGGGTTTTCGATTCTGTCAACTAATTCTTCAATTTCTGGGTAGTGGTAACCAGAGGCAATGGCAACAGCTAATAAGTCCTTGTAGTTGTTGATCAAAGTGTGACCAACAGATGGTAAAGTTGGGTAACCAATAGCCAAGGAAATAGAAGCAATGGTGGAGACAGCGGAAACGAAGTGACCAACTAATTCTTCATCGGTGATATCTAAGATAGAAGCTGGGAAGACTTGACCGTTGTCGTAGACTTGAACAACAGTTAAACCGTAGGTGAATGGAGAAATGTTCAACATGTTCAATAAGGTAGCTTCAGATGGACCGACCTTGTTACCGGCTTCAACGACCTTGACATCGGAAACAATTTCAATGGTACCTCTGGCAATCTTGGTTGGAACACCTAAAGCTTGGAAGAAAGAAGTCTTACCTGGTTCCATACCGGTGTTGACGGCACGAACCCAGATATCTTCTGGAGCGATAGCACCGGCTCTAGCTGGAGCAGCAACCTTGTTGGAAACAATAACTTCCTTGATTTCCTTTAAGGAGTCGTTGGTGAAGATGAAACCAACGTTACCCTTGATGAATGGCAAGATCTTTTCGAAGTCTGGTAAGTCAGAAACAAAGTCTCTGATGGCTCTTCTGACCATGGTGTTCTTACCCATTAAGACGGCACCTCTGCCTCTTAAAGCCTTTCTGACTTCATGCATTTGTTGGGAAGAAACATTGTCAACACCAACAATGAAGATGGACTTGTATTCTTCTAAGTATTCTCTTAACTTGTTGAAGTATTCAGCTTTCTTTTCACGGACGCCTCCCATTTTCAAATTTTGTCTATTTGCAGGATGTTTAAAGGTATTCCTCTGAATGATTCTATTATAAGATGTAATACAAAGAAACTGCACGAAACAAAAAGCCACGAACCAAGAAGAAATAGGCTTGAAAATAAAGTAGAGAAAGAAAGGCCTTAAAACATAATTAATCAAATTAAATCTAGCTAAAGGAGACTATAAGTATTACCTATATGTTAAACATATATAAGCTATAATATGTTGAAGATAGCAACGTTAATGTCATCAAATATCAAAGATGTTTGAACCATTAAAGCTACAAAAATTTCCAGATGCCCAAGTATTAAGTTGAATTTTTTGGTTTCCCCAAAATGGTGAAAAAGAAAAAGAAGTACCCGAACAGGAAACATGAAAAAAAACACACTGTCAATTGCGGTGTTTGAGGACTGTTTCAATTGGTTCTGACAAATGTACGGATGTTATGAGGTTTCACAGTCTTGATATGAAATAGTTATTCTCCTTTTTACAATGTAGGCAATTTTTTAAAGATTGATGATTTTATCAATGTAAAAACAAATATTTGGAAGAGCGAAGTATAATGAGATTGGATAATTAGTGAAAAAAAAAAAAGAAAGACAAGGATCTAACGTCGATGCCTGGTACATTCAATTATAAAGGGTCTTGACTCTTATGACTTATGCTTCTTTTTATTTTTTAACTAGACCGTAGTCAAAGAAAAGATCAGATATATAACATATGACAATGTCAAGAAGAGTACTTTATTGTGGACATCCTACAGAATTAGATTTATTGGATCAAGTCAATTCATATAAATATATAAAGGATATAATTATACCAAATTTGTTATTAGATGATAGGAAATTATTAAATAAAATTAGATTTTTTAAAGTGACTAAAAATGATAAAATAAAAAACGTATTACATAATTTAAAGAAATTTCAAAATAATGAAATTGTTTGTATATATGCATATGGTCAACATTTACAAAAATTATTAAGTATAGTAGAATTGTATAAAACTAAGATATTATTAAATGGAAAGATCGAATTTAAACAATGGAATAAATTGTCATCCTTCGATGTTATTTCACAAGGTAAAAATGAATTATTAGACAAAAAGATTAAAGTACCAATACTGTTGACATTTATTACTACAAATAAAGCTTATTTTAAATTAGAAACCTTTATCAATGAAACAAATGGTTTTTGTGAACAAGAGTAAATAACTTAAAAATAGAATAGGAACAAAAAAAAAAAGGATAACATATATAAATAAATAAATAAGTAAATAAATAGAAAAGATAATACTATCGCTACTTCAATTTCGTTGTTCCTTACTTTATGATTACAAAGAGAGCTTATCAAAAAATGTAAAAAAAGATGAAGAAATACTTTGATTGTGTATGTACCATTAAATCAATAAGGGAAATACAAAAATGTCATACTCCCATTATGTTCTTCTCATGCCTTTAAAGACAGATCTAATGGATTATTGACTGTACATTATCTCTTGACAATCAATAAATACATTTGTTCTAGGCTTCGCTTTGAATTCCTAGTCCGTAAAATATTCCAGGATTAGGAATCTTCGAAGAAGCCATAATTATAGTAAATAGAAAAAAAAAACAGTATTAAAAAAATAATACCAATGTGGACATAAATATGTATGAATTGTCACATAGACTTACAATGATTAATGCATACACATATACACATGTAAAATCAATAATAATTGAATTATTTTCATCACTCCCAGCGTAAGTCAATCTTACTATTTTAGATTAACATACTACTGGCTCCTCCTCGTTGTATCTGTCTTTCCCACTAATGTTTTTAAAAGTTTGTGAGAAAGAAAATTTTTCTTAATCTTTTGTCTTTTCTGCCCATTTATTTATATATTATCGAGCAAAAAGAAAGGAAAAAAAAAAGATGACAGTCAAGGAAGAAAATAAGAAAAAAAAAATCGTTTATTTTAATTAGGGCAAATATTTCAAAGATACTGTATCGATTAAATATATTTATGTACCAGAGGGGAAGATTCAGAATGTATGAATTCATATAATAAGTTCATAACTGTTTTATTAAGTATTGACAAGTAGATGTGTGTACACGAAATTAAAGCAATAACACGACATGGTCCGTTATCGTTTATTCATCCCAACCGTCTTTCCATCTTTGTTTCCAGAAATTACAATCGAATTTTGGTTTACCTAATTTTACATTAACATGATTATGCGCTTCACATAACCATCTACTTAATTCTTCTTTGGATTCTACTCTAGGGGAATGTTTCGTAATATATTTTTCAAAATCATGAGCACACCAAGTACATGGATAAACATGAGAAAACAGTTTTAAAAATTCTCTCATGTCTTGTCTTTCTTCTTGCGTTGGATTATCTGGATATTTTGCTGCCATTGAATGTAAAAATGTCCATGATGCCGCACCCAACTTTTGTACATCAGGTGGGTCCTCCTTCATATAAGTTCTTGATCCTGGTATTAATCCCTCATCAACAGATTCTACAACAACATTATCTTGTTTCGATACTATAGGGGTAGGAACATTGGTAGCTTCTTTATCATTTGAAGTTATTTCCTGACCATTTTTATACATTTGATATTGATTAGTCACCTGAGTTGCGACATATTGAAATCCACGATATGCAAAACAAGGTAAACAAAACTTGCCATCTTTATTAAACAACATGTTACGTAATGAGAAAGTATTCTCTTGAGATTCTGACATGATTAAAATTGATTAATCTCTTCCTATGTGATACCTTCTTAATGAAGTTTCAGTCTTTGCTTTGTTACTTTTCGGTAATATGTTCTCCCAAAGTTAACCAAATTAATATTCGTGTATATTCTTCTCTTTTTATGTTGTTCTCTCTTAAATTTCTTATAAATAAGGGGAAAAAAAAAGTATTAAGAGTTGATTCTATTTTATATAAATATTTAATGATTAATGTGTATTAGTATTTCGTTAAACATAAATACATATGTTTATACATTATATACAACCTGTCAGATGTCTTGTACTGATATATCAATGCTTGCTCTTCTTTGGATATGAATATAAAATATTGGAAGAAAAGATAAAATGTTTATAAAAAAAAAACTACTATATATCAATTGATTCGGTTTTTTTTAATATTTACATAAAAATTTAAATAGACGTTTTCATTTCCCTTAAACAATATCACACACTCTCAATATGTTGTGGCCATTCCTGTTCTTATTTATTTATTTTTTTTTTTTGAGTTTGTTTGCTTTTAGTCAAGACTCTCCATACCAACTGAGTCCTTATTATTTAAAAAATCATCGGTTCTTAACGGTCTCATTACAATACTAGTAGCTGTATTATCAGATACACTATCATCTTTTAAGTTACCTGTCTTTTTAAGTTTAATATACTCTTGTGCGGCCTTTAATGCAGCTTCTCTACACAATTCCTTCAAATCAGCGCCAGATAATCCAGAGGTTGATTTTGCAATTCTATCAATATCGAAGCAATCTTTATCTAATTGTATATCTTTTAAAAAGATTTGTAAAATTTTCTTTCTCTCTTCTTCACCAGGTAACTTTATAAAAAATCTTTTTGGTAATCTTCTTAAAAACGCCGAATCAATATCGTTTATTCTATTCGTTGCACCAATAACCATAACTCTACCATTACTTATTAATCCATCCCATAGACTCATGAACTCAGCTTTTAAAGTGGCAGTCGCTTCATGATCCATTGATGTTCTTTCTCTAAGAAATGAGTCGATCTCATCAATAAATATTATACATGGCTCTATCTTGTTTGCCAATGAAAATATTGCATCTACAATCTTGTTAGATTCACCGTAATACTTATCCATAATAGAAGACATCCTAATAGATATGAAATTTACGCCACTTTCCTTTGCAATAGCTTTCGCTAACATAGTCTTGCCACATCCTGGAGGTCCATAAAACAAAACTCCAGATGGTGCTTGAAGCAATGGATTACTTGAATATAATTCAGGCATAGTCAGTGGATATATAACATTCTCATGTAACCCATCAATAATGGAATCTAGTCCGCCTACGTCTTTAAATGTGACATTGATTTCATCAGGTGTGACAACAGACGATAAAATGTCTCTTTCATATGCAGATAGTTGTACATTGGCTAAATCAGGGTTGGATTCGATTAATTTTATCCATTGTTTTTCTTGTTTTTGTTTACTCTCTTTGGATCTTCCTATGGGTCCAGTCTCGGTGTTCAATAGATTATTTATCAAATAATATAATGATATACCAGTACCTATTAGGATTGATAGATCTGTGATCATTTTAAAATCTATTTTTTTGGACATTATTTAGATAAAGTGTTTATAAAAAGAAGGACAGAGAGGAAAAGGCGAGCGGTTGAGAGAGTAACTCTGTGATAGGGTATTAAATCTTATATATATATATATGTGTGTGGGGGGGTACTGAGTACAGAAATGGGTGAAAATACACAATCTTCAAAATTAATTAATAATATATTATTTCTTATATTTGTGTCCTTAATTTATTATTGAAATTAATGGTATTAGAAGTGTTGATGAACCAATTACTTGTTTCCACCTTTATCTTTTTATTCACTTTATTGAAAACTTATTTAATTTTTTTTCTTTAAATAAAAATAAGTATTTTTTTTTTTTTGCTTTATTTCTGATTTTTGGCATTAATTCTGAGTATTTGAATGAAATGATATAGTGAAGAGGAAGGAATATATATCAACCACATGCCATATTTTTACCTAGAATAGTTACTAAGCTGGATTAATATGAAATATTACGAGGATTAACAGTTTCTAATCGAGCATAAATATAGATAAAATTTTCTTTGTTTAGTCAAACAAGATATATGATACCACGATATCGTTGGTTGACTTTCACGATCATTAATTTGCATTTTTGAAGCAAGAATATTAAGTATCACTTATGTTGGATGGTACGAGCACCTTTATTTAATTAACTTTTGAAAGTTATATCAATATATATATATATCTTTAGGTTCACAAACCCATAAAAGAATGTCCCGTTTGCAGAGAATGTACAAAATACAAATCATACCAGTGAGTTATGTTGAGATGCAGATCTAAGGCTCGTATATAATATGAAAAATGTCATTTGCATCTTTTTTAATAATAACAACATACCTTTTTTTAACAAGCTCTGTAATATCCTATACTTCAAAGTGTGAGTCTAATGTAATTTTTTTTTTGGGTGTGTATGCACATCTATGTACTGCAGGTGGAACAGAATTTGCAAGAGGATAGATATTTCATTCAAAATGAAAGTGAGGGTGATGTGTTCAAAAACATATCTTTTTGATGTCATCATTGCACTCAAGAAAAAAAAAAACTGGAAAAATATCTTTCTAATTGTATATTTTTTAACTGCTATAAATTGATTATTTAATTTACTGTAGAATCTAATAGAAGAGGTTTACTATGTTTGTTTTAAGATTCACATTTGAGAAAAATTTACAAACATATATAAAAGTAGGAGTAACCAACATAAGAAAGAAGGATAATAACAAAAACAAATATTAAATGTATAAGTATATATTATTTATTCCTAGTAGATATAGAGACAGGGAGATATAAATATTTCTTTTACATCTAGATATATAGAGTGAATTTATATCTTACATATATTTAAGTGAAGAACTGTTACTCTCATGACCAAGTCAACTGGCAACAGAAGCACATATAAAACAGTAAAATTTATCAAATTGTAAACTTTCAAGCCGGATCTGTTGCAAAAATTTTCTCCGATGCGGGGAGTCGAACCCCGGTCTCCACGGTGAAAGCGTGATGTGATAGCCGTTACACTACATCGGAACCAGTATACTGCCAATTGTTGTAATCGACGACCAAATTACAATAGTTAATAAAACCTTATTAGAACTGGATAATAGTATGTATTAGCAGACCGCTATCTATATATCCTTTTTTTCTCTATATATATATATAAATAATATATATAGTGTACAAATATAAAAGAAATATAAATGCAAATATAAACAGAAAATGAGGACAAACTTGGGGAACTTGAATCTAAAAAATGTTCTCCTTTTATATAAAATATTTGTCCACAGGTTTACCTCGAAAATAACCAACTTGAGTTCGATGATAGAGAAACAATATAAAAAACAACATTGATAAGAAAAACAATAAAAAAGCTAAACCACATAACACTGAACTGAAAGTGTGTTACGTGTTCAATACAAAAACTACTGGTGAAGTGACGTCGTCCCCTCATGTCCTATAATAATAATAACCTTGGAGGTATTTTGGGCACGAAAATAAAAGAATAAAATTTCCCGATTAGGAAACAACCACAACACCAATATGTTGTAAGTTGGATACTGATTTAATTTGAAACTTGTATTTTAAATTATCGACGGATAGTGAATGTAGTATTGTTATTATATAAGGACGTTATATAATATCTGTTTTAGAGCAATACGGCTTGTTCTATTCTAGTTTATATAATAAATATATAAAACTATAAATTAGACATGAATGTCTTTTCCAATGTTGAACAATTGGGTCTTTATATATAAAAAGGAAAACCATAATTTTTTAACTGTTTAACTTAATGTTTACTAAAGTTCAATAATTTCTTTTCAATGGACGAAAACTGTTCGTTTAAAAACAATAGAAATTTATCTTCATAAATTTCTTAACCATAGTAAATTCTTATTCCAATTTCGTTTATTTTACATTCTATTGTTTTCCTTGTAATATTTTTATTTTCTCATTTGATGTGTATTCAACTTTCTTACAAAATTATTCTTCTAAAATTCATTTAGTTATTTCTGTTAAACCCTGACTTTTTATAAAACATTTCTTGAACTATTTATTGGAAAATCTCATTAAACCTATTTTATTTTTCTAAACCCTAACTAGTTTTTCTTTTTTATCTTTAATTCAAATTCACTGCACAACACAATATCGAACTGTTAAGTGGTCTTTTAGGTGAAATATCTTAGTAAACGGGAAGCGCAATAAAGTTATTTATAAGAAACCATATATTAAATCAAAGACAGTAATTATTACAAACGGTATATAATTACTAAACGGTCTTATACTATATTAAATGATATATTTGTTCTTGCGTTCTCGGTTTCTTAGTTAACTTCTTGTTGTTCTTCCTTTCTTTATGTTCAAACAGACTATTGTATAATCTATTAACATGTTCGGCTCTTAACATTTTCAACTTTCTGTTTATTTCAATTTATCTTCTAAAATGTGAAAACTTTTCAATCAATAATTTTAATGAGTCGTCATGTTATACGTCTTGATCACTTAATACGTTTAATCACTTGTAACGAATGACTTATTTTAGGGGAGCATTTGGAGATCATCAATCTTCGAGCAATTATACAACATCTTTCTCTCCCTCTTTGGAACTTTGTTTCCACAATTGAACAAAGTTATCAACCAGTGACTGACCAGTATTATTAGGTAATAAATTAAATTCTTCGACTGGATATTCAACAGTAATAGTTGGATAAACATCTTCCATGTGGCAATAAAATAACTTGTTGTCTTTGTCATAATCTACAATATTAATAATTTCGTTAACCCTCAATATTCTTTCCACAGCGGTATTTGGTGGGTTTTTTGGATAACGATCTTTTCTCAATTTCAATGGTTTCAATTTTTCGACATTAATCACCCTGTGAGTCTTCTTCATAGACGGTAAATCTAATTCGTAGGCATTATCATTGATCTTCTTTACAATCTGGAATGGACCTACATATATGGGTTGTAATTTCATGTATTGACCTCTTCTAAAATAAGCATCTCTATGTAACAACACAAAATCTCCGACTTTATAAGTAACATCTTTCCTCCCTTGGTTATGAGAAACTTCCATATTAATTTGGTTTTCTGTTAAGAAATCTTTAGTACGTAATGTAATTGCTTGCAACTTTGTAGCTAGTTCCTGCGTTGCATCATGACGGGAAGTAGCAGCATGATTAGTTAGGATAATTGGTTCATTAGGAATGTATACTAAATCAACTTCGAAAGGAGCGGCTTTAGTGATTCAGTTTGGTGTCGAATTATATACAAACTCAATGTGAGGAATTCCCATTGACGATGATTGTTACCTGTGTATGTCTTCAATAACCGATTTAGCGTTCTGGATAGTTCGTTTAATTTGTCCATCGGTTTGAGGATGATTAGTGGAAGACATCTTTAGTTTTATATTCAAACGTTTTGCCATTTCCTGGTATTCAGTGGAAGTAAAACGAGAATCTCGTTATAGATTCTGGGAAACCATGGTAAGCAAAAATATATCAGAATAACGCATTAATCACAGCTGTAGTATCGAACGGATATTGACCAGCTATCATATGTGCTCTTTTAGAGAACATATCAACAACTACCATAATCATATTGTTTCCTTGTTCGGATTTAGGTAGGCCAGAGACAAAATCAATACTAATATTTAACTAACGACCTTCGGGAACTGGGGATAGCATTGATAATCCTTGTTTATTGGGACGATAAGATTTGACAAGTTAGCATTGCACACAGGAAGCAACATATTCATTAACGGTGTGATATAGATTCGGCTAGTAATAACGACTTGCAATCTTATTAAATGTAGCGGAAGCACCAAAATGACCACCATATAGACTACGATCGTGGTAGATTCGAAGGATTTCTTTCCTTTTGTTAACAGGGACAACATCACGTTCCTTAAAGTAAATAATGTTGTCAGTAATCGTGAAACAATTTCGAAAGGTTCTTGACAATGTAAACCTTTTCATATACTTTTTATACAACGTTGAATCACAAATCGTAAATTCTCTTCATTAATTTTAGAAATGTATACGAGACAGGCAGTGCATAACGGATCAGTAAGGTATTCATAATACCAACTTTTCGGATCTAAAAGAACGGCAGCATCTTCAATAGCGGCAACAGTATAATCGGCTCTTGATATAGCATCAGCAACTAAATTTTTCGGACCAGCTAAATATTCTAATTTAAAATCGAATTCAGATAATTCATTTAACCATTTATTTACCCAGCGAGACGGCTCTTTATTATTTTGAGCGGTTAATAAATTTATGTGATCTGTTCTCAATGTAAAATGTAATCCATGAAGCATATATTTAAAGTGCGACAGTGCTTCTACAATAGCTAAAAGTTCGAGATCACCTGCAGAATAATTCTTCTGAGCACCTTGTAATGTTTTAGAGTAGTAACCAACAACACCAACTAACTTTCCATTTTCTGTAATTTCTTCGAGAACAGCACCTAACCCAGTTTTCGATGTTGGAAATTTATCTATAGCAGCACATCTAGAGATTAACGGTTGGATTTTATTTTCAGATATCGTATAACCTAAAAATTCAACAGACTTAGCAGCAAAATGACATTTCTTCTTCTTAACAATAAGCTTTTCTTTCTTCAATCTTTGTAAAACGATGTCTAAGTGCTGGAATTATTATCATAATTAAAATTATTAAAGAAGTTTTTCCTTGAAGGAAAAGATTATTATGGTACAAAGTCTATATGTGATGTCTGGGTGTAGAGATATGAGTTTCCAAGAAAAACATTTTGTTTTTGGAAAATGAAAATTTTCAAAGATAAAAAGAGAAAAGGTAAAAGAAGAGACTTATTTATTTATTCATACTATATACATATACATAGATATATATAGTTGTTAGATAAGAAAGACAAGCCACATATAACAAAAAAAAATCTAATGAGTTCAAGTCGTAAGGCCACAGGAGTCCAGTACTAAGTGTATCCAATGTTCATTGACGGTAGCAGAGTGGACCAAAATATCATCAAGGTAAACACAGACAAAAGGTAAATCTCTAAATAAATCAGTCATATAACGAGTGAATGTGCCTGGAGCCTTAACGAGACCAAACGGCATGACAGTATATTCATATTTTCCATTGGGAGTGACAAAAGCAGTTTTAAAACGGTCACTTTCTTTCATCGGGATTTGGTAGTAACCTGAGTGCAAATCCAGTGTTGTAAAAATTGTAGACGAGCCTATTTTAGAGAGCAAAGTATCTATTCTAGGTGAGGGAAACGGGCCTTTAACAGTTACGGAGTTCAAAGCTCTATAGTCCACACATAAACGATATGTATTATCTTTCTTCTTAACCAAAACTACCGGTGAACTACAAGGGGACTTGGACGGAACAATAAACTTCTTTTCTAAAAGGTCAGCTACGATTTGATTTATCTCTTGTTCTAACTTAGGGGTAGTTTGATATGGTTGTCTTCTTGGTAAACGAGCATCAGACTTAATATCTATTTCATGTTCAACTTTAGATTTTTCATCGAAATTTCTCGGAGGTAAATCATTACGAACCGTAGAGGAATATTTATCTTGTAGCCAGTCGGACAATACATTAAAACGATCATCAGCACCAATTTCGGAAACTTTAATAGCGAAAATAACAGTATTAGTATTATATAAGTACGTTATATAACTTCTGAATTTAATACAGCTTATTTAATATATTGTTTCTTATAAATAACTTTATTGCGCTTACCGTTTACTAAAATATTTCATCTAAAAGACCATTTAACTTTACAACATTTGGTAGCGTCGCTTTACCATGTCCTCTACTGCCTCTACAGTCAACATGAATGAATTTCTAGATGCTATTGATGAATCTCTGGTTCCTAGTTCAACTACTCCTGCTGACACTGCAATTCCAGCTCCATCTCCTGCTCCTACTCCAGCTTCCGCTCCAAATCCCGCTCCCACTACTACCCCAATTACAGATCGTTCCGAGTTGCATTTTTATAGCACCGCACCTGTTCGTTTCTCTGGTCGTAAGGATTTATTCACGTTGCCAGATTTCCTCATCACTGTTGAAGCCCAAATCTACGCCCGGAACTTGCATACTGATGTTGATCGTATTGCCTTTTTTGGTCGTAGCTTAACCGCTCCCGCTGCTCAATGGTTTGTCACTTGGATTCGTTCTCATACCGAACACCACTTTGACCAATTCCTTGTCGATTTCAAGAACAAGTTCGTTGGAATGATTGATCCACATGCTATCTTCAATGCTTTTCAACGTTTAAAGGAGGCTTCTGTTGGTATTGATGTTTACAACCAAAAGTTTTCTCAACTCTTGGCATTAATGCCTGCCAACATTTGGACTCCCAAGAGTGAGTTACTTTTCTATTATCGAGGTCTCACTCCAGACACTGCTCGTATGGTCGCCTTGGCCCGCCCAACTACGATTGAGGCCGCCATGGAAGCTGCTAGTAAAACAGTTTCCATCACCAGCCGCTCCTTCCCCAGTTTCATTAATTACGACATGGATGGAGACATTCCCATGGCTGCCGCTATGAACCCTTCCTCTCTGAATGATTTGTCTGATTCTGGCATCCCTGTCGCTGCAGTCCACCAATCTCGCGGAAGAGGAAGAAGAAATGGTTCTCATAAACCTTCTCCTAATACGAATCACACTGGGAGACATTACCTTTCTCGCCAACAATGTATCGACAGAGGCTTGTGTTTCCACTGTCACAAACCATTCCATCGTTACAGTGAATGCCCTGCCCGTAAGGCGAGCAATAAGCATTAAATGCTCTAAGCAACATTACAATGACACCGTTTATTTAGCTCCAGTTGTGCCCGATCCCTATCCACTCGTTGGCAGCAATTGCCAAGTTAAAATGTTTGTTAAAGGAGTACTCGTAAATGTGTTAGTGGACACTGGTTCTCCTACATCGTTTATTAGAGCCGATATTGCTGACTGCTTAAAGTTAGCACGTACTATAGCCCCGCCATTCCGTTTTAGAGGTGTCGTGTCATCCGAATCTGCAATCACTAGTGAATCTGTTGAAGTTTCACTCAAACTTGATGACGTTAAAATTAAAACACCCGTATATGTTACTAACTCGATTAGTTTTGAAATTATTCTTGGGCACCCAGTTATATCATCACACCCGTCCCTTTATAAATTGTTCGAAACAAAGAAACCCGTTCCTGAGTATACTGTGTCAATGATCACTGAAGAAGACACCGATAGTATATACTCCGACGCTACCAAATATTGTACAGTTAAACGGTCTTATACTATATTAAATGATATATATACGTTCTTACGTACTCAGTTTCTTCGTTGACTTCTTGTTGTTTCTTTCTTTCTTTATGTTCAAACAGACTATTGTATAATCTATTAACATGTTCGTCTCTTAACATTTTCAACTTTCTGTTTATTTCAATTTATCTTCTAAAATGTGAAAACCTTTTCAATCAATAATTTTAATGCGTCATCACGTTATACGTCTTGATCACTTAATACGCTTTAATCACTTGTAACGAATGACTTATTTTAGGGGAGCATTTGGAGATCATCAATCTTCGAGCAATTATACAACAGTCAAGTTTGACTATCCTGCTCTTTAAAGATAATAAAACACTCAACTTATTATAAGAAGTTTGTTAACAATCATTATTTCAATCATAGGAATTTTTATTTTGTTTTGTGGAAACTAGGTAATATAATGACATATCAGATAAAAAAACAATTCTCTAATTGGTAAAAAAAAATATTTTAAAAGAACCTTAAAGTGACCATTCATAGGTTGCATCTTTGTTTATATAAATAATAGATATTTTTGTTCTTTTGAGAAGGAATTTTAATTTTGCTGTTTCTTCCTTTAAGTTACGGCCTTTCAATAATTATTTTAAAAACCTTAAAAGTTCATTAAGGTTTTGAACTTTTCTTCAAAACAGTTAACTAAAAACTAAAAAAAAAATAAAAAAAATAAATGTTCAACATATTTAACAAATGTATGTAATAAAATTATTAATTTTGAATTTATGGTAATCAAATTAAGGGAAAAAATTACCTCCTTATAACCAAAACATTCAGTATTTCTAAAAATAATCAATGTAAAAAGCTCAAAGACATTAATTAGCATTAATTTTTCCCCAACTTTATTTAAATATTATAGAATGTTGGAAAGAACGAAAAATGTCCAGTGGTCTTACGTATTTTTAGCTCTTGATGAGTCAATGGATAAACATAATCTTAAAAACCGAGAAAATAAAAAGGTAGTAATTATCATGTGAATTATTAAGTAATAAGTTCAATAAAGTGAAATGTAAACAAGGACAATATTTTAAAGAAAGAAGAAAGAATATTTAGTCCTAACTCTTTAGTTTTTCCTTATATTAATTTTTTTTTTTTTCTAATTTGATTTTTTAAATAATTTGTATGATACACTGAAGAAGAATACCAATACATAACACTACAATAAAACCTATTATCATGACTGCTAACTTCAGTACTATCTTAAGCTTCTTTTCTTATGGGGGGAAAAAGACTACAAGAAACTGCACAGCATAATTTCATATAAAAAAGTACTAAAGTATGCAGGTTACATTCTTTTATCGTAAAAGAAAAAACAGAGAAAGCTTATTTCCAATATTTCGCTTTTTTTTTCAAAAAAAAAAACTTTGTCAATAAGTTTATGGGTAGAAGAAAGGGTTCTCAAACATGTAAAAAGTATATGCATTTTGTAGGGACTGAAGGGGAATGTTATAGAATATAACAAATAGATAAATGAAATTTTAGAGAATACCAAACAACAGAAAGTTGAACATTTAACAATTAAGAAGAATAGAGAACTGTTGAGAATGAGCGCCTGAGACTAATGGTTAATAGTTAAAAAGTTTTAATCTTATTCTAATATATTCCTTATAGTTATTAATATACAAATAGAAGTAAAGTTCTTCACCCATCTTCTCTATGAACAATATAAAAGTAAATAAATACGTAAAAGTGTAAATAAACTAAAAATAAGATATGAGAAAAACCTGGTATTTATATATATAGATATTGAGTGATTTTTCTCTATGGACGGCAACTTTTCAACCAAACAGTTTTATCGACGTTTAGTTTTATTTAAATGATAAATATTCGGTTTCTACTGTTTGTAATCTGCTAAACTTTCTTGTTCCATCTATTTTATTTTGGAACAATCCATTTCAGCAAGAACTTAACTCCAATTTTGTATACTAATAACTATAAAGAAATAATAGAATTAAATTAGGAATGTTTCAAAAATGTTCATTACAATCAGGGCATAATTTCATCAGTATGGAATATATACATCTTGACGTTTTGTATGTTTTTTTGAACAACAAAGGAGAAACGCTAGGCTATATATAACAACATAAATAGAGCTTGGTATAAAGAGTAATTAAAATTAAATGAATTTTGGTTGTGTTTATAGGATTAGCACAGTTTGATTAATACCTTCTTGTTTCCCTCAAAAAAAAAAAAAAAAGATAATGAAATATAAAAATGAAAATAATTCTCTTATAAAAGCTTCTTTTTTTATTGTATTAATCTAATACTAAGTATCATAGAGGGTTTTTGTTGTTATTTTTAAGAACGTTTAGGTTTTTCATTACTTACCATTTCAAGTTGCCTAGCTTTTGAATAAATAAATCTTCTGAAAGTTTCCCAATAAGTTGCATACTTTGGTGGGATCTTTTTGTCTAATTTTGCTAGTAATCTTAAAACAGTCACTTGAATGTATGATTGAAAATTCAACCTTAACCAAAGTAGACAAGTGTAAAAAACGAAAAGAAAGCCTGAAGTGCCTGTCTTCATTAATAAAGTATCTAATAACAATGTAAATAAAATAAATACCTCGGAGTATGCTAACACTTGAAGCAAAGATTTATTCTTCAAAGTCAATTCATTAAAAGTTTCCATATCATCTTTCTCAAATTCCACTTTACGATTACTTAAATGTATAAAACTAATGATCATAAATGGTAACAATTTATAAAATGATTTATCACCAGCTATAAACCATAGTGCAGCAATTAATGTAGTCTGGAAATTTGGTGCAGATAAAAGATCATACCAAGTTGGTTTTAAACCAGACCAGTTCTGTATCATGGTTACACCAGAAGCCATAAATACACCAATTAAAGAAGTTCTAAATAACAATTCTGGAATAGACCTCAACACAGAGTGGTACCATCTTTGGCCCTTAATAATAGAATAGTTAGGATTGATTCTTAAAAATAACCATTTCCAAGACCTATATTTGAAAAAGAATAAAACATGGAAGAAATAAGTCAAACTAAACAAAGTACCACATATCAAGACTAAAAAATGACCCACGGTCCAAACAGTTCTTTGAATAACAATTGGATCTGTCTTTTTACCAAACTTATTTGTTCTCTTTCTAATAACTCTAATGGTTCTAGCCATTTTTTTGCTTAGATAATTTTGTTACTTTTTTTTTTTCTTTTGTTTTTTATTCAGAATGTAATAGATGGGTGTGTAGCTAAAGTGTTTGATAAATCTGTGTATATATATGCTTGTTTGTATATTTTTAACAACTAGTCTTGTATCTGCAGTGATCTTTAACTGAAACATCTATTTGGTGTTGTTAGCATTTTCCTTACATATTTATGCAAGAAAAAAAAATTCCCCTGTTTTTTTTTTTTTTCCTTTCCGACTTTTTTTTTTGTCTCGAAAGAATTCGAAGAGATGAGATAATTTAAAATAAAGTAAGTAAGATAAGGTAAAGTAAAGTCAAAGAGTAACGGTTTTATTGTTGCTAAAAGAAAAAAAAAATTCACAATTGTTTTCATTAGAGTGGTTTTATTTAATATGACAAGGAAATATTTTACAACCATATAATAAAAACAACATACAATGGCTAATTCAAGGTTTGAATATGTAAGACAATTCGAGACACACGATAAATTATTACCAGATTGTTATGTTGTAGTTAGAATAGACGGTAAAAAATTCCATGAATTCTCTAAATATTATGAATTTCGTAAACCAAATGATGAAAGAGCTTTGAACCTTATGAATGCATCGGCTAAGAATGTGGTCCTTAAGTATAAAAACGATATCATACTGGCCTTTGGTGAGAGTGATGAATACTCTTTTATTTTAAAGAAGGATTCCACTTTGTTTAATAGACGGAAAGATAAACTTGCCACGTTGATTGGATCTCTTTTCACCACAAATTATGTGTTTCTTTGGGATAAATTCTTTCCTGAAACACCACTGAATGTTAAACATTTACCTTATTTTGATTCACGGTGTGTCCTTTATCCAAATTTATCTGTGGTTAAAGATTATTTATCATGGAGGTACGTTGATACACATATTAATAATTTATATAATACAGCTTTTTGGCAACTAATTCAAATATGTGGTATGACGCCTCAAGAAGCTGAAAACAAACTTTGTGGTACTTTAAGTAGTGACAAACAAGAGATTCTTTTCAAAGATTGTGGGATCAACTACAACAATGAACCAGAAATGTTTAAAAAGGGTTCTTTAATAACAAGAAAGGGAGAAATATTACATATAGACATTATCAAAAAGATTGATGAACTATTTGAAGGTTTCTAAATTGATTAAGAAGTTTATTGATTGAACTTTATCCATGTTGAAAGAATATTAAGATTATACATATATATTAGTTCATGTCACGTTTCTATTGACTGTTTTACAAGAACGAATATATATATATATCAAAAATATACATATTTTCGTGTGTATATGTTGATTTACCATTTGTTTTCCCTTATATACTTATAAATAATGCTAATATTTCTAAATGAATGTTAAAATAGTTATGTAAGAATGTTAGTTAGTTAATTTATAATAAATAAAATAATAATTATTAATGGTGTATGTCTACCTTACTTTTCTGTTTTATTTTTTTTTTAAAATTTTTCAATCAATCAAAGGTTTGTAACATTTAAAACTCTATGTGAACTATGATCATCATCATCACCATTCTCATCATCGTCTTCACCGCCTTCTTCCACATAGTAACTATCAGAGTTACTATTGTTACTAGTATAAATATTGTCGCTTCCACTAGAAGAACCATTATTAAACCTTTCTATGAAACTAGTATACGTGTTCTCGGGTAAGACTTCATTAGAAAAGACCGTATTGTTGTTTTGTGGTTCTGAATTTGAAGAATTACGTTTTTCATTAAGGTCATTATTACTGCTGCAGTTATTGTTATTACTTGAATCACTAATTGATAATTCAAAAGCCCCATCATCATACTCATCGGTGTCATCAAAATCACCATCGTTTTCAAATTCGTCATTTAAACCTAATGGAGAATTACCTAAATGATGATATAAACGTTTCGTTGTATTCAGGTTATTCCTACTCGTAACACTATGACGACGTCTAGAATTTTTATTATTATTATTATTGTTGTTGTTGTTGTTATTATTTGTATTTGACAAACCAGTAGTGATAATATTAGTATCTGATCGTTTACCAATTATTTGATTCCATAACTGTAACACTGGGTTAATTTTATATGCAGTGACTACTTGGCCATCTGAATTGATATAACTTTCCTTTTTTTGTCTAATGAAAAGGTAATAGATCAAAAATAAGATAAGTAAAAGTAATGGGATCCCTACACCTAAACAGCAACCCAATACAATCTTTTTATTTTTTTCAGATAATCCATGATTGTCATTTTTATCTAATTTTGAATTTGCATTTGACGTGACAGCTGGGGATAAAGTGACTGTAGTATAATGGTTTGCCAATATTGTTACACCTTGAATAACACTTGTGATTGTTATACCAGGAGATAAATAATCGTCTAAGGATAAGGATTGAGAGAAGACACGAGAGGTTGTCACAGTACTACGGGATAATGTCAATGTAGTTTTACTGTTAGTTGAACCCTTTGAAGAAGAAGAAGAAAAAAAAGGAGAAGAGGATGAGGATAGGTGGGAAGAAGATGTATGAGAAGAATGTGAGGATAAAGATGATGAGCCTGAAGAAGTAGAAGTAGAAGTAGAAGTAGAAGTAGAAGTAGAGGAAGTGTGTGAAGACAAGGTTGAAAAAGCAGAGGAAGATTGAAATGTGACCATAAAACTGGATGTTGGAACCGAAGTAGGATATAAAAGTGGAGTACTGTGAGATGGAAAGGAGGAATGAGACTCTTGTAGAAAACTTGAGGAAGTTGAAATTGACAGTGGAAAAGTAGTTGTAGTAGACAAAGAAGAATATAATGAGGAGGAGGAAACGAATGAAGATGAGGATGTGTGTATTGAAGATAAAAAACTAGATGATAAAGTACTTGAATAAGTGGAACTCGTCCAATATGTTGGTGATGATATGTGTGTTTGTATATCAGATGAAGATGAGGATGAGGAAGAAAACAAAAGGGAAGTCGAGATGGTATTCGAAGAGCGTGTTGTTTGAACATTAGATAAAGAAGACCTTGAAAAAGAAGACATAGTAGATAATGTAAAAGTATTCTGTTCTGAAGGAGATGAGGTAGTACTAGAACTTATGGGATATATGACAGATAGAATGGATGAAGGAGAAGTACTCTTAGTAGTATCTATCGAGGACATAGAAGAATAATATGAAGAAGAAGTTAATAAAAGTAAACTTGTCGATAGAGAAGAAGTCAAAATTGAATCAACTTTAGTGGCAACATTATTGTTGATACTGTCCTCATCATTTGCGGACACAGTTTTATTGGCAATTCCATTAGGGTTATCTTGACCAGCCACCAGACAAATGAGTAAAACACATAAAGATATAATAGATATAAATATGTGTGATAACATATTTTAATGGATGTGAGTCATGTAGAAGGAAAGGGACAAAGGAGGCAGTTTAAAAGAACAAAAAGGTTGTCTGTGGAGTGTTTTATGTGGAGGCAGAAGAAGATATAAGTATACCTAATGCTTGACGGCAGGACGATACAAACGACTAGCTGGGATTTTATAATACAGACAAATAAATAAATACACCTTTTCTATGCTCTAGCCAATACTCCTTTTTTTTATCTCCTTTCTAAAAATATATATCTATAAGGTACTGCAGTTAGAAAGTGATAGTTACCAAAAAAGGAGAAAGAAAAAAAATCTATATTTATCCATTAATAGATACTTTGATCTAAATATAAACAGGACTGTAAATATGAAAGGGGGGGGGGGGGGGGGGGGGGGGGTTGTAAAATGATAAGGAAGGATAAGAAAAACAGCAATAGGTTTGTTTCTTACTTCAAGAACTAGTGGATTTTATATAAACTATACTAATATAACGTTATAGATATGTTGTAAAAACTACTTCGTTAGGTTGGATTGGTTATTATTAATAATATGAAGAAGAAACAGACAAGGGGTAGGGAAGGCTATATTATTATGAATCTAACGGTTATTATTTACTTCGAGAAATTTTTAGCAACAATAAGTAAATAAGAAGCAGAGAACTCAAGTAAGGCAAAAGAAATGCTCGGCCATAACTGAATTGACATCTTTTTGTCTTTCAATATTGTTGTATCGACCATTGAAACAATCACTGATGCCATTGACTTGCTCGAATGATAATAACTAACAACATCACTATCAATAATCAATTATATATCAGTATATAAAATGGAAGAAACCTCTACGAATTATTACCTAATTGGGTATTATTACCTATCTAGGTAAATATCTGTTGTTTTGAATACTTTTGTTTTTACTTGAAACGGAAGTGAAAGAAGTTTGTTCTATTTATAGATTTTTGCAGTTTTTTATAAGATTATTATTATTATTAACCTTAGTAGTAGTAGTAGTAGTTGCTATTATAGTTTTCTTATCTATTCTAGAATTGTTACTATTGTTGGTGGACTTCTTCTATTTTTCTATTTAATAACGTTCTATTTCTTTCAATAACTAAAATATAATCTTTTTAGTATAGCCATTTAATATATATAGATATGTGACTGTCTTAATGCTTGTACTTCACAATTACTTGAACAACACTTTCTATTTACTTGTTTTCATTGTCGTTGTTTGTGGGTGTAAAACTTTTTTCTTTATATTCATAATCAGATATGTGTACGCTTTCTAACCACATTTTCCAAGTTTAGCAACCTTTAGATAAGTTTCTTATATGATTCATGTTTTGCTTCTCCCTTAACATCAACCATTGTTTCTTCATCTACCATATATTCAATTCCCCTACTTTTTAATACAATATCATATATATTTTTTAACTATTAACGCAGTTGAATCTGCATTAGTTTTTTTTTGTTTCTTGTTCTTTCCTTTTCTCAATTTTTTCTTCAAATGCTTTATTGTTTGTTTGTTCTTCATCATTAATACTTCTTTCAATACCGGATATTACACCCAATACCTATCACCTTCTTTTAATACTTCTTCCTTATCTAGAGGTTGATTGGCATCTCTATCTGTGTTGAGTGAGTTTTTACTGATCCATTGTCAGTCATCTTACAATCAAACTTATTCAACTGTCCTCTACTTAAGGATGCAGCGCGGTGTTCATTACCTGACAAATTCTCAATGATTACATTATTACACATTTAGAGTTCAATACATCCATATATTATATTCATGGATGTATTATTGTTCCCACTATTGACCCTTGGGCTTTGACCCCTTCTTAATATCATCTCCAATGTTTTTTTAGGAACATTATTCTTTGTTGTCTTCTCAATTAAGGTAGCTAATTGTGGATCCTTTAATTTAACAGTTGTATTGATTTGTTTGTGGAATCTATCGGAGATGTTGTTTTTTTTTATTGAATTTTTTTTTTCATTTTATCTTGTTTGTTATTGGACTTTATACTATGGTCTAATGATTTGATTGAATTGTTATTGAAGTATCTAACATTTAACAATCTTCAATACTAAATTTTTTTTTCTTATAGCGAAAATCTCTCTTCAAAATATTTATGTAAAGGGATACGTTTTAATTTTTAAATCTTCTTGTTTTCATGGGAAAGAAAGAAGGAAATCAACCCAACAACTTCGTATTCTTTGCATTGTTTAGTGTCACTTATTAATGATGTGCATGTTAGACTTAACATGTATTGCACAAATTAACCTCAATACAAATGAAAAGAATATTTTCATACATAAAGAGGGTAACACTACAGTGGAGGAGATATCTGATGAATTCGATGAGTTTACTAAATAAAGAGACGATATTACATTATTGTTAATCGATCAGTATATTACAGATATTGTTAGATCTAAAACTGATAGTTACTTTAAACCGTTCCCTGCGATTCTAGAGATTTTCAATCAAAGGCATCATCCTTATGATCCAGAGAAGAATTCTAAACTCAAAAAAGTGGGGAAATCATTTAAGGAATAAAATCTAACAGATCTTTCAACTCAACCACCAACATTGCAACCATGCAACTTTAATTATTTATAACAAAATCCTTCAGCGAGTAAATCCTAAGCACTGAAAGTGTATCTACTTTTACCTCTCGATTTATCGACATATTGTGCGGATTTATTTTAGAACCTTTCTAAATTGATGAAAACGTCAGTCTTGTTAATTAAAGAAAATAGGTCCTTACCTACAACTCCTTTAATCAAAAGTCATTCTTGCTGGATCACCACAACAGATATTGAATTGTCTATACGAGTGGTTTTAAATGAAACCTACTCATGGAAGGAGTGACCTGCATTTTGAAATTTCTTAGATAATTTTACTAAATCGATATGTAGTTGAATATCAGCTTATTCATGGTACCACTGTCTTACTAGTGGTACTAACACCAATTTAGACTTCATTGACAATGTAAACAACACTCTGACCTTAATGTAATATCTCCTAACTCTTGTAAAAAGCTTTTAGAGGTATTGATTGTCACAATCTTCAGGCTATTTTAGACGAATTGTAAACATGGGTAGTTTGATTGGTGTTCCCAGAATGAGTGTTTCTCTTCTAATCAGAAATATGATCTTTGATGATTTTCCAATCAGATAGCCAATATACCGAGAATAAACGGTTATTAGTGGTTGATAAAGGGGGTAAGTCTGCTATCTTTGCGGGTGTTGTTTGATAAACCGTTCAGTCTGGAAGACCAACTCTGACATAATAAATATTTCCAGGACTATATATTTTCGATTAATAAATTAGTACCTGAATTATTCCAACTGGTGAATAAGTCTTCAGTTTTTTTTCCTCCAAACATTTATCAAGCTCTCTTTTTGCTAGTTTCTTTAATTTGTTAGAGTCAAGAACAGCTAATTTTAGAGGATTGAGAAGTCCTACTATTTGTTGACAGAAGTACATTCTTATTGAGTGAGGGGATTATTTCTACATTCACGTTTCTTTTGCCTATCTATAATACATGAAAACAGTTTTGAATGCTAGCTCATCGGTATCAGCACTAAAGGTATCACGTAAAACATGAAGTTTGATCCTGTGTGTAATGATTTAGTTAAAATGACATCAAGTTTTTCATATTGAAAAACGCCAATAGTGAGACTCTGCTAACAAAAGTATTCTTAGTTTCATGTGTACTTAAAATTTCCACATAAATCTGGAGTAGATCACTCGATAGAAAATATTTTAGTAAACGCTTGCAAAATTTTATTTCCAATCTACTATCCTTCAAAGCAACAATTGGTGACTTTAATAGCAATTACTCCTTCGATTCAATGAATCTGCTCCATATTTTACTATTTGTTTGTTTCTTCTCTTCCACGTTGCAAAATATTTAAATGGATTAAAAAAAAGGAGGGGAGCTTTATTTCCAAGTTTTGGTATCTTCAACTTTGATATTTTCAGGAATATCCATTTCAGTAATATCTAGGCTGTAATGGAGAAAAAGATTATTAAAATCAGCCATATTTTAATTACTCTTTTTAAGATGTCTGCGTGTTATCGGTTCATGATTTAGGATCCAGTGTTAAAGGAAAAGGTAAAATTTTTTAGAAAAAAATGTCTTATCTACCTTTGAAAGTGGATAAGAGGATGTTTTAAGTGGATACGCTTCCTCACTGGAATAAGTAAACTCACTGTTCTTTCTTTGTTTGTTCGTTTGCTTAAAATATATTGGAAGTCTAATATTGAAGAGATAGCAAGTATGCAGAAGAAAAATATCGGTACGAGACTCTACCATTTGCAAAGCGGATGAGAGATAATGGGCTTGTGTATATAAATAAGTTTAACAACTTTGTTTTCATCCTGTTGATTTTAAGGTATACTTCATAACAAAAAAAAAATATCATTCATATTTTACATAGTAATACATTTCTACATGTATATGTATATTGATCATATATTATGGAAATAATAGTAATTAAAATGGCAATCTTCATTATTTTGATCTAGATATAGGTTTACTCGTTTGTTTGATTTTTTAAGGACAAACTTCTTCTTCTGTCCATACTTCATATTCTGAAAGTATTTCACATTCATCATCACCATCTTCGTCGTCATCGTCGTCGTTATTCTCAGCATTTTTTTCTTCTTCTTCCTCCTCCTCCTCATCATCATCATCATCGTGTTTTTCTTCTTTTAGATTTTTTTTGGATAATACTGAGTCACAACATCTTCTAAATATTCTTCTTTCACCACCACGACCATCTTTTAAATTCAGATAATCCACTTGATCAATTAAAAGACAAACAACAGTGAAATTTTCCAAGCCTGCATCTTCCTTAGCACCATCAACGCCACGTTGAATCTTGTCCAATTTTTTACTAGTTTCTATTGTCAGTATTTCACCTGGGGCAGGTTTTCTATACAATGCTTTGGCAGCTCTTGATAATCCATTCCATTGTCTCATTACTTCTTCTTTCCAATCGTTACATTCAGGAAATCTATAAACTACTTCAGTTATTTCATTTCTATCATCATCAGTATTTAATTTATTACCATCATCATTACAAACTTCATTATTTTCATTAATCATATTATTATTATTATTAAGTTTTTCATTATTTTCATTTGAACCCATTGATTCTTTAATGAAGATACCATATTTAGTTAATTTCTCATCATCGATATCATTATCACCATTCAATGAAATATTGAACCATTCGCCACTTATCCTATACTGTTCCCAAGTACTAGGAAAGTAAAAACAACTCTCAAAATATTGTTTTTGATTATTTTTAACTTTCAATTTCTCACTCCTTAAATCAGAATGGAAAGTTAAAACATTTGTTTTCTTATCGTTGAAAAGAAAGTCTCGAAGTACTACTGTTCTTACACGAGGCTTAATTTCCTCGATACCTTGATCTTTATCCAATGTTATCTCAGAGGTAGAGAACTGGAATGGTGTAAATGGATTTGTATCATTTAAGTTGTTTTTACATGATTGTTGGAAAAGTGGCACCCAGGGGGCCATTTGTCTAGACATATTTCCTTCGTGTTGCGGTTTACTTCTTGAATAATTGTCGGAGTTTCCTCTAAAACCAATTTATATTTGACACTTAATCTTATATCAAAAAAAAAAAAAAAAATTTGGGGCAGGGGGGAGGGAAGGGAATCTTATATATTATTTGAGAGGAATTGGTAGTGCTTTTACTGAATGTGTATTAGCGTAACATTGAGTGGATTGAAGCCTCGTTAAATAGTTTTGTTAGTGTGTAATGATTATCTACAACCTTTCCTTTTTGATTGAAAGTTCCATTTTAATTTAATTTAATTTTTTTTTTTTTGTTGATTTTTCGGGAAAGGAAAGAAAAGAGAGAGAAAAAAAAATTATTTGTCTCTCAATGTGAAAAAAAAAAAAGACAAAAATGGACAAATAAAAAAAAACAGTTTTTTTTAATTTTTCAGGAATCTTCGCGGAATCTTCGCGGAATCTTAGGGTTGAATTTTAAATATTTTTGGACTTCTTTTGTAAATCTCGAAGGAAATAAGAGAGGGTTTGGTAAAGGAATAAATGAAAGAAGTGGTCAATCGGTTCAAGTAAGCAACACTTACCTTTCTAAACTTGTAGCAACTAAAATTTTATACAATCAATTTCAACAACAATGGAGGTAAGATGGAGTAATCCTTTTCTTTTCCCTTACTTTCTTGTGTTAGTTACGTTCCTATTCAGTAATGAAATATTAGTATATCTTCAGTATAATTAAGGTATGTTTGTTTCGTTTCGGTATTCAAAATATATTTTTTGCTTGTTTAACAAAGGTTCATCTAGTAATTATATATATTTCCAATACAGGTAGTGTCTTTTCTTGTCAAAGATAATATTTACAAAAATAAAAAAAAAAACTCTTGACTTAATCTACCTATAGATAAATATATATGTATTTAAAGTTTTTTGTTTGAATAAAACAGAAGTTCAAGTTGTTTACAGATTTTTTGTGTGTTTCTTTGGAGAATGACGAAGATTAATAGATGTCTTTTAGTGATAATTATAAACGTCTTTTAATATAACATTATAGTATGGTTTCCCTTTCTCTTTCCCCCCCAAATATAAATTATTTATTCTTTATCTAAAAAAAATGTTATTTTTATGTTTTCTTCAAACTAAAGAATATTGGGACCTTAAAGCATCAAAAGATAAACAACTTTTGGTAATTTGTTTCCGTTTAGTAAAGGAACATATTCATAAACGTTAAAGCCTTAAAAAAAAAATAAAATAAAGAATGACTCTAACTCCTTACTCAAGGCTGAACAACACCAACTTTTTGTCCTAAATATTTAAAATAAAAAATATTAATAGTTAATCCTTTAAAATAATGCATGATTTACATAGCTTTATATATACTAACAAAAAAATATACAAAATAACAACTACGACCTCATAATATTACAGAAACTATTTAATACAGCAACAATATTCTATAGAGATTCATTCTTTTAAAAGTGAAAAATATACAACCTCTTTTTTTTATTTTTTTTTTTTCAATGAAATAAATTTTCATTTTTGGATTCAATAAAGGAAAAAAAAACCTTTAATTGATTTACCTTAAATTTTTCATTTTTACTATGGATGAAATATTTTAAACTTCACCTGCAAAACGTTACTGTTATGATTTTAATACTCCTTATTTGTGATAATATATGAGTACACCTGGAAATATTGTTTGAAACTTCTAGAAGAGTATTAAATGTAAGATAGAATACATGATTGAATGGAACAGAGCTAACTAAACATGTTGAATATTTATATGGATTATTATTGATATAATATTTGGTCTTACAATGATATCACAATTAATAGATCACCAAATGGAACTGACCATCTGATGGGGAATGTCAACATAATAGTGTATGATGTTTTTCCGTATCGCAAAGATAATTTTCATTGAATTTTTACCACGAGAAAAGGTTTGCAATATATAAAAAAAAAATGAATTTAGATTATATGAAATGGACATTTGAATTTCTGTTGAAAATGAAACATATAAAAAACTCAATATGATCGAGGTTAGAATTATCAAAATTTCAAAGTACTTTATTTTTTTTATAAGTTATTTATATTTTTCTTTTGTTTCATACGAAAGAGAGAGAGGATTTACATATATCTACATAGTGAAACGTAACACTAATATATTTTACTTCAAACACAGTCTTAACACAGTACAAAATATATATATATATATATATATATATATATATATATATAACAAACACAAGAAATTTGAAATAAATAAATACAGTTCCATCCCTATTTACAAAAAAAAAAGGGAACACACCTTTAATTTTACTATGCTTTCTTTTAAAACTCTCTGAAAACTTAAAGAAATAAAAAAAAAAAATATTGATTCATAGGACTGGACTTATCTTTTTAAAAGTTACTGTTGTATCTTGACGTAATGTTAAAGCAGTACACATTCTTGAAATTTTCTTCCAAAAAATATAAACTCAAAGGTTTTCTTGCGAGGTCCGTAATTTTCCTTCTGCTTGTTTTTAAAAACAACCATTGAAAACATTACCAAACGAAATGCACATGTATTTTATATATATATCAATGTTTTAGCAGAAAAAATTATATCTAACATGTCATATTTTCTTAGAAGCTAATAAAGTATCTGCCTACTGCTCTACACTATTATAACCTTACTTTCCATCCTTTTCAGCCATCTTTTTTTTTTTTTTTTGTACTTGTACTCTTATTAGAGGTCCATCAACATACATAATATAGAGAACCTTACATATATATATATATATATGCATTTACATTTTAGAATCTACACAAGAACCAGAGACCAACATACAATATTACCCACAGGTTATTTTTTTTTAAAAAAAGACAAGAAACAAAGCTCAAAACATAACCATCGAGAAGAATATGGTATATAATTCTCTAAGAGCTCAAGTCCCAATCTTTCAGAATGAAAACAAGAACAGCAACAAACAAACAAAAAAAAAGAGAAGAAACCATAAAGAGCATATTTACCAAAATATTGTGTAACATCAATTTCTTGTTATGTCTATTGTGCAATGTTTAAAAACTTATGACGATAAAATAATAATAATAATAATAACTGTTTATATTGTGTAATCTCTTTTCTTTTTCTTATTAACGCCAACTAGGAAAAAAAAACCCTCGAATAAATATATACTAACTATTATACTCTAAAAAGTCCCATCGAAATTGCTTTGTCTCCAAAAACAATCACTTTTGTTTAACGAGAATTAATTTTCAATAAAGATTCTTGCTGAACGATGCTATATCTGAGATTACATTTATAGGCAAGTAAAAATGAAAAAAAAATTTTTTTCCTTCATTTGGCAAAAAAAAAAAAAAAAATCCCGCTCTTTTTATGTTAAAATGAAAAAAATGTAAGAAAAAAAAAACATTTTTAAGACCTATCTGCTATGACTTGTCTAAAACATGTAAGGTGAAGACCACATTAATGAAAAACCTTAAACAGACCTTAGTTTTTTAGTAGAAAGTAAAGAAAAGTAAAATATATATATATCAAATATTGAGATATCGATATTTTTATAAGTTACATAACAATTTTGTGACCAGATTCCTATAGATATACCCATTAAAATCTTTAATGATAACAATATATTCTTACTGAACTTGTAGCACTATTGGAATATTTTATATTATTTTCATTTACTGTATCAGGTACTACAAACAAGTCAACCTGGATACTTGGGTCCTTTCTCTCTCTTCAATATTGGCATCTTTAAAGGTTTCTATAACCATTTTTTCCATGTTTTCTTCCAGACACCAAATCAAATCAAATATATATATATATAACACAACCAGGTTTCTCAATGCATTTATCTTCTCATTCTGTCTTTATAAGAAAGAGACAGAAATGATTAGAAACGAAGGATCACATTTATTTATTTCAAAATTTCTCCTAGAAAAGGGAGTTTGAGAACAAACTTCCCTCTGTAACTGTAAGACCGTGTTTTGTTTGGATCATAAAGTAAACTTTGTTCCCAAAGCTCACTAGTAAGTTTCTATACCCCCCCCACGTGTATACAAATGTCTCGAACTCTAGTAAGTAAATGCTCAATCCTCTAGAAATTGGAAAAAAAAAAGTGGCGTACCAGCCGTATATGTGACATGTGCCCCTCTTAAACGAAATTACTACTACTCCCCCTTTCTTTTCTTTTCTTTTCTTTTCTTTTTCTTTGCATTCTCTATTCTATTCTCTATACTAAATATTACCCATGTCTTTCTTAACATATTGAAATTATATTACACAGATAAAGACTTGACGTGTTTTTTTTTTATTTTAAAAAATGAAAAGAAAAGAAAAGAAACGTGCATATTTCTAAATTGGGTATCAGCCAAGAGAAATATGCATGTTTTTAATCGTTAATATATCACGCCAACTAGAAAAAAACGAAAAAAAAACACCAGTTAATTTCAAATTGACTAATCCATTAGCAATAGTAAAAATCACAAGATTTCCTCTTTTCTCAAGTAGTAAACTACATTCAACAATATGAACAAACTCTCTCCTTTTCTCAGTCTTGCCATTGGTTGGAAAACCTCAAAAGGAAAAAATGAAAAAAAAAGGAACCAACAAAAGAATGTCATGAAACTTTTATGCTGCAGTAGGAGAAGCGTTCTTTGTTTCTTTAATCCTCCTGGTTTTTTTTGACCAGTCTCTCTTTTTTGTTGTTGTTGTTGTTGTTGTTCTTGCTTGTTGAGCATTTTTCTTTTTACTCCTTTAACTTTCTACATATTTCTGTACACTGATTGTTTGCACTTATGCAAGACTTTACCCAATATATAAAATATATATATACAAATACAAATAATAAGAACTGGGTTCTTGCTATTGTTTCCTTCAGTATTGCAAAAACTTTACAAAACAATTATCTTTATTCTAAACGGCGTCTATTGTTTTAAAAAACAAATAAACAAAAAACGAATAAAACGAGATGAAAAAAAAATATAACGTAACCAAAAATCAAACGGAAACATTCCAAAAAGTGTACATGAAGAAATTCAAGTAAAGAATTGTGTGTTTCCACATTTATTCCCTTTTCTAGACATAATTACTTGTTTTTCTATCCCAATATAATAATACAATATTAAAAGAAAAGAAAAGAATGAGGTTTTATGTAAAGAAAACCTATTCTCTTTGTACCTAAATAGGCAATTGACTGTGGTGGTTTCCTGAAATGGAATGCTTTGCCAATTGGGAAACGAATTCCCTGTAGAAAACAATAACTGTCTAAATAAAATTAAATAAGAGAACTCAACATCTCCCTCGCAGACCAGAGTCACTAAGACATTTCACCTACAGGGCGTCACCTCTATTGTCCTGCAATGTACAAGTGATTCAACAATATGCAAGATCTCAAATTCATCTGTTTCCTATTTGGTTCTTATTTCACTGCCAAATAAAAATTTTAAGATGACATGACAAAATATGCACTTTTTTTAAGCTTGTTTCTCAACCTCTACACATAGTGATTAATTTTCGTGCCTTAATATGTTGAAAGTATAACATATACCAGCCAATTTCTTTCTTTCTTTCTTTCTTTTGATAGAAAGTTTTGTATAGTCAATTTCGTGTAACCCAAAACTTGTACCTTCATATAAAAATAAGCCAAGATTTGTTTCCGATCTTTCGCATCTTCATTTCTTCTTTCCACTATTTCATGATGTCTTTTTTAGACATATCAATTTTCATTCAATTAAACACCTAACAACAACACATCAACCAAATATTATAATTTTCTTTACGTTAAATCGCTAAATAGTTAGCCAAAAAAACAAACAAACAAACAAACACAGAACAGAAACGAAAAAAAGATAAGAAAGGAAAAATTATACTCTACTTCTTTTAATTAATTAAGTAATTGAAAATATATATATATATTTGAAGGTAATATGAAAGTCTCAAATATTGTATCACTATCTGCTTCTTTACTACTAACAACTTCCAATGTTTTGTTGAAAGTTCAAGCTTTTCCTGGTCAAGCTGAGGATGCAAAGGATCCAAATCAACTCCCATACGCCCACCCAGCATCCTATTATGCGTTGTCTCCAGAAGAACAAGCTGCTGTTCTTCAAGAACACAACATAAAAAGATCTTTACATGTCGACACTGGGAATTTAACTTGGTCTGACACCTTGGCTCAATTTGCTGAACAATATGCCGCCGCTTATGATTGTTCTTCGGGTATACTTAGTCACTCTAATGGTACTTATGGTGAAAATCTTGCCTTAGGGTATACGCCAGTCGGTGCTGTCGATGCATGGTACAACGAAATTGCCTTATATAACTATTCTGATCCTGTTGGCTCTCCTTCAACTGGCCATTTCACACAGGTGGTCTGGAGAGACACAAAGGAGGTAGGTTGTGCTGCAAGGTACTGTAACTCCTATTGGGGTGATTATGTTGTTTGTGAATACTATCCTCCTGGTAATGTTGAAGGTGAATATGCTGCAAATGTTATGCCTTTGAAAAAATCTACTTCTGACAGCAGTTCTACCACCTCTATTTCTTCTTCTTCTTCTTCTTCCTCTTCCTCTTCCTCTTCTTCTTCCTTTTCTTCTTCTTCTTCTTCCTCTTCATCTTCTACCTCTTCATCTTCTACCTCTTCCACTGGAGTCACTTCTAGTAAAACCACTTCAGCTTTAAGTCAAATTACATCTTCAATAAGTGACCAACTTTCTTCTTACAGTCAATCTATGTTCAGTAACAGTTCTACAGTGGGTACTTCCTACTCTAATTCTCATAGCAACACTATTGACGCCACTGAAAGAACACGCGCTACTGTTTCAACTAGTGCAACAGCTGTCATGCCAAATGAATCCAATATCTCCACATTTGTTGACGGTAACGGTAACTCTTACACTACTACCTCTATTGAAAATAATGGCAGAAACAGCATTGTCACTACTACCGTGGAAAGTACACAAACTATCAATATCATCTCATGTCCAGTTTGTTCATTATCTGGTGCTGCTGCCTCTTCTGTAGCTAAATCTCTTGCCACTGCAACCACTGCTGTCCAAAATGGTATGACTACTCTACAAGACAAACCAGTTTTCAGAGTCCGTACTGTTTACACTGTAGACAACCGTGTTGTTACTTCGTTCATCACATACTGCCCAGAAAGCGGCAAAATCTCTCTCGCCACTGCAACTGCTGCGGAAACATCTTTAACTTCTACTGCTGCTACTACTGCTATGCCATCTGAAGTGAACACCGAATATACCAACAAAAGCACCGCAACTACTACACCTTCTGCAATGAACGCGGAATCTACTCACGAAACTACTACTGTCATTTCAGAAGCTACACAACAGGCAACTTCCGAAACTACCACAATTACACCTTCTGAAGTGAATACCGAATCTAGTTACGAAACCACTACCATCATTCCAGAATCTTCACAACAAGCTACTCTAAAAACCACTACCATAACTTCAGAAGTTTCACAACAAACTACTCATGAAGCTACCACTATTACACCCTCTGAAGTGAATACCGAATCTACTCACGAAACCACCACCATCATTCCAGAAATTTCACAACAAGCTACTCCAGAAACTACTACCATTATTTCAGGAGCTTCACAACAAACTACTCATGAAGCTACCACTACTAGACCTTCTGAAGTAAACACCGAATTTACTCACGAAACCACTACCATCACTCCAGGAGCTACACAACAGGCTACTCTAGAAATTATTCAAAGTACTACCAAAACAACTGCTACCCCTGTTGTCCCAACTGTAAGCGTTGTTGCTTCGGCTACTCAATCTTTGACAAATATTATTGATTATGAAGGTTTGGCCGCTACCTTGACTCCAAATTTCTTATTGAGCGCTATTTTAATGGCTTTTGTTCATTTAACATAAATGTAATACTACTTTAAAAGACTATTTACACTTTGTATCATTAGTAAACCGACACAGCAATATTTTACACAAAAATAAGTATCTTTGATAATATCATGATTTTAATTAGACCGTACGATTAATTCACGATTTTTTTTTTTCGATGTTCCCTCGTATTTCCATCTGCACTTTCCTTTTCTCAAAAAATATTGCCTTACGTATATTATTCACTAACGTTTTTTATTTATTTTATATATTTATATCATGTAATATTTTACCTTTAATTGACGCTATCGATATATACCAACATATCTTTTTTTTTTTTTTTATTTGATTTTAATACATGCACTCCATCTACCGCTAGGCCTTCCGACTTCATCACAGCTCTTCCACCTCCTAATATAAGACATAAGCACATTAATAACACCAATTGATCTTGTAAAGTGCTATTTAAAAGGAAGTATAATCATACCAATCGTCAGGTACAAAATGAAAAGATAGACATCTTTAAATCAAATACTGAATGGCAATCATATATCTAAAAAAGTTAAACTAAAGGGAAACAAAGTTAAGGAGATATCACCCAAGGAACCAGAGACTATCGACCCTTCGAATTCCCCTGAGAAGACGGACCCTTATACATTTCGAACGAACCAGTCAAAAATTATCCCAGTTGGGGATAATGTATCTAATGTTTCAGTGAAGACATTTTTGATGATGAAACCACCAAAGATCAATAAGCGGACTAAAAATGATAAAATCTCTTTGGGTAGCGTAGAGAGTACAGGTAATAAAGAGGATCAATTGAGCGTACAAGCAGTGATAAATTTAGAAAATGAAAATTTTGAGAAATTAGTTAATTCAAAAAGATTGATTCAACCAACATCTAATGTGAAAAAGACCAACTTGAAGGAATTATTCTTAAGTATGACAAAGAATGGAAATAATGATGGTGTGAATACGCGGGAACATAAATATATTTCAAAAACCTTTCGATAGATTTAATAACTTTTTAAGTCGGATATTTTTACCAACACAGTTACCTCATATTCAGTTGATCGAATCACTTGAACCTTTTGACATTGTAAATACCAAGAATAATGATATTGAATTTAAAACAATTACATCAAAGAAAGTCACTTGTGATGATGCGTCCATACCAATTTGAATCTCAAGAGTCTAAAACTCTTAAATATAAGAACAATGATAATTTTAAATCATACACTATTCAAACCTCTATAAAAAAAATAACACGTATATCACGCCTTGGACAGAATTATTTAAACTTCATAATATAAATGAAGTTTTATTAGATACTCGATTGAAAAAGACAATTAATAAATGGATAATAAATGCGTTTGAAAAATTAAAAAAAACCCAACTACAAGACATTCACTTCTAAAGAGTCAAAAAATTGTGAAAACTTTAGCACCCGGTACCGTATTATTTGATAGATTTATTATACTTGATGACATGGTGGAAGAAAAGGACGAAGAATTTAAAAATGGGTTAGAAGAGTTCGTACCATAGATGATTTTACATGGAGATGGTATTGGAAAGACAACTTTAATAAACACAATAATTAATTCAATAAATGGTCAAGTGCTGGATATCAACAGTTCACAAAATCGAAGTAAAAAAGAACTTCTCAATATACTCTTGGAATATTATACCTCTCACTATGTGAAAGACAGAAAATCTTATGGTATAGTTCTGTTTGATGATGTTGATGTCTTATTTAAAGAACATGATAAACAATTTTGGATTATGGTAGAATCTTTACTTCTAAAATCTAGAAAACCAATTATATTAATTTGTAAAGATGTAAATTTTATTTCTGCTAATTTAATTGAACTTTGTGAAAACAGTAAAAGTATATTTGAGGCAAAAAGAGTTTCAATGAAAAGTTTGCAAGTCTTTCTCAATGAATATATGATTGTTTTGGGTCTAAAAGTTCAAGAGAATATTTTATTACCAATAATTAAGTCAAACCAAAAAGATATTCAAAGTTGTCTATTACAATTACAATATCGTTCTGCTTATTATAATTCTCTAAAGCTCCTGTATGGGTCCTTTAAATATAAAATAAAACCACCAGAACCTCAAACTGCTACTGATTATAGTAAAACCTATGATCTAATTTCCCTTGCTGACATATTAGATACAAATACAAGAACGAAATCATTAATTCCAAAAGATATAGATAATACTCTTATCACTCGAGAAAATATCAATGAGCTAGCTACGATAAAAGATGAGCGAACAAGACATCGGAATGATTACATGAGAGATTATAGGTTGCATATACTAGACACTTTACGAAATCCCCTAATGTCATTTGAAGTTAGCATCGGCCAGTATATACATTATCAATTAAGGGACTATGAGGGTAAAAGTCCTAATACACACAGAACCTTGAAAAATATGAATGAAAATCCCATCAATTATCTAAGTTCAAGAATACCAAACTATAACCTGTCAACTGTTAGAAGAACCTGAAATTTTAGAAGACTTAAAGAAATTTCAGATATGCTTCAAGGTGAAGTTGATTACAAAAGACCAAATAATGATGATTACAGGATAGATTTTGAGTTTTTTACTACCACAAAACGACAATTATCACAAGAGATAAATCCATATGTGTTAAGTTTAACCAAATCAGCTTTATCTACTAAAAAAATACAACCAAAAGCAATTTGAGGAAACATCGAAAAATCTCCCAGAATCTGAATATCGTGATCTTGTTCATGACTTATCAACAAAAGGAGTGTTTAGAACCGTATGGTTTTATTCCAATCCTCAAGGAATTATTGATTGTTGGTCATTAAAGTTATCAGAACACTGGTAATTGTAATTTTACAATACTCTTTTTTTGATAAATCAATAAATGTCGTATATATCGAATTATTATATATGGACACTTTATAATGACTTCTAAAATTTTCATTATATGTTATATGTAAGTTATGGAGAAATTCTAATAACTTCCTCAAAACGAATCCTTTTCTTTTTATTTTCACATAATTGCAATTATAAGATTGAAAAATGAAAATAGAGTAAAAAAAAATGAAAGAAAAAAATAAATCTCGATTGACATTATACGTTAACATGGGCTTTATATACATAAAATTTTGAAACTGGAATATGTACAAGTAGAAAATACACTACTTATCTCTTGAATTGTAATAACAATCTTCTTCTTGTTTATTTAATTATGTGGATCTTAACGTACGAAATATCTCGAAAATAGAAACACAGAAAGAATGACAGGACAAGAAATAGTTATAGAAAATCCAGAATCAATTGAAGTTAAAATAGATAATGAAATATCACCATGTAGAAACATAATTAATATCCTAGGTCAATGTGTTAAACCCGATAAGAATCAAACGACAAGTACACCAACAACATTATTAATTTTAAATCAAAGCATCGATATAGGTAAATTATTTATTAAACTTTGGGATAACAGTTGTTTGAGAGTCTGTGCAGATGGTGCAGCTAATAGAGTGTACGATTTTTTCCAAGATGAAGCAATGAGACGAAAATATAAACCTGATTACATCATTGGAGATTTGGATTCTATCAAGAAGGAAGTTCTTGACTATTATCAAACATTAAACGTGAAGATCATTAAACAGACCACTCAATACTCTACAGATTTTACCAAATGTGTAAATTTAATCTCACTTCATCATAATTCGAATAATTTCAAAGAGTATTTACGAAAGAATTCAAAGGAACCTAATAATGGTATTGAATTAGATAGTGGGATCCATAAATTGTATCATGATATGATGCGGAATGTTAAATCATTAGATTCGTTACCTCAGATGAACCTTATAGTAATTAATGGTATCGGTGGAAGATTTGATCAAACCATACATTCAATAACACAATTATATACATTAAGGGAAAATGATCCATATTTCCAAACATCCTTTATTACAAGTACAGATATAATTATATTGGTACCAAAGGGTGGTACAATGATAGAATATGATTGTAAGATGAGACATGAATGTATTGGGAACTGTGGATTATTACCTATTGGTAAACCTACCACAATCCTTGAGACATGTGGATTAAAATGGGACGTTAAAAATTGGGATACAAGTATATCTTCTGGGAAAGTAAGTTCCAATAATAGATTTGTTGGTAAGGGGAAATGTTATCTTAATGTAAAGGATGATTTAATATTAAATATTGAAATATATTTAGATAAGCTTATAGAATATATATAAGAATAGATTAAATAGAGTAAAAAAAAAAAGATAAACAAACAAACAGATAAATAAATAATTAGATAACAATAATAATAGCAATAAAAAAGAGAGAGAAAATAAAAAAAAAATTAATTTTTTGTACATGAAATTCTTTACAGTAGCAGACGACAACTTTTTATTATAAGTTGTGAGGATTATAACAATTATTTCAATTTATTAAATTCATCAATTAGAGCTTGACCTAAGAAACCTGGAGATTCAACTACATTAACACCCACGGCTCTTAAGGCCCTTTTCTTTGATTCAGCATCAGTCCCAGAACCTTCCACTATAGCACCGGAATGACCCATTCTAACACCTTTCATTTGGCCAGCAACAGTACCAGCAATGAAAGAAGCGACAGGTAAGGGATTAGCTCTTGAATAATTGAATTCTTTTAAGAATTGAGCAGCTTCAATCTCTGCTTTACCACCGATTTCACCGAGCATAATGATACCTTTAGTCTCTGGATGATTTAAAAACAATTTCAAAGCGTCGATGAAGTTGGTACCAGGGAATGCATCACCACCCATCCCAATGACTAAAGATTGACCCAACCCATGGTTGGTGGTCTGTTGTACAGCCTCATATGTAAGAGTCCCCGATCTAGAGACGATGCCAATCTTACCACTTTTAAAAATTTTATACGGTTGAATTCCAATTCTAACTTTAGTTGTGGGGTTAATTATCCCTGGACAATTAGGTCCCACCAACCTAGTTTTATCCTGTGCCTTCAACATTTCACTGATATATAACATATCATGTTGTGGGATTCCCTCCGTGACACAGACAGCCAAAGGAATCTCAGCTTCAATAGCCTCTTTAATGGCGGAGGCAGCCAAGGGAGGTGGGATAAAGATACCAGTAGCAGTAGCACCAGTCTCTTTGATGGCTTCTTTAACAGTAGTAAAGACAGGTTTATTTAAATGCAACTGACCAGCCTTTTTAGGGTTTGTACCACCAACTACATTAGTACCGTACTCCATAGACAATTGTGCGTGGAAAGTGGCCTGCTTTCCCGTGAAACCCTGGAATATAACTTTTGTATCCTTTGGTAACAACATATTCTGAATAGTTTTGTCGTAGGGACTCTGTATGAAATCTTTGCTATGTAAGAGTCTACGACCAAACTTATGGATTTGTAAAATTTTTAAGTTTCTTGACATTTATTTATTTATTTCTAAAAAATATTGACGACGATGTCTTCCTCCTCTGTGGAAGATTGTAAGTTTTTTGTATTTTAGCCAATTGATATGTTTGAGTACTAATATACACGCAACTGTAGTTGTTAAATGGTTTAACTGTACTTCACCTATTCATACAGTTTATATATATATATTTATAACCCATTGATTATGTCCCCCCCCTCTCGAAACCCCGTTCCCTCCAACCACAAAGACAATATCCGACAAATGCACGAAAAAATAATAAAAACAAAATAAATAAAATGTCTTTCTAAAGAGAATGTACCCCACACAGATTTCCAGCTCTTCTTACCCATGAACATTCATATATACGTATATAGCTTCACATACATCTATATATCTTTATGTCACCCCATCTATTTGATTCCTTTTAAATAAAAAAAAAAATAAGCAAGCAAGCAAGAATCGTGAAGGAGGGAGAGAGAAATGAACGAAACGAAGAATGCATCAATGACAATTCATTGAATCAACATATATATATATATATTTATATCTATTTGATCATTGTCAAAGGAAGAAGGATAGAATGACTCGAACGAAGATTCGGTAATGAATCTAAGAATTAGTTGCAGTTGGCATCATGCATTAAAAACAGAGGAAGAAAATGGAAAATGGAAAATTGTATAAAACCATTACTACAACGAATATATATATATTTGTGTATTTGTTTGTTTGTTTGTTTGTTTGTTGGGTCTTTCAAAAGTACTTTGTATCTAAAAGATTTAATATAATTAGATTTTATCATCGATATGAAAGTAAAATTACAAGTATTTTTTTTTTTTATTTTTATTTGGAAGTACAAATAGAGGTTGTGCAATTGGTTTATTAAAAATTATAGGTTTTTTTCTAGATGACTATATTTGATATTTTGATTCATTATTTCAAATAGTAACTCTTCTTCTTCTTTTTGTTGTTGTTGTTTTATCTGCATATATTTCAAGTAACATTATAATTCCATGATTGTAGAAGGTAGCAAAAAGAAAGTAACGGATCTTGTCTATGAAGCTCCAATTGATATCCCACTAGATAATGAGGGAGAAGAAAACGATGAAGATAATAATGATGATACCAATGATGTCAATGAAGAACAAAAACAAAATGACACGCACATCGAGTCTGGTCAGCATATTATTAATTCAGATACAACAACAGAACAGAAAAGATTCATAACTGATATTGGAAAGTCTCAATATAAATCAACTGATTCTGTTTCTAATGTCAATGAAGATAATGAATCTAATCAAGAACCTGCACTAAAAAAAATATTAAAATTGGGAGTGATTCTTCGATTGATATTCCATCAAAGAAAATATCAAGTGACAACAACAACAACAACAACAATAGAAACTCCGCGTTAAATGATCTAGATAAACTTAAGACATCTACTATATCAAAACACACTGCAAGGAATGAAAAAAAAATCGACCGACAACCTGATGAATTCTATTCGTAAAAGGATCATTTACAAACCACTTTCAAACAAAGAATGAGTTACTATAAGAGAAAGATCAAGTCGAATAGGTATGATCAAGTAAGCGGGTTTAATGCCATAACACGTGGGGAACCAATCCCTGATCAACATGATATTGGTAGGATATCTTGGATTGAAACTACACGAAATAATAAAATTTCCATTGGTAATGATGTCTTAAGGTGTACTGATGAAAATTTTTTTTCATAGAAAACCATTCTGTTGCTCAAGTAATGGAACAGATTTCAGTATTAGTGATGAAAATTATTCTTCCATTGAGGAAGTTTATTGTGATGTGACAAAAAGATTTTAAGATATGCAATCAGAAAAATTAATTCAAAGAAGAAAAGAGGTTCAAAATGATCAATCAAATATAGATCTATTAATATCAGAACAATCTAAAACATTGTCTGAAAATATTGATGAAGGAACAATATTTAAAATAGTATTAGTTATACCAGATATATATGATGAATCACGAAAGAATTCTTTGTCTACACATACAGTAAAGAAGGATAATCTTAGAGAACAAGTCAACAAAATGGTAGAAAAAGAATTGGAACATTTTTTTAAAAAAAAAAAACCGAGACTCATACATCTAGTGAACATTATTTACTGGTGACGGTTATTCCTGCGCCCAATGATAGATACCCATCATTGATATTCTGGAAAGGTACTGCAGTTTTGGCTCAAATAAAACCAATCGAATAATTATACATTACGTCCATTGAATGGGATATTCATGGGAGAAAATTTTTTCAACATTAGTGTCTATTTGCATATTAACAATAGAAATAAAAAAAAATTAAAAATAAAAATGAAAACAAGGTGTCAAATGAACTTTAAAGAACATAATATAGTAATATGTATGCATTTTAATATTAATAAACGACAACTATTTAACACGAACTCTAATATATTTTCTAATTTCAAGACCTTAATACTATAAATTATCTAGAGATATTTTCAATTTGTAAATTATCAATTGACTAAGTTTATATTAGCTGACCTATACAATTTCAAACACAGAAAAGAAAAAGAAAAGAGTGAAATAACGTAATATAACATAGAAGAGTCTATAAAAAAACAAATCCTATTGATCCTTTGATAAATCCTTAAGCATTTTGAATAGTTTCGTTTCAGTGTTCTTCTTCTCAGAGAGTTTATTATTATTATTATTATTATTATTGATTATATTACTTTAAACAATCCTAGGGTTGGGCAAAATATTTTCTAGGGCTTTTGATTATTTTTCCTTGTTTTTTTTTTCTCTCTCTTCTTCCTTTTTGATTATCTGCAAAACAAATAATTAACATAGAATGTGTATTAAGTATAATTAATGTATTACGTCAATATGTAAATTTATATGCAAGGTTGTCGTATATCCAGTTACAATGAATCAATTAACCATAAATCACTTCAATAATTATAATATTGCGATACATATTGATAATAATTATTAAATTTCACCTGAAATATTGGTAAAGATAAATAAGTAAAATAATAGGCGTAAAGTAAATTACAAACATTTACATATAGATACACATATATACAACGCTATTTTCATAATGGACAGAAAAATTCAATATTTATTAGAAATGGGTATACCAATGGATGTCGCTTCTGATGCTTTGAAAAGATTTAATGGCAATTTAGAAGATGCGGTGAATTCTATATTCTCAAATGATGTATCATCTACACAACTATCCTCGAATGAACAAAATACTTTTCCACCTGGTATCAATGATCATGTTCAATTAAATTATAATAACACTCAATTTAAACCAGGTGATTTATCTTATCTAATAAACAATAATAGTAATAGCAATGAAAATATTCACAATCATTCTCTTTCTTCATCCTTATCTTCCTCTTCTTCTTCCTCTTCGACTACTAGCATAAATGATAATCCACCAGATTATACTATCATGAAACAACCAATATATAAAACTGACCCTTCAAATCCAACCATTATCCTTTCTTCACCCCCGAATAGTCTGATTGAAAATTATTTAACCCTATTCGCATATTGTATATCTAGGTTCGTACCAAAATGGTTTCTGATCCCAGATTTTAAAGATCTAAATTATAATTCAGAATGGTATAAAGGTTTAGAATTAAATGAACCAACTTTTAAATTAGTAACAAACAATAATAGTGACAATGAAGATAATAATAATAATAATCATAACGATATTCAACCCAAGACATTGTGGCAATTACAAAAGTTGATTTCTACAATCAATGACCCTAATTCAAATAGAGCATACGTATCTGCATCCATTTTCCAGTTGGTATTCGATAATCAGTTAAGATTGAAATTACAAACTACCGATAGATTAAATGAAATATTACCAAGTTTTTTAAGGTCTCTATTGATGGATTTAGAGTTATGGCCAAATATTGATAAAGATTCAATTAATGACCTATTTATCTCAAGGGCCTCCTATAAACAAAATCAAGAAGATTCTGAACATGAAACGTATATTATGTTATTACATTTCCCACCAGAAGAATTTGATACGAATCTGTATAAGATGTTTAATGCATTATTGTATCCGGAACATGAAGAAGAAGACGAGGATGATGATAATGATGAGGACTCTAGAGAATATAGTGAAAATCTTTTAAAGACGGTGTCCCCATTTCTAACTATTATTTTTAATGAGATAGATGATATGACTGATGACATTGTTTCTTTACCAAATGGTGTAGACATCCCATTTGAATTTTATCCTCAATTGTATACTGCGACAGTTAAGAATCAGTTAATTAAACATATCATTAATAAAAGAAGGCACGCTAATAATAGATTGAAACAATGCATGAACGAAATTCAATCGTTAAGAAGTTTTCAAGGTAAAGATATTTTGATGATTCTAGACAGTAGTGTAAAATATATGGAACAAGATAATAATAATACTAATAATAACGATCATTTAATATTATTAAAATCGATTAAGGAAAAAATCACAAGCAGATTAGAAAGTTTGAAAATTGAATCTGAAGACCTTAGAGATAAATTACAAAAGGAATGGAATATTTCACATCCTGAATATTATATAATTGAATCTGCAAAGAAAATGGGATTAATCGATGAACCGCTGTTACTAGTAATGGTTACAATCTCACCATATTTCTACTTCATTAGAGATAAAAATAATATGGATCAATGGTCTTTAATACAAAGTAATACAAATGGCACAGATTTCCAAATCATTAATAATATTACTGAGGAGAAAGTTAAGGAGACAATATCTAAATACACTTCTAGACCTAGCCATACTCCAATTATGTTCAATTATTGTAAGAAGAATTACATAGATTCAGAAGAAAATATTTTGAAATGGATTGACGCTAACGAAGGTTCCAGAAAGTTCATGAAAGCAGATGAAAATTGGCTTGCTAATAAATTAGCTGAGATAAAATAAGAAAAATTGATTTAAATATAAACGTAGTTCTTGCTTCAGAGGACTAAATGTTTTCAAATTTTAGAGAGAAAAAAGTTACAGATGGTAAAAAAAAAAATTCATATGATAGCATACTTGTAGTTTATTAAATTATTTATATGAATTAATAATAACTATTTAGAGACATTGTAACAATAAATGACATTGCTGAAATGATATATATATATATATATATAGTACATTCATGGAAAGTGGTTAATGGACAAAAGACTCAAGAATATACAAGAATTTGTTGAAACCCCCAGAAAAAAGAAAAAAAATTGAAAAAATAAGAATAAAAATAAAAATAAAACTTACAAATTCTTAATGATAGCTTCAGTAAAAGAAGTAGTGGTGGCAGTACCACCTAAATCACCAGTTCTGTTTTCTGGACCTGAGGCAATTGTGTTCAAGATAGCATTTTGAATCTTAGTAGCATGTCCGTTCAAACCCATATGTTCCAACATCATAACAGAGGATAGCAATAAAGCAGTTGGGTTAGCCTTATTTTGACCAGCAATATCCGGAGCGGACCCATGAACTGCTTCAAAGATAGAGATTTTATCACCGATATTAGCAGATGGAGTCAAACCTAAAGAACCTGCACTTAAACCAGAATTCAAATCGGACAAGATATCACCATACAAGTTTGGACATACTGCGACGGCATCACTGTACGCACCTGGTCGCATGACACAGTTCAAAACAGTGTTATCAATCAATTCAGTCTCTAATTTAATGTCTGGATATTGTTCACTTAATTCTTTAGCAATATTGACGAAAAGACCATCAGACAATCTTTGAATAGTAGATTTGTGAACTACAACGACTCTTGGTCTACCAATGGCCCTTGCATATTCGAATGCATATCGAATGACCCTTTCAGAAGCATCACGAGTAATCAATTTGATAGATTGAACTACACCTGGTACCACCACATGTTCAATACCAGAATATTCACCTTCTGTATTTTCTCTAATAAGAATCAAATCAACATCTTCATAAGTAGTCTTGAAACCTTTAATAGATTTAGCGGGTCTGACGTTGGCGAAAAGGTTGAAAGTTTTTCTTAAAGTTAAATTCAAAGATCTGTGACCTTTGCCAATTGGAGTAGCCAATGGACCCTTTAAAGCAATTAAATTCTTGTTAATAGATTGAACGGCGGGATCTGGGATAGTAGTCAATCCATTAACAAAAATTGGAGAGACATCACAGAATTCCCAGTTAATTGGGACATTAGCTGCAGCAAAGATATTTTTAACAGATTGGGAGATTTCAGGACCGATCCCATCACCCTCAATAAAAGAGACTGTGTATTTACCTGTAACGGGATCTGGTTTTCCAGTAAATCTACCAATATTTGGTTGATTCTTGATAGTAGTAGATAAAAATATTTTGGTTGGAATAGCGGAATTTCTTAAGAGGGTATTTCTAAACATATTCTATAATACAAATATTAATATTAACGATTAATGTAAATTATGGCAGTAAAAAAAAAAAGGAAAAGAATGGATAAAAAGTGATAGAATTTGTGAGTCAGTGATTTACTATATATTACCTAACACTGACCTGATTGTTATGCTATATGCTTGGATATCGATATATATATAAATGATTTTCGAGTTATTCAAATGTAGAAGAAAGTAAATGTATAAAATCTTCCAACTTTAGACAAGTGCTGCAAAAAAAATACGAAAGTTTACTTACAGTCAAAGATACATAAAACAAGTTAAACAAAATAAATTTGGAATGGAGAATGGAAAACAAAAAAGAACATCAATACTTTATATCTATTTCTGCAATCACAAAATGAACAAAAAAACTGACCATTATATCTCTATTCAGATTGTTCCCTTTCCCTCGAGTAACCCATCCCTCAAGAGTTTGTTCACCAAAACTAACTTTAAAAGATTTAAGTTGTCATTAAACATCATTTGAAATTCAACCGTCTTGTGACACCTTATCCAATAATGAAAGATTAAAGGAACTCCAATCAATCAATCAATCATTCTTCTCCGCTCTTAAAGAGAAAATAATAATAATAATAATAATACTAATAAAAATTTCAATGGTTTCATTTCGTTTGTCATGCTTCTGCGAGAAATCGGTGTCCGAAATCTCGGCATGATCACGTGAAACAAACGACTCTAAAGATTTTTCTTTTGGCCATAATAAAAAGGGAATTCCGCCAATTCCCTCTCAAAATTTCACAAAAAAACTGAAATGAAAAGACACACAAAGAGATGGAAAACAGAAAAACACAAATCATAATATTCCCATTCTGTGTAGGAACAAGTGTTTTTAAAATTTACAACAAGTTCAAAGTTCTTGTTCTTGTATCGTATTCTCCTAATGTATCATGCTCCTATCAATGGAGTGGGGTGTTCCAAATTCTTGTTCACTTTTGATGTTTGCTATGTACATATATATAGATATCTGCTCATATTCTTACATATAAACTACAATAAATTTATATATACATATAATTATAGGAAAAAAAAAGTTCGAATAAGAGTAATTCTTGTAAAATACGTGTTATATATAAAGAGTTTGGATTATTTTCTTTTCTATCTTTTGATATTTCTTATTCCCCTATTTTATATCATAATTTGTCGTAATATTCTTTCCAAGCAGGGACTTTTTCTTTCATACCATGTCTTTAAACAACCTGTATAGATAATTTCACCTACTTTAGAAATTGGGTCTAATGGATCGGATCCCACAGTAGCCCAATGATCAAATACCATCTGTGGAAAATGCTTGTTCTCCAGTAGCATGTTTCAACTCACCAGTAAAACTGAATGATTCATTCACAGGTAAATATTGCTTTAATTGTAAAAAATGGTGTATCTGGTCCTTGTTCTTCAAACATAATTCGACCTCTTTTCTTATTCAATACAAAAATAGACCCCACCTATTGCATTTTCAGGACATTTGATTTCCACCAAAAATGCCGGTTCTTGGATACGATGTTCGGCTAATAAAAATGCAGCTTACGTAGCCGTTCTCATAGTTGGAATAATTTGACCAACTCCATGATGAATCGCATCTGCGTGTAATGTGACGTCCAGTATATTAATTCCTATGGATCTCATTGCTTCACAGAGGATTTGACCCTCCTTTGTGGCCCATCGGAATGCCACTACCACATAATCTGTGATTTCATTTAAATATTGTACTGCTTTCGTTTGATCAATAACAAAGTTTAGTCCCGTAACATCTGGACCAAAAACACCAGATTTTCCTTGCATCAATGACATCCCAACCGTATTCATCCGCCGTAACTCTTGCCGTTGATTTAAAATCGTCTCTTTGATTAATTTTTCCATCTTCAATAGCCAAAGAAAAAAACTTCCTCATTAATCAGCTCTGCAGTTAAATAAATTCTATTATGTTTATTTGGAGATTTGGATAGAGCAGTCTGGGTTGATTGAGATTCGACGGTTTCTCTGTATGCTACCACCGGTGGAGAAATTTTTAATGGCACACCAGCATGATCGTTTTCTAATTCTGCAAACAAATTTCCAAGTGAAGTTCTCCAGTACCAGCAACAATATGTTTTCCATATTCTTTCATATATATTAAGACAGTAGGAGCTGATATTAATAATCTCTTTAGACCTTCAACTAATTTAGATAAATCGTTGACAATTTTAACCTCTACTGCCACTTCCACGATAGGTGAAATAGAAAATTTCGTGAATTTTAAATCTTGAGCTGTTTCTGAAGTAGTTAAAATACCAGTCTTTGATAGAAATTGATCAATACCAAAAAAACCTAAAATATTCCATGATGTACAATTATCAATTGGTTCTATAAATATTCCCATCATAAGAACAACTCTCTAGATAACCTTAATAAACAAGTCATACTTTCTTACCAGGAACACGATTAGTTCCTTAAATTCTAATTTTTGACCAAACTTAACAGTCTTAGGAAAGATTCTACCAAGCGCACAAAAAAAAAATAACTTTACCCGAATATAGTATTATCTTGGAAACATAAAGCCTTTAATCTACTTTAGGATCACAATTTTTTATTGCCACACAAGTTGGATCATCAGAGTGTCCATCATACATACTGTTCCCTCTATAGGCCTGTACAGTTACAGGAGATGGTAAATGTATCACAATTATTTCTAATAAAGCATCTGCAGCAGTTAAAATTTTTCTCATAACGACTTTTAACAATGCCTTGCCTTCCAGATCTTTTTTTTTCAGCTTTTAATACATTTTTTAATTTCTCTAATAGTATTGGAATTTGATTCTTTTTATAGTTCATAATAGCGTCAAATAACTTAAAAACTGGGTCCAAGAAAAACATATTGAATGCTCTTTCTAATGGCTTACCATCCTGATCTCTATCTCTACTAGTCCAGTGTTTAGTTTTTGGGTTGAAAAAAACATCTCCCCATAATTTGGTCATCATTTTATTCTTATTAACACCAAATTTCTTTGCATAACGTTCTGAAAATTGTCTAATGGTGAAAGTCCAGCCATGCAAGCCAGAACCAAAGGCAACAGTACACTTTGAAGGATCTCCTTGGACATCGCTAACTACTTTGCCTTCATATGTAGAAATAATAACATTGACAAATTCCACAAATCTCACAAAGGATTGATACAACTCCTCCTTTGTGACTTGTCATTCCAGTATTGTTCTATCTAGTTTATTGATAATGACCGCAGGTTTGATTCTTTCACCTAAATATTTTCTAAGAACAGTTTCTGTCTGGACACATACACCTTCTACAGTATCCACTAAAACTAATGCACCATCAGTGACTCTTAAAGCAGCTGTAACTTCGGAAGAAAAACCAACATGACCTAGGAAATCGATTAAATTAACCAAAATGAATTTATCATCTGTCTTTTGTTTAATATCCTTCGCAATACTTCATACTAAACTAGAGATAAGACCATTATATTGTTTTTTTGTTGTGTTAATAATAGTATCATCGGTAAAAAAAAAATAAAAAAAACAAAAAAACAAAGAGGAGTATAATAAAATAGAAAGTATTATAGCACGTATGCATATGGTGGTGATTTCTCTAAGGACATAAGTAGAAAACGTATACCAAAGGTAATTCAGTCGTTATATCACCCAAATTCTATTAAAAAAGGCAAAAACAATGGATTATTAGGAGTACCATCAATTTCCCTTTGTTCTCTCTCTTTCTTCTTCTTCTCAAGCAATTGCTAACAATCTCAAGAAAAATTGGCTCGTCCCAAGAGCCGAACGGCTACTTTTGGATCACAAACTGCATTGGCAGTATTGGCAGTATTGGTAGTGTCATCACTGTCATTATCAATATTTGAAATATTTTCTTGTTCTAAGTTGGATGACTCAACAAGGATATCATTCATATTTTTGATATGACGGGTTGTAGTAGTCCATGTATCATTGTCCCTTTGTTGTGATATTGATATATTTTGATCTACTAACTGTAAGTGGTTTCTACCTAAACGTGACAAACTACTCTTTGAATTTGTTGCACGGATCTTTAAACGTGCTCTTTCCATAACACTTAGTTTCTTACGTTCATATTCAATGTTTTTTAACACATAATTTTTAATACAGTGTTTAATCCATTCTTCATACCATTTTAGCCATTCATTACGAGATATTTCCATGTTTGTTGTTATTCTTTGTAATTTTAATGTGGTGCGTTGTTCCAATTTAATCACATCTTGTAAATCTCTTATTGATTCGTCTAATTTAATAGGATCTACATCTCTTTTATTACGATACTTACGGGCACGTTCTTGTTTCATCTTACTCTGTTTTTGTAAACTTACTAAATCTCTCATAACAAAATGTCTATCTGTTAATGACTCCTTGACACCATAACTGTCATTAACTACCCATATTAACCCATCATATAATGTGGCTAAATTCATAATACTTAAAATGCTATTTATATCACTAACGGTAATCAGATTTTTCCCATATATCTCATATGGCAGCTTTCCCTCTGTAGTTATTTCATCCCACTCAAAATTTTGGACCATATTATCCAAATCAATGAATTCTTTCCCCAATGTACTCCCTTGTTGAATTAAGATACCACGATTTTTTTCCATTAATAATATACAATTTTGGATCGATTGACATAAATGATAAACATTCTTAACTAAAGGTCTGAATTCTGCTAAATTTGAATTATTGTCATATGGAGGCTGGAACTGTTTCATTGTCTTTCTTTTAATACCGCCATACCTAATCAGACTGGTATTGGAATTATCTCCATTTGAACCGTTATGACTCACTGGATAATATGTATTAAAATCACTTTCGATGAAATAAACGAATTCTCCAGTACTCATAATCAATGGATCTTTTACCACACGGTCAAACCATATTTGGTACTGATATAACACAGCCTCATAATCTTCTAGATTACTTATACCAAAATGGGTGTATGGTAATGGTAAACTTGGCACAAAGGACTCAAGCACAAATGTGTTTAAATATTTGTAAAATTCTCTGAATTCTTGTATTGTCTTTTTAATCTTATTGGATTTTTTACGACGAAACAATGGGATGTCTGTATCATATTTAAATATAATAGTTGGATTTTCACGTTTATTTGAATTCGAACCAACACGTTCAAGACCAATTACTGTAACATGGAAATAATGTTTGGATTGAAATTTAAATTCAGGTAAGTATTTATCTATTTGTACGTTCTCATTTTCTGGACTTGGTTTATCATCTGGATTAATATCAGAACTTGTTTTGATTGTACTTGACAAAACTGGTTCTTCTAAACCCTCATCGTCACTATTGTTATGTTCAGTGACGTCAGTAGTCTCAATATTATCGGTGTTTTTGCTAGAAGGTTCCATTGTTGAAATGGCATCCTCAAATGGGTTATGTCCCATTTCATCTTCATTAAAGTAAGGTGCACTCGAAGACATTTATTTAAAGTTAAAAATAAATAAATAAACACATAAACAAATAAATCCTACAGTGAAAAGAACAAAATCCTTTAATATATTGTATATACACTACTACTCTTTAAACAAAGAGTGTGTCTTATACGTATTTCACACACACATTACAACTACCACTACTATATTTTTTTTTCCACCTCCTTTTTTTTTGTATCCAAGGAATCTTTAATTTTAACAAAACCTTTTTAGTATTTTTAAAATGATCCTCTAAGGTTCCACCTATGTATATATATAGTTGAGTATAATTCCTGAAAAATAAAAGAGAGAGGGGGAAATAAAATAAAAAATAAGAAAGACGTGTGTTTTATTATAGAGGAACTAAAACCACATAGACTCTCTATATATAAAAAAAATGATGTGCAAATGTAAGCATGAAAGCATCATTTATTTCTACCTATACCAACAACACTCTACTTACCCCAAAAGGAAGGGGGAAAAAAACAATTAACATGGTTATAGGATAGGTTTCTGTAATGTGTATTTCCTTTTCAAGAGATAGAAAAAAATAAGAACCGGGCCTGTTTACTGAGTAACATCAATGAAGATCCTTGACGGTTCCTCTTGAACATTATGGAAAGTGTATATATCTTACACTGTCTTGAAGTAATTGCACCCTCCAAGTTTCTCTGCTCATCTGTATTGACTCTCCCCCCCTCCCCGTCGTGTAACAAAAACTGAGTGGGGGAAACAATCATAGCAATAATGAAAATAACGATAACAATCATAACAATCATAATGAAATTAATTCTCAAAGCTCGTTTTTATTTTGTTTTATTTTATTTTTTTTTTGCTGTGAGAAACAAAGAAAATTCGGCCCGAGAAAAACGAAGAGAAATCTGTTGTGGCTTCGAGGAGAAAGATTCGATATCTTGGTGATGTCAAATTTGTTTAAACCTATATATAATAGAATAGTTTGTACACTCTCTATCTGTATCAAGAGAACTTTCCTTTAAAAAAAAAAACAAATAAGGTGAGTGAAACTATTCTACTCTAATATACAGAAAACACACTTATTGATGACTAAAATCGATAGATTCGTTGGATTTCCAAAGCAAGTTAAAGGTGTAATCTTTGATATGGATGGTACGTTATGTCTACCACAACCATGGATGTTTCCTGAAATGAGGAAAGCAATCGGATTAAATAATAAAGATAAAGATATTTTAGAATTTATTGAAGAATTGCCTACAGTAGAAGATAAGAAATGGGCAGAGGGTAAGATCCATGAAGTGGAAACTAAAGCCATGGAAGAAATGAAACCACAACCTGGGTTAATTGAATTAATGAAATTTTTAACTTTAAATAATTTTAGTAAGAATATTTGCACAAGAAACGTCGTAACGCCCGTTAACTATTTGATTAACAAATATATTCCTCAGGAATGGTCACAGTTCGATCATATTTTGACTAGAGAATTTCGACCCACTAAACCTTATCCTGACCCTATATTGTATATATCTAATCTATTACAGATTGAGCCACATCAGTTGGTTATGGTAGGAGACTCGTATGATGATATGAAAAGTGGGAGTTCTGCTGGATGTGTTACAGTACTTTTGAAAAATAATATTAACGAATATTTACTGAAAGAACATAAAAACTTGGTTGATTTTACTGTCGATACCCTGGATGAAATAATACCTTTATTACAAGGGGGGAGAAAATGAGGCAGAGGTTGTCTAAAGTTTCCTCTTTATTTATTTATTTATTTATTTATTTTTTTTTGGTATACGACATTACAGACATACATACATACATACATACATACATAGAACTTCTTGATATGAATGAATCCGTATAATCAGTAATTCAAGTAATTAAAAAAACTATTTGAGTGAATATCCTTCTTATTTTATGGCGATGACACTTTTATTTTCTTTCTTTCTTTCTCTCAGCGAAAAAAAAATATCTCGAGAAAAAATAAAAAAAAATATAAAAAAAAAATTGTGTAATAAAATGCGATACTTTTTTTTATATTTTTATTTTGTTCTTTCTCTCTCTCTTTTTTTTTTTTATCAAGTAACTCGAAAAGTTGAGTATAAGATTAAGACTAAAATACAATACTTGACCTACTATTACAAAACATAACATTCATTACTATAACATACAACAACCTATATACGAAAGGGTAACTGATCGAATCTAATAATAATAATAAAAAAAAAAAAATGACTCTACAAACTGCCATCTGGGAAATAATATGTGGGTCAATAGCCGGTGCATTAGGTAAATTGATAGATTATCCATTCGATACCATTAAAGTAAGAATGCAGACTCAAGGTGCCGATGTATTTCCAACTACATGGTCATGTATCAAATATACTTACAAAAATGAGGGAATATTGGCAGGTTTTTACCAAGGTTTATTATCACCTTTACTTGGAGCCTCGCTGGAGAGCTCGATTCTATTTGTAGCATATAATCAATGTGATAATTTGTTAAGGAAGTACACTCAATGGAATGTGATATTGATTATTTTGATCTCTGGTTCCTTTGCTGGTTCTTGTGCAAGTTTCGTGTTGACTCCAGTGGAATTGATAAAATGTAAATTGCAACTATCTAATTTGTATATACAAATGTATGAGGGGATTGATATCGAGAGTCAAGGACATACCGAAGTGAATGAAATGGAAATGTTGAAAACTGTCGAAAATGGAGAAATTGATAATAATAATAATAATGATAGCAGTGACAGTCATTTGTATAAATCTGGGAATGATGAAGAGGAAGAAAAGCAGGGTTCAAACAGAATGAAATTGAAACAGACTCAAATCAATGAATATAAGCCTCAGAATATAATACAAAATAATCCAGAGAATTATCACACAAAGATAATTCCCACAATAAAGGGAATCATTAGAGAAAATGGTATATTAGGATTATGGCAAGGTCAATTGGGTACCTTTATAAGAGAAGCGATCGGATCTTTGATATGGTTTGGAACTTTCCAGTTATTGCAAAGGTTATTCTTGTATAGAATTACTGGGTCATGGGATATCTTGGATAAAGACACTGAGGAAAATCCAGACTATGGAGATTTTAACATTCCATCCTGGGTGGTATTAGTTAGTGGTGCAATAGCAGGTTTCGTTTTTAACTGGAGCATTTTCCCTGTAGATACAATAAAATCAGTTATGCAGACAGAACAACTTGGATTTGGAGATGCAATTAATTCTATTTATAGACAATATGGGTTTAGTGGGTTTTACAGAGGATTGGTAATCACCTTAATCAGATCGATACCATCCAATGCTGCCATATTCTACACCTATGAACAATTAACGAAATTATTATGAGCATTAAATAAGTATACATACACAAACAAGCATAAAAAAATTATTATTGCACAATCATAAATATTTATATCCATATACATATATATATATATAGTCATGTGTATATGAATTACTTTGGAAATATATATTGAATATTTAAAATACAGAGAGTGGCGTTTTATCGATATTTCTTCGTCTTAGTCTCACATTTTAAAATTAATCACATCTTATATATAGAGAGAACTTTTTCAAACTAAACATCACTATTTTGGTTATATATTTGTCTTTGCTAATGGTTATTATTTTTCACGTGTAGATTTACACTTTTTAACCACTACGAGACATTATTTGGAGAGTATGTTTTTAAAGATTGACAAATGTTCGGCAATATTAATAGGAAGTACTTGAATAAGGTGATCTTGGAAAAAAAAAACAAACAGCAAAACAAAACAAAAATGAAACAACTAAGACGACAAACCAGAGAAAGACAAAAAGACTTAACATTTGTCTATATGAACAATATATTTAAAAGAAGAAGAAACCATACATATCACTAAAGCTTACATCCATACGAATTATTCTTTTTTATATCTTTATTTTTTTTTTTTGTCATAGATATCCCGACTAGCAAAAAAATGACAGATAGTGCTTTGGATAAGAAAAGGAATCTTGAGTACATTTTATTTGCTGAATTCGATAATAAACTAGGGTCTGTACTTAAATACCAATATCCAAATGCTATACCAGGGCTTGATTTCATTAATTTGGCAACATTAATGATACCTGATAATATAGAAAAATGTTTAGGAAAAGTAGAATTTACGTATTTTTTATTATATTATAATTCCACCACACGCAAATATGAATTGGTCCCTCCTTTGAATAATATAAACAAAGAAATAGATATTCTTTATTTCATTAATATATGTATTGCTAAATCCGAACCAGATAATGAAAGAGGTGCTGTTATTAAATCTGTTGCTGTGGGGTCGAAGTTTCCTGATTTTTTTAAATGGAAACCATTTTTAACTATATTTCTAGAGGATTTGATGGATCGCTCGCGTATAAAAAAAACATATGAAGATAATAATAATAATAATCGTTACTGTATCAACATAATATCAGATTTTTTTACAAGGATCAATAAAATAAATTTTTTGGATATTTCAAATAAAAACTTGTATCAGGAGATTATTCAATCCATTAATGATGGTACAAATGAACAAAAAATAATTAATTCAATATTGGAAAAGTTCAAAAGTTCTTTGGAAAGGAATAATAATCTTTTAAAGCGAGGCAAAATTACATTTTCTAACGATTTAGTAAATTATTTTTTATCCATGGAAATTGCTCCGACAAATTCACAAAATGCAAATCATAAAATACCAATTTGTCAGAAATTATTATTAGATTCATATATTCAAACGAATATTGATTACTGTAAACATGCATTGAAAGTTATTAAAGATATAAATTTAAAAGTCTCGAATATCGAAGAAATAAAGACGATATTAATATTTTCCACAAAAACTTCTAAGGATTATCTATGTCAATTAATCTTTTCTATATCATATCTATTAAGTGGTATTTCATTAAACAAAGATCCATCATCAAATCAAATATATTCGTTTCCCTACATAGATATATCAATGATAAATTTATTAAAAAATTTCATTCAATCTTTTTCACACAACAAACTCAAATTTATCATCGGTACGGCTAATCCAATTTTTAAAATTCAAGAAGATATATACGATATTTTTTATGATCTTGATGAGGATAATATATATACTTCATCTAAACATAAGACAAAAGAAATAGATTGGAAGAAGCAAACTCTGAAAATTTTTACTAAATCCTACAAAATAAACGAAAGTATTAATAGTTTGTCTCATGGCTTAAATAGCGTAAAATTAAAGAATAAGTCTGAATCTAGTTTCCCACCACTCACATCGATCATTAATGGCAATAATAACAATCAGAATCATACTTCATTTTTCAATTTGTCTTCTGATGCCTCCTCATTAAAATCTGAATACCCTCATTCTACATTAATGAATTCATTTATAAATATGTTAATAAATGAGCATCATGATAATAAAACCATCTTAAATGTGCTAAAAAGAATTCAAATACTCCAACTAATTCCATTGTTGAAGCCAATTACTATTAAAGAAATAGATTCCGATATGGTGTTCGATTTAACGAAAATTTATCATGATACATATGGTGATTTGATATATTTCAATGAATTCTTTGACAAAACTATTTTAAAATATATTAAATTGTTATATATCTTATACGAAGTAACAGAAATGATAACAAGTTGGAACTTAGCTCTTAGCTCTACAATTAGTTATGATACATTAACTAAAAAAATTAATGAATTACAGGAAATAATAAGACAATCTTTATTGAATTTTAATAGTGATGACGCTGCCGCTACATGTACAAGAAAATTGTTATATGTCTGTATGAATTTTCCGCCCTTAGATATTTTATCCCATATTGATCCTAAATACAAAGATACTAGGAATTTCGATAGCAACATATTTTATAACAGAATTTTGTATTATGGTCATTGGCAGTCCTCTGTATCAAACAACTCTGAAATACAACAAACGAATTCTTTAAATCAGAGTGCAACAATGTACTCAGTTATTGATAAATTTGTTGAAACTGTAACATTTAACTTATTTAATAAAGTACTCAGTTTTGATCTTAAACTGGAACAAAAGCATAATAGTTCATTGGTGGAACGGGTTCCTACAGTGTCCAATCCATCATTATTTTTATCACCATTCAAGAAAAGAAATAAATCCGGTATAACCCGTTCATTATCCTTTCGAAATTTGCTATCTTTAAAAGTAAATGCATCTCAGGATTTTAAATCTAGAGGATATCAAGAAATTATAAAGAAAGAAGATGTTTCATTAAAAAATCAAATATCATCAAAATCTTCTGTATTTAAGTCATCCACATCATCATTTCCACCAAAAGTTTTAAAGAAATCTGCATCAATGGAATCTATTCGTGAATCCTTCAATAAGTCTAAATATGGAAAACCTGAAGACTCTTCATCATTGCATTCTTTAAATACGAAAATAGAGGAAATAAAATCAATGGTATATGAAATTTTGAGAATGCTGGATGCTGACAAAATGCTAGGTAGTATTATAATGTGGAATTATTTAAATAAAGAGATAAAGAGTCAGTTGGATATATATAAACAAAAAAGTGGTCCTCATAAGAAATTCATGTCAAACGACAACAACATTTGCAAGTCTATTATATTTCAAAAAAATGATGAAAATTCCAACATTTCTTTAGATAAGCATGGTTCTATATCGAAGAATTCGATTATCAGTTCCTTAAATATGATGGCTTCTATATATGAATTGGAAGGAGCATCCAATAAGGCAAGTGAATATGTTGATAGTTTCAAGAAAGAAAATGAGGAAGAAATGGAGGATGATAATGATAAGGAGGAAGAGATTGAAGAGAGTGAGGAAGAGGAGATCTTTTATGAAATTGAATACTTGTAAATAAATGTGATTGGTTTTGTGTTAGTGGTTGTATTTATTATTAAAAACCATTTCAATCAATAGTATATTCTATTGAATCTAAACCAGTATATAATATCTATTATACCAACGTTGTATAAATTGACAACAGTTGATGCAGCTATTAATTGTGAAGACACATGATAATTGATCTTTTATTAATTATTAGTATGCTAATTTAAAAATGTACCTTTGATGTTTAAAAATTGAAATTTAGCTTTTTTTTTTGACTCATTCAGTTTAACTCGGTCCGTTTCGTTTGGATTTATTCCATTTTTTATTCTTCGAAACTTCTTCTTGTCCTTATTTGAAAAGAACAAAAGAATAATACTAAGACACATCGACTTCAATCATCGAAATAAGACATATTTGAAATATATAAATAATGTCAACTGAAGTGGTTTTTTTGTTTGTATTACGATAGTTAGTAATCTTTATAATCAAGCTTTTAGCTTATATTTCAAATAGTTGTATTACCCACATGACACTAAACTAATCTACAACTTTTTCAAGGATGTGGTAAAACAGAAAAAATTAGAAAGATAAAGAAATAGAAATTTGTTATATTTTAATAGACTCAAGGGCCGTGTGTACCTTAAGTGGTGGTCAGTTGGAAAATATGATCATTGAAGTCGCCAATAGAATGAACATTAAAACTGTAGTGTTGGATATTGGAGGTTATCTTGATAAACAAATTTCTAATAACTGAAGAAATAATTGGATCATACTCTAACTCTGAAGATATTAAAAAATTAGTTGTTGAATGTGATGTTTTTAACGGTTGAAATCGAGTAATATCATGTTCCAACACTAAAGAATATAAAGAATGAGTTTTCAAATTAGATATCGTTATTTCTTCTGACTCTGATCATCTGTCATGTCTGTTGTATGTAAAATTCTTGAAGATTTTACTGTACGCTTTGAAATTATTATTGTGTCTGTCTACACAACAGCTCATAAAATGTCACTATATACTAGAGAAGCCTTAGAAGGTGATATTAAATTCATTATTGTTAGTTCAAGTGGTGTTGCACATCTATTAGCTATATTTGCTGTTATGACGTCATTACATGTCATTGGGGTAATGGAAAAGGACTCTAATTTAGGTGGCGTTGATTTCTTGCATTTCAACGTCCATATGTCAAGAGGTGTTCCAATGATTACTACAGCTATTAATAACAGTACAAATAATACTCTTTTAGCAGTAATGATAAGAATGTTGGGTGTTTTTGTTAACCAATATTTTTATAAGATGTCACAATTCTAATTAAATTATGAAAAAGAAGTCCTTGAAATAGCAGAAAATTTAGAAATTGTTGGATATAAAAACTATCTACCCCCATGTAAAATTAAACAAGAGAATTCTTTTTTCATGTACTTATTTTTGTAAGTAAATATATATATAAGGTTGTGTGGATACAAAAAGAACAAAAGCATGAATATACTAAATTTCAATAGATGTATAAAATGGCATTTAAATACTTTTATGAAAATGGGATATTAGAAATATGATAATTCAAATCTACTTTAAGAAAAAAGTTCTTGATAATGTTCAAGTATATAACCAATGACAAAATGTCTTTCTTTTAAATCAATAATGTCTCTTTCACCAGAATAGTCCCTCATTAAAGTTGGCGTAAATACCACATACAGATTTTTGGCTGTCATTAGGTTAAATTCACTATACTTTTGCACTAAATTGATATGCTTACCAAGCAATTTCAGTACCTCGATATTTTCTTTAGGTAATGATTTTAAGATTTGAGTAAAATCTTGTAAAAATGTCTTATTGTTCAATTCCGTGTGATTTTGTCTCACATAGTCTATGATAGGTTTATATATTTCATAAGTAATTATTGGATTTGGTGAATCTCTCAAACGTTTCTTTAAGACACCTGTTATTGCATTAATATCATAAAGTGATAAATCAATATTTTTTCCATTATTGTTAAACTGGACCTCAATTTCTTCAATAACTTTTTTGGAACCAGATTTTCTATATAAACCTTTAGTTTTTAAATTTTCTTCATTAGATTCAATGTATTGAATACATTTATTTAGTACGAGAAAGAGAATTTCATTATCATAATTTGAAATTGGGATCAAATTGACACCTCTAGGATCTTCGGAATGTTGTAATGTAGGCTGTGATATTTCATTTTTTTGTTTTTTCTGCTCGATGGCGGTATCTGCTAAACCCAATTTTGAATTAGGAGTATTGAGCATTGTAGGATTTGGGATATTTCTTATATGTGAAGTATTCTGATTAGAACGTGAATACGATATAGGAGAGCTCATCATAGAAGATGTGTTTTGCGTTCTTGATGGAAAAATTCTCCAAATTTTAGGTTTGTCGGTAGATTTAGAGACACTAACTGTAGATTCATTTTTTTTTGAAGCACATTCATCAGAAAATGGTGCTAATAAACCTGTGAACAATCGTGGAATTTGGGTGTATTCCCGTAGTGTATTTTGGACAGATTTAATTTTCTTTTTCAAGCTGTTCAATTTATTTTCTAAGTTTTTTTTTGATACCTTCGTATCTTCCATATTTAGTAATAACTTACCCTTTGTAGTTTGACATTTATTGATATCTTCTTCTAACTGGTTTAACACTGTAATTTTCTTTTTGACTCCACTATTAGTACTGTTATCTTCTAAAAGTTCAGATAGGTTCAGGGGCCTTTTCTCACTTGGTGATGAAATTTTCTTTCTATCGTTACTTGATACATCATTAACATGGCTCATTGTCGAGTTGTAGTCAGGAGTGTTATTACTATTGGGATAATAAGATTTGTTCTCGATTCCTTTTTCATCTATATACCCACCCTGAGTTGTTAATATTTTAGGATTCAAGGCTCGTTGTTCTACAAAATCATTGAAGGTACTACTAGTTTCTGCCTCCATATAGATATTCAAGGAAGCTTGTGGCGTTCTTACGTTTGTATGCTCTTGATAAATATCATTACCACCTTGAAAGGTAGATTTAGTTATAGATCTAGAAAAGTCAGAATGTGATTTCAGGTGTCTCTTTGACTTGACATCTATCTTTATAACCTGTTTAATTGGTGAAATATCTAAAGTTTGTCTGGAATCCAAAATAGGTAAGCTCAACTCTTTCCTATGTTTGTTGTTAAATAATGAATTAATACAAGTATTCCTATCTTTATCAATTATATCAGATCTTTTTTCATAATTTTTTAAAGGTGTTTTGTTTAAAAACCCCTTTAGTTTGGAGGATAAAACTTTTTCCTTTGGAGCATCTGCAGAGATCGAATTATTATTTTTAATTTTTTCATGCAGCGAACTAGACATACTCGTTTCTCGTATTGAAGAATATTTACTTACTGAAGATGAACCTTCCAGTATTTGCGGTATATATGAAACTGAATCAAATTCACGTCTTGTAGAAGAAAAAGAATTTTCTTTTAAAGGTTCGGGCAATAAGGGTAAACGTTTTATTTCTCTTCGTTTCTTCTCCTCAAAATGCCTCCTTTTTGCTAATGCTTTTTGGTGACACTTTAAACAAAACAGTCCTTTTTTAGTCTTTGCATACATTAAATCTTTGATATTTTCACGACATTTATAACACACAAAACAGTCGGAACAGTAGACTTCGTTTGAAGAAGATAGAATTATAGCTAGATCATCAATTTTCCTACCACATCTTTTACATGACTTAGAACAATCAAAACATATTAATTCACCGGTACCCAAAACTAGAAAATCTGAATCACGACTCAAGTGCTTCTTACATCGAGAACAGGTGAAACAATGTGTGTGCCATTTATCATCACCAAATTCATAGGCATGTTCAGAAATAATTGGTTTCTTGCATCGCACACATACAGGTAGCTCAGATCGTTTTGAATTAAACTTATCATGGAGCATACTATCCAACGAAGAACTTGGTATAAATTTAGGATTTTGTAAGGACATACTTTTTAGATGTTTATGCAATAAATATTAGAGTTAAACTTGATAATGAAACAGTACTTTCATTAGGGTGACCTCGTAAGAGGCTAAAAGTGAGAAACAAAAAAAAATCTGTAAGATTTTGCTTTCCCTTTCAAAACTGTCTATTTCCTTAGATGAATTTAAATCTAGTTACCAAAGGAAGGCAAATCCCCTTATATTCATATTTTTTTTAGTGCTGATACTTGTAACCTTTTGAGTTAATTGTTTACTTGTAGTAATTTTTGCATTTTAATTTTAGCTTTCATCGAACAATCTTGTTTATTGTTCTATCTCTACCTAAAAATAATAACAATAATAGAAGGTTAATATTGCATACATCGAGGAAAAGGGCTTGGGTTTACAACTGTGGAGGTTATAGACACGTCACATGACACGTCCGAAAACCTCTGACAAGCTTCAAAAGCCTTGATTATTTTGAAAAAATATTTATATTTTTTACCCATTTTTAGACACCCACCTCTGCTAAAAAGGTGAAGGAAAAAAAATTGGGACTGATAAACCTATTTTTATAAGCACGTAAATATTCTAATATAGGGTTGAAGAAAATTATCTAATTTGTGAGCATTTAATAAGAGTCAGAAGGTCGTGAATATTAAGTGGCTAGACGTTTTACTCTTTTTTTTATAGTCAGTAAGTAACTGTTGTCTTTACAGGTGAGTATAGAGACAAAAGTATAGAATCTTATATGTCGACCTTTTTACTGATTTCAATTTGCTTAGTCTCTATGATGTTTGTAACTTAATGTCAAAATAGGGTTTTTCGAAAAAAAAAAAAACATGCCGAGGTATAGCTTTAGTCAAGGTGAGCTTTCCCACAAAACAGTTTTTTTTTATTTAAGAAATTTCTAAAGGCCATTTACTATGAAAATTTTCGGACTGACATGATTAAACACTTACTGAATTAAAAAAAAAAACATTGAACAAATAACCTTTTTTTTTTTTGGTATCATAAAATAATAATTTTTTAGTAATCATTAAGAATTTTTTAAGAAAACCTTTATATCCTGTAATTCGGAATTTTATATTAGTCTCAAAAAAAATTGTAAGAAAATTACTTAATAGAAGACTTCGAAACAAGTATAAGGCACAAGACATTTACTCTGTTAATTGTGCTGATGTATATTTTAATCTAATAGTCGAAGTAATGTTAGAGATACTGGCAAGTGTGGATATAATAGTATTTTGAAGAAGAAGGGAACCTTTTTTTTATTGTTTCTTTTAGAATTATGTTGTAATAGAAAAGAACAAACTAAACCTTGAAAGTTAATGGGACAATATCGTTTATGTTTTTGTCTAAGGATATGGTGCAGGATTATAATGTAATACAAGCTAAGAAAATATCAGAGAAGAGTTGTTTTTTTTTGTTTTCTTTCTTTTTCAATGAATGAAATTTAATAATTCATTCTATAACGAAATATTATAGGAACAGATTTCCAAATGATCAAGAATGTGTTTATTGCCGTATGTTACCTAATAATAACCTTTAAAATTATTTAAAATATAACCACTTTTATTATTTAGTTTTAGTTGATATTATTACCACATTTTTTTAGTAATATTTCCAAACACCGAACAATAGCAAGAATATACTACAGGGAATTTGGATATCTGAAAGTTCCATTTATATTCCATATGGGTTTGAGGAAGTATATATATATCGTATAAGAAGTCGATACGTGTAAACCATTTAAAACTCAACAATTGCTTTATAATTTATCTACCGTTTAATAGACAGAACTTCTGTATCTTTTTTCGGAAATGTTTCAAATAATATATGAGAATTCATACATATGATACAAAAAAAAAAAAAAACACTTGACAGAACAGTAAGAAAGGGGAAAGATGTCGATTACGATGAATTTTGACTATTTTCGTACTATATAAATTCATCTTGCCACTGGGTGTATAATCCTGTTTTCGGTAAGGAAGCATTGGAAAGTGGTTTTCAAAAAAGATTTCAGGTAAACTTGCTGGAATGAAAACGGATTCGAGAGGTTATTATTTTCAGACGAAATAATTCTACAGTGGCTCAGACCTATCTCTAATCCTTGTAGAAAATACATTGGTTGTTTATGGCCTCAATTTTTGTAAACTTTATGAAGTACTTGTCCCGAAAGAGTGGAAAAAGAGAGGGGGAAAAAAAGATCGTTCTGCAAATTTTATACAATTTAAAACTGCTCGAACATGTTTTATAGTGGGGAAGGAAAAGAAAAAGAAGACTGATCAAAAACAATGAAGTTAATTAAATGTTCTCAAAAACCGTGGAATAGAGGGAAATGTATGGCGATAATTGTCTATTTACTACATTACAAAGAGTTAATAACCATAGTAAAGACACATTTGTTTATTGAACATAGGGAAAAATAACACAATAAATATAAAGCAGGTGATAGAGTCCACTTTGAAAAAAAAAAAAAGAATTATGGATTATAAAAAGTTCTTGCTATTTGGAGATTCAATTACAGAGTTTGCATTTAATCCCGAACATTTCACTGTAGGATCTGCATTGACAAACGTATATACAAGGAAATTGGATATTCTTCAAAGAGGATATGCAGGCTACAACAGTCGTTGGGCAATTCCTGTCTTGGAAAAAATAATTGAACAGGATGGTAAAGACATTATCATAGGTACATTATTTTTTGGTACCAATGACTCTGTAGAAAATGGTCCACAAATGGTACCAATACCTGAATTCGTGGATAATATGAAAAAAATGATAAGAATGATGAAAGAGGCTAATATTAAGCCGATTGTGATTGGGCCTGGTTTAATTGATAGAGGTGTTTGGGATGTCTTAAAGAGCCAAGATATCGAGAAGGGTTGGATTAGGAGTAATAAGCTCTTTGAAGAATACACCAATGCTCTTATTGATTTGACTACAGATGAAAATGTACCCTTTGTCGACCTCCGCAAAAGTTTTCTAGAGACTTCTAAAATCAAGAATGAAAATTGGCAAAAGTATTTAATTGATGGATTGCATTTTTCAGGTGATGGTTATCGTATATTCTTTGAGAAGTTGATGGAAGTGATCAATCAATATTATCCGGAGTGTTCACCTGAAAATATAAAGACAATTTTACCATATTGGAGGAATGTTCAAGCAGATGGTTCAAATATTTCTTTGTAAAGCTTAAATAAGCGCTTTTAGCAAAAATAAAGGGGAAAAATTGAAATTCTAATCCGTCTGGTAAAAGGTAAAGTATTTTGGAAGTTTTCTTTTTTTTTTTTATTTTTTATTATTTCGAGTTAGAGCTAGATGATATTAATTTAGCAAAATAAGATCTTCTTTTTCAAACACTCTGTTTTGATCACAGTAGTTTTTAAATCATGGTATTTTTATCAGAGTTAAATACCTTTCATATAGACTAATTTGTATAATTTAATCTATTATATTACATATCTACAAATAATTCCAATTTCTTTATTCAGTTTAATAAACCATTAAGGCGAATACTGTATTAATATTTGAAGTTTATATATTTTATATACTTGTATATGTTCATTAGAAATAAAAAAAAAAAGAAATATGAAATGACACTAGAATATACCAATTAAAAGACCCAATGAAAGAAATTATATAGTAATATGAATAAATGAATAATTAATCAAAAACGAAGTTGGAATTAATCAACCAGAACACATTTCACAGGCTTCTGGCTTATCAATTGCACATGCAATAACTTTAGAATTGTAAATGTCATATTCTGTTTCCTCTACATCAACACTAGCATCTGCAGGTATATTAGAAGTAATAGTTTCATTTACTCTAGTCTCTGTGGTAACAGAAACAGAAGTCAATGTTGTCTTTTCTTCCACTTTAGTCGTTTCATCTGATGGAGCAGCAGGCTCACTACTAGTCTTAGAAGCATCTTTGCTTGATTCTTTGACTTCTTCCTTTTCTTCTTCAGTTGGTGCTAATGGAACAGGTGGATGATCTGGTTTGACCCAATTGTTTGGAACAGGTGATTCTGCGTTGTCATAAATGGCATGGGATGGAACATATGTTGGACGTTTCAACTTTGTAAGGTCGGCAACTTTGTTCAAAGCTTGGGCAGCCACATTTTTATCAATGGTAAATTGAATAGCAGCAGAAGCAGCTTGTGTTCTTAAGTAGTACATACCAGTCTTTAAACCCTTCTTCCAACCGTAGAAATGCATACTAGTGATTTTACCCATTGTTGGAGCACGTAAGAATAAGTTCAAAGAATGGGATTGGTCAATATATATGGAACGATCAGCGGCCATATCAATGATATGTCTTTGAGAGATTTCCCAAACTGTCTTATATAAGTCTTTCAATTCTTGTGGAATACTTGGCAAATCTTGAATAGAACCGTTAGCAGTAATTAAATGTTGTTTCATAGATTCATCCCAGATACCTAAATCGACTAAATCACGCAACAAGTATGGATTAACAATTTGGAATTCACCAGAAAGAACACGACGTTGATACATATTAGATGTGATTGGTTCAAAACATTCGTTGTAACCTAAAATTTGAGAAGTTGAGGCAGTTGGCATTGGGGCCATAGTCAAAGAGTTTCTTACACCATACTTCATGATATCTTTTCTCAAGGTATCCCAATCCCACATACCATAAGGTTTGGCACCCCACATATCCATTTGTAAAATACCTTGTGCAATTGGAGATGTACTGAAAGTTTCATATGGACCTTCCTTTTGGGCTAATTCACAGGAAGCTTCCAAAGTAGCGTGGTATAAAGTTTCGAAAATTTGTTTGTTTAATTCTTTAGCGGCATCAGAATCGAATGGGATACGTAATAGCATAAAAGTATCAGCCAAACCTTGAACACCAAGGGCGATTGGTCTATGTCTCATGTTGGATCTTCTAGCTTCTGGAACTGGATAGTAGTTACGATCGATCACCTTATTCAAATTACGTGTAATGACTTTAGCGATATCATGCAATTTTTGGAAATTGTATGTGGATGTCTTACCATCTTCAGAGGTTTCGATAAATGCAGGTAAAGCAACAGAGGCCAAGTTACAAACTGCAGTTTCATTTGGATCTGAATATTCAACAATTTCACAACATAAGTTAGAAGATTTGATAGTACCCAAGTTCTTTTGGTTGGATTTTCTGTTACAAGAATCCTTGTAGACAATAAATGGAGTACCAGTTTCAGTTTGCGCTTCTAAGATAGAATACCATAGTTTCTGAGCTTTAATGGTCTTACCACGTCCTTCTCTTTCATAACGTTGGTATAATTCTTCAAACTCTTCACCATAGACATCTTCTAAACCAGGTGCTGCACTTGGGGAGAATAAAGTCCATGGACCGTTCTCTTGAACACGTTTCATGAACAAATCTGGAATCCATAAGGCAGGGAATAAATCTCTTGCCCTAATTTCTTCTTTACCATGATTCTTTCTGATATCGATAAAATCAAAAATATCGGCATGCCATGGCTCAAGGTATAAAGCAAAGGCACCTGGTCTTTTGTTACCACCTTGATCCACATAACGAGCTGTATTGTTGAATACACGAACCATTGGGATTAAACCGTTAGAAGTACCGTTGGTACCGGCAATATAAGAACCAGTAGAACGAATATTAGAGATATGTAAACCAATACCACCAGCAGTCTTGGAGATTAAAGCACATTCCTTTAAAGTATCATAAATACCTTCAATAGAGTCATCTTTCATAGCAACTAAGAAACAAGAAGACATCTGTGGTTTAGGAGTACCAGCATTGAAAAGTGTTGGGGATGCATGAGTGAAGTATCTCAAAGACATTAAATTATAGGTCTCTAAAGCAGCTTCGATATCTTCACCATGTATACCAAGAGCGACTCTCATTATTAAATGCTGTGGACGTTCGGCTACTTTACCGTTCATTCTAAGTAAATAGGAACGTTCTAAAGTTTTGAAACCAAAATAGTTGAATTGGAAATCTCTATCATATACGATAGCTGAATTGATTTCATCTTTATGTTTCATGACAATGTTGTAAACATCATCCGATATCATTGGAGCATGTTTACCAGTAGCAGGATTAATATAATCATGTAAGTCTTCAATAACTTTAGAGAATTGTTTAGTAGTTTGTTTGTGTAAATTGGAAATAGCTAATCTAGCAGCCAAAGTACCATAATCAGGATGGATTGTGGTCATATAAGCGGCTGTTTCAGCAGCTAAATTATCTAATTCTGCAGTTGTGACACCCTCATAAATACCAGAAATAATTCTCTGAGTGACCTTAACAGCATCGACATGTTTCGTATCTAAACCATAACATAAACGAGTGATTCTAGAAGTGATCTTATCGAATTTAACCGGTTCTTTACGACCGTCTCTCTTAATAACGTACATTGTTTTTATAAATGTTGAATTAGGTATTAATGTGAGGGTGGTTGTTTACGTTGTATTTTTTCAGAGTAAGAAAACAGCTTAACAAGAAAGTCAATTGAAGAAAAGAGAGAAAATAAATAGTTTGATTTGATTGGAGAAAAGATATTACTTATATATGTATATATATATATTAAAAGGATATGAATAACTTCTTATGTTTATATGTATTCTTTCATATATACATTGGATAAATCTTCGTAAAAACAAATTTCTTTATTTTTAGGTTGAAACGCGTAAACAGAAAACCAATTGTACTAAATACCAATTTTTTAATAAAACAATGGCAACTCTCCAAAAAAAAAAAGTTGTGTTACGCGTAAGAATAAAAAATGAAAAAGACACCAAAAAAAAAATCTTTGTGTAAATTTTATTATTGTCTGAAGGGAGAAGCAACCAAAAAAAGTGGAATTTGGACAAATACTCTTAATCAGGAATAATTCCCTATCTTAGACACCTAAACTATTTAGGAAATTTTTTGTCTGTTTTCCTAAATTACCTTTTATACTTTTAATATCAGAGTTAAAGTAAATAAAATCAAAAATTTGTTAACCCTAATTTTAAGAAAAATAATTAATATTCAGAGGAAAGTTAAAGGTATAGAGTCTATTCTTCTAAAAAAAAAGAAAAAAATGCAGGTATTAATCAGCTATCTAAATGAAAAGTGCAAAGAAGATAAGTTTTTCCAACTTGAGAGTATAAAATCTCTAATAAAAGAGTTTTCATCCTAAATTCTTTGATTAGGTTCGTTTTATTTTTATTGTTACCTTAACAAAGGGCCATAGCTGGAAAGTTTTTGGACCATTTTTTACGAACGTAAGATTTATCTTTCATCTTTACATATTCTTTGGGATTTAGAGAATAATTTCTTTAAAAAAAAAGTGTAGGAACCCTATTTACTTTAAGCAAAACAAAAAGAAAAAAGATTTTGGTTCCTAAAAAAACCTTATCTTCCCACATTCGACGGATTTATTCTATTCGGACTAGACCAATAAAAAGAAAAGATAAAATATCTTCCCAGACACATTAACATCAGCTGTAAAATAACAGTAACTAGGTGAACTATTTCCATCTTCGGATATGGGAATATTATAAAGTATCATCATTGGATAAGGTGACGCGTAGACAAATTGCAAAAGATTTGTCTAGGTATTCGGTTTCTATTGTGTTGAGATATACATAAAAAAAGAGACGCGTCAACAAAATAAACTGAAGGAGGCAAAAAGAGAAACATAAAAATAGTTAGGTTTCGTTTTTTTTGTAATTTAATTTACGTGACGGGTCCACATTTTTTTTTGTTTTTTTTTTTAGAAAGAAACAATTCTTTGTCTTTGTCACTGGGGCTCTCAATGATCCTAACACCACACATATTAATTGATGATAGAATATAATAGAATTAAAAAAAAAATATCAGCTTTTTGTTAATTTTATATTCTAATTAGGAAAATATAGCTATTGTTTATTTGTTTGTTAATAATAGGAAACTATTTTTTTTCTGTTGCCACGACAATTTGAACTGGTTACCGTGGAAACTGACAAGAATGAAAGTATAATTTTATTCTAAGGTTATAATGAAGAGAATAAAGAGATTCAATTGGTGTGTTTTGATTGCTTTGTGGCGTATAATATAAAACATATCAGAGTGTTTGATTCTTTTCTTTTTTTGCTATATATGAGTAGACATTCAACTTTTTAATATCGGTATAATAAAAAAAAAAGAACCTGGATTATTGCTCTTAGAATAAAAGAGTAAAGTTGGTTTATTCGTTTTACTTTATTATCCTTTTTATTTAATGATTTCCAACTTTTTTAATACTTCTAAATTTATACATATAAATTGGCTACGATAAGTGGTTAATTTTGGTTTCTTAAGAAATTGATATTAAAATTGATTTTTCTTTTCCCTTTATTTTGACCTAAGAAGTGAATTATAAAGTATTTGAATAAGCTTTGACTAAAGATCCTAAACAAATGAAAATATGTTTATTCTTCTAATATAAAAGTGGTAAAAGTAAAATATATTATTATGGTGTTTTCTTATATATTATTTGTTATGTATGTTAAAAGTGTAAAAATTTCTTTTATGGTAAAGATTTTTTTTTCAAATGCTTTATAGTCTTCTAATGACTCTGAACTAACATTTAAACAAATAAATATTTCGAATATGTATATACCGCCTAATTTTTAATTAGTTTGGTATTTCGTTTTAGTTATCCATTCTATTCTTCATGTTATGTTAATATTATATAGATATATGATATCATATCAGGTTATAATTTCAAAATACATCTAAACAGTTCTTCTATCTGACAAATAATGGACAATTGGTGTAATACCACTGGCCTGAGTCAATTTCTCAAACCATGCAAGTAGAATACCGCCTTGTTTTTGTCCCTCAGGTAATGACATACCCTTATATAAATATTTGATCAATACAACTTGTTGCTCGGCATTCAATTCTTTTACAATATTAGCTATGTCGGCTTGTCTTACTTGACATAAAGTCTCCAATACGACTTGGAAATATAGACTCTTGGTATCCTTGTCTGCGCTATATGGTGGATCTTGTGTTATTAATTGAAGAGCACTTCTTGTGTCACCACCACTAGATAACGTACGCAATTGCTGCATCTTGGGTTGCAATTCTTCCAGGGTTATCTGTCTATCATATGGAGGTACTAAATCTTCTACAGTTAATCTAGAATCAGGATCAAATGCATCAATATCAATTCTTCTCCAATCGCTCATATTGTTTCTTTTTCCTATCTTTTCACTGTATTGGCTTTCTTTTTTTTTTTTCCTTTACTTGTGCAAAATAAATGTGTCTATATATTAGTATGGATATTGTTGTGGATAAATACACAGGGATTAATTTGTTTTATCCTATTCTATACCGCTTCCTTTGTACGTGCCTCTCTCTTTCTCTCCCTCAAGATTTTTCACCTCCTTTTTTAAGAATGTATATCAAATATTTCCTTCCTTTTTTTTTAGATTCGTTCGTCTCGTTATTTACGAAGATTATTCCTCTTGGAAAAAAAGCCGATTCATTAAACAGTGAATTTATTCTTTTACACAAGAGTATATTATATATAAATATATATGATTAGTTAATCCATTCAGATAAATCTCTTGTTTAAACTTGAACTAAAATTACATTCATGATAATTATATATATATCTAAATTTATAATCATTTAAATTTTTTTTTTAAAGAATTTTTGTTTTATGCATAATAATATATTAAAGAGACAGGAAGAAAGAAAATAAGGTAAATGACAAATAGAGAAACGATTTTGCTAAATATCTGTTCCCTCCCTCACTGTTTATAAAATTCTATCCTTTGGAATACCATCATATTCACCGTAACCCATAGCTAAATTCATATTTTGAATAGCTTGTGTAGCAGCACCCTTTAATAGATTGTCAATGGTGGCGCAGACAACAACACGATCACCCGCATCGTTCAATTTGAAACCTCCAATAACTACACCATGTGTTTCCTTAATATCTTTAACTAATGGTATATCATCAATGATTTTAACTAAGGTTTCCCCCTTGTAGAAATCGTCGTAGATCTTCTTAATTTGGTCAAAGGATGTTAGAGACCCCTTCTTGATTGGGATTGAAATAGTTAAAGAGATACCTTGGAACCACTGGCCTACATGTGGGATGAATGCAACTTCGTGACCTAATCTAGTAGATATTTCGCGTTCGTGGATATGGTTAGTTAATGTGTATGGGATCAAATTGTTAGCTAAAATTTTTGGATCATTCTTTGGGGATGGTTTAGTACCAGCACCAGAATAACCAGAGACACCAAATATGGTTGGTAATCCATCAATGTAATTGGTTAATGGGGCAATAGCTAATTGAGAACCAGTAGCATAACAACCTGGATTGGCGATCTTTCTAGCAGATGCGATTCGATCTCTGCTGTTCAATTCTGGTAACCCATAGACCCATTCGGTCTCCGGAACAAATCTGTGGTCAGCAGAAAGATCCAAGATTTTAGACTTTCCACCTTTAACACTGGTAATAGCTTGTGCGATTGGTTCAGAGACATTGTTTGGTAAAGCCAAGATCCAAAAGTCCACTTCATTAGCAGCTTCTAATTTCTTAATATCTTCAATTTGTAAAGTTTCATAGAAGATTTCTCTCTTAGTGTAGCCTTCTAATTTAGTACCATTTAAGGCACGAGATGAGACATGGGTGATCTCAAAGTATGGGTGATTATCAATTAATGCAGTAATGTTTCTACCGGTGAAACCTCTTGCACCGATCAAAGCTACACGACCAATATTTTTATTGACACCTTCTATTTTTGGAGTAGATCTGACAGAATAATGTCTCTTTGCAATACCAGAGGTGAAAACATCAGAAGTTTTGGTTCCAGAAAAAGAATCATTTGGACTCAAACTTCTAACGAATTCAGTAATTAATTTAGAAGTTGTCTCTAAATCATTGACTCCGTACCAGAATAAAACCTTGCCGTTTTTCAAATAAGAACCTTGAGATCTAGCAAAATGCCATGAGATATTTGGATCACTTTCATCAACGACCCATTGCAAAGAAGTGAAATCACGGCGTAATGCGTTAAAGACATTTTCTGTGACGTTATTTAACCAAGCTTGATTTGTACAAATGAATTTATTTAACTGAGGCACTGAACCTTGACTCTTTAATACAACGGCAAAGACATCCATTGGTTCATCAGCATATGTGACGAAATCATTTCTCTCTAATTCTCTTAGATAACCAGCTACAGATTCTTTACCTGCTACAATGTCTTTATCCTTTTCCAAGACTTGTCTTAATGAATCTGTGGATGGGAATTCAGATAAAGATGTCCTTTTCAATAACTTATAACCTCTTCTAATCATGGTACCTGCACCAGAATCAGTGAATAATTCTTTTTGTAAATCTTGAACATTGATGATTGCTACTGATGAAGAGCGTGGTAAGTAATCTAGCAATTCTTTAATTTCTTTGATCTTTAGTTTAGTACCATACTTAACCCAGCTTTGTTTCATTAAATCATCATATTCTTCATCTAGATTAATAATAGAGATTTTTTCTTTCGTCTCACCGTTAATAATACCACCCTTTTCATTTAGATAGACTATTTTCAAAGGTTCGAAGACACGAGCCAATTCTCCAGCTGCTACATCGGCATTGACATTAAGCATTTGACCTGAGGTAGTCTCTGCAAGAGAAGTTAAGATAGGCAAAGCACCTGCCTTAATAGAAGCTTCAATTGGTTCCTTAGCCACATTTGTAATATTACCTACCAATTTATATTTATCTTTATCTAAATATTCAGCAGTAAAGACACCAGAAGTAATTGGTCTAGCTCTAACACCCAATTTTTCTAAAGCAGTGACTAATTTCAGATTTTGTTCAAGGAAACATTTTCTGACTACTGCCATTGTTTTTTCGTCAGTTATTCTGATCCCGTCGATATAGTTTGGTTCTACTCCTTGAGCTTCTAATCTTCCATTAACTTGTGGACCAGTACCATGTAAAACTATTGGATATAGGCCGACATGGTATAAGAAGGCGAGACATGAAGCCAGTTCGGGTAAATTGTCACTAATGATAGCACCACCGACTTTAATGACAGCAAATTGTTGTTGTGACACCGAAGTAAAATACTTCAAATACTGTTCGACTTCTCTCTTTGTTGAAATGTTGTTTAATAATTGAATGATGGTAGATCTGGTGCCAAAGGAACCAACACCATTTATGGATGATGTAGTAGAGACGAATCTTTTTGAATAACCTATTTTTTTGTTAGAAGACAAGTTTCTAAATGGGATAGTTAAACCATGAGCAGTTTTATGAGAAACATAATTATTAGATAAACTGGTTGATATATGTTGTAAAGCTTTCACAGAAGAGTTTATCGATGAGGTTTGAAACCTTCTAGTAGATACCAAAACACTGATGCAGGGCATGTACTAAATGTATATATTGATACTCTTATATTTCAATTGGTGGTAAGCAAGTAATATAAATGGTTTGTTCGAGATGTGTTTCGATCTAGATTGTTTATAGATAGATCTTAACAATACCAGTATAATGGTAACTAAATTAGTTTTTAAGCTTGGATCGCCATTCTCGAGAAAGAGACGAGTAACTAAAAAAAAAAATGAAAAAAAAAGATCGAGAGAGAAGAGAGGAGGAGGGAAAAAAAAAGAGAATAGCTCTAAAGGAAGTGGAGAGCGAAGCCTGAACTGTTTATATATGGTCAAAAAGTAAACATCGCTGACTCATTCACTTAACGGTCATGTCTTCATACAAAAAAACAATAGAATTCCTGAAATTCTCGGAGAGAAAATAAACAAAAAAATAATTTGAGTGAAATATTTTTTGGTCCACTGATAAAATGAAAATGCGGTCACAGTTTCCTATAACGGTCAACATGGATGACCTCTAAGTGAAAAACATAGCGAAACGCTTTGGCACAACCTGGATGTATGGGTTTATTTGAAGATAAGCTTCGTTTTTTCTTTTCTTTTTTCTTTATTTTGTTTCCAGCTTTTTTTCTCTTTTTGGTTATCATCATATGAAAAATACACAAACATACACAAATTAGATCTTATAAGGATAGATTCATTGAATGACTAATTCGTGAAGAGTATGCGGATAAACTAATAGATATACAAACAACTTTAGAATATTTGCATGTGTATGTTTTGTATAGATAATTTACAATGAGTCAAAGATGTAAAAAAACCAAAAAAAAAAAAAAGAAAATAAAAAAATAGAATCAATATTTTTTTTTGTCTCTTGTTATTTCTTTTGTTTTGATGTATATTGAACAACATGAGGACAACATGTTGAAAGACTATTAGAGTTTCTACCATATATGTCTTAAAATAATATGTAAAGGCAAAATAATAAAGAAAGAGTGTTAAAATAAATGAAATATATATAATACTTTTTCCTTCTTTTTTTTTTATTTTCAATAGTCTAATGAGGTTTGGTCTTTTTCGGATGTTTCCTCTAGTGTTCTTGTTACACGAGAACGGTATAGAGATACATGTTGTTCTGATGTCTCATTCATTCCCATTAAATGAAATGATGACGGTGATGATGTTTGTGTTTGTGTTGGTGATGATAACGTAGAATTTTGGTAAATGTGCGATTTTGAGAATGAAGATGTTGCTGAATAAGAAGAAGAGCCATATTGTAGACTTTCATAATGTCCGCTTTTTTTAGAATGTGATGAATGAAATCTACCTGCACTTCTATGTCTACGATCATTAGGTATTTGTTGTTTGTCTGAATAATTATATCCTCTGTTTCCTAAACCTCCACCAAATCTACTAGGAACAAAATACTTGTTGGTTCTTCCTCTTTCATAATCTACTATACACCTTCTATCATGAATTTCAATACCTCTACGGACACCTGTTTCTCGTATACATTTCTTAGAACTCATTGGATTACTAAATACAATAAACCCATATCCTCTAGATTTTAACTTGTTATTTTCATCAGCATCCTTATTCTTCGATAATTTTTTACCCTTCTTACTCTTACATTTACCGTTTATTTTAACTTCTTTCTCTCTAACTATTCTGACTCTATCAATATTACCATATTTACTAAAAATATTCTGTAATTCTAATTCGTCAATATCATATGGTAATCTACCAACAAAGATAGTACAATATGGATCCGTATTTTTCATATGTGGATCATTATGCGGATCCCATTCTTTGTATTTTTCATTGAATCTTTCTTGAATTCTTTTTTGTCTCTCTAACTGACGTGATTGATATTCTATATATTTATTTCTACTGCCATTGGGGTATTTTAGTTGATAATCTGATAAATATGTTAAATATGATGATAATCCTGTGATCTTTGGATATGTTTGACGTTCGTGAATTGGATGATCTATTGGCTTAAGATATTTTAATGGTGGACCTGGTTTAAATAGATTTGTAACATCTGGTGGAAATTTTGACATATTTGATCAATTGATCAGTTAATTATTTTCTGTTTTTGCCTTGTTTATTTTTTTTTAATCCTATTTTATGCTTCTGTGCAAGTTATTTGTACGTTTTATTCCTTCTTCTCTTTCTTGTCTTATTTAATTACTTGTTTTTATTTAATTTCTTTGTTTTTTTCTTCTTCTTTTTTTTTTATAACAAGTACAAACTACGTTTCAAAAATAAGAGGCTACTAAAAAAAATTTGAACTAACAAATGGGAAAATAAACTAAGCATGGTGTATAGTTATGCGAAAGACGTAAAGTAGACAAGTAATAGAAGCAAAAAAAAAAGTATACGAAATATTTCAACTGTTACTACTTTTAAAATCATAGTGATAATAATATTAATAATGATGGTTATATTAGATATATCACATTTTTTTGCGATTAAAAGTATAAATACATTTAATATATATAATGGTATTTGTATAAAGTAATACATATTTGAAGATGCAAAAGGGAAATGGGAGAAAAAAAAATATAATGAGCTAATCCCAACTATGATAACGACTATGATAGCATTGAATTTTCAGCTACTAGTGGCAACTTTTCTTCCTTTAATCAATTGGTTTAACAAGTCAGTAGAATTTGTGGTTCCAATTTCATGTGTATGTGGGATTTGGGTAGAATTTAGTACTTGTGTTTCTTGTCGTTGTTGTTGAACATGGTTTATCGGATAAATACCTGGTGGTGGTGGTGTAGCAGTATTCAATCCTTGTTGCTGTAGCTGTACAAGAACATTATGGTTAGCAACACCCTGTTTATTTAGCATACTCTCATTATTTTGAATGGATGGGGAAGTCGTATTTAGATTGTTACCCACAGAGTTGGGTAAAGTACCGATTGGATTTACTCCACTTGAACTTACATTTTGTAGGAATTGGATTACAGATGCGGAATAGTCTACTGGTTTTGTAGCAAGGATATTTATCAATTTATCACGCAAAATATTTTCTGATTTTTCACTAGTCTTGATGTTATTCCATGAAAATAATGATGGATATTTGGAATATTCTTCATCATCTATTAAATTCCTTCTAAATTTAATCTCATGATTTTCATAATTTGATAAAAATTGAATCCTAGAATCTAAGAATTTCACTGCAGTTCTAGAAGAATCATATGGATCCATATATTTCTTTTCTGGGACATTGCTGTTATTCTTTTTCTTACTATTTTCTCTTGTAGACCCATTATTACCATTAGTTGTACCTTTATTCAAATTAGATAAACCAAACGTTGCTGCTATATTATTTTGATTACCATTATGTGATGTATCGTGATTCAATTCGCCTAATGTAGGTATATTGCTGGAACTCGTATTTTTAGAAAGATTTAATGTTGGAATTGGAGTAGAAGATTGACTGATACCCCATGGATTGGCACCAGTTGGAATTGGTGCAGGTGTTAACACAGGAGTAGATGTTGATGTATGATTTCCAGCATCATGTCCATGTAAATGAGTTTTGATAGATAATGGAGAGTTTGTAGAGGAACGGTTAAAGGTACTGTTATGACTGTTATTAGTAGCACTATGGGCACCTTTTTCTGTTGTGGTAGATTTTAAAAGGTTATGATTTGTCGTTTTAGAGGATGAAGAAGATATTGTTGATCCAGATGTATTGCCTAGAGTGTTTTGTGAATGAGATTGTTGTTGTTTATTATGTAATTCTCTTCTGTTAAAAGAATCGGCCTCCTCACCTGGTTCATGTAAGAACATACAATTTGGATTTGGACACGGTAAACCACGTAGATAGGAAGAGCAATATTTGGTAGTACCATAAGCTGCTTTTATTAATTTTCCATCCATATAAGTACCATCTGCTTGTGCAATACATTTTGCAGCATCATCTTTTGAAGCAAATGTAATGTAGACACCATACCCTGGTGAATGATGTCCATGGTAATTGTCATTACCACCATGAGAATTTTTCCTATTTACCACGATTTTATTAATCTTACCATACTGACCGAAATATTTTTCAGATTTTAAAGTGTTTCCAACGTCTTCAAATGGAACAGGTGGATTAACACCAATGACATAGACTAAGTTTTTCTGAATTACTCTCATTCCGGCCAAATGTTTTCTATTATTATATTCTATATCCTTTTTCTCTTTCTCTCTCTGTTTTCTCTCCCTTTCACGTCTTGCTAATTTTGCTGTCTCCAATTTTAATTCTTCTGGGGAAAGGACATTGTATCGTACAGAGTCATCATCATATTTACGACGACATGCTGGACACCTACCGTTTAATTCAGGGTTTTGTCTAATATTATTATAACAGAATTGACAAATCTGGTAACCACAGGGGCATGGGAAAAAATTTTTATCTGTGATATCTAATGGTTCGATACATAATGGACAATATTCGTCTTCATCTTCTGAAAGGAAGTTAGGATCATAATTAAGTTGGTAGGAGCTGGACTTATTATGAATAACAGAAGTCATTTTATTATTATTATTATTATTATTATTATTATATTTTGTTGAGTAGTTATTTAAAGAATAAATGTGATACGGAAATTTCTTTTGTTTATTGTAATATGGTATTTATTTGTTAACTCTGTGTGTGTGTTTTTTTTTCCTTTAAGTATATGTGTAGGTATATATAGAAACGTAGATTTCAGATGTTGGTGGGTATAGTGTAAATTTGTAAAGTCGTTCTTACCGTTGGAATTTTTGATACTAACAGAAGATATAACTACTTGCGTACAAGTTATCTTTAATTGAATTAACATTTGTTGGTGGCTACTTGGATTACTTAAAGGATATCGAAAGGGTGGGAATCAAAAAAGAAACAAAAAATTTTTCAAAATTTGAAGAAAAAAAAGTAACAAAAAAAGTTACCTGGCTTTAGTTTAATTATTTCCTTTTTGGGTAAAGCCTTTCTATTTTAGTTTTTTTTGGTTAATTTATACAAGCAGACAGATTATATATAGAGTGTAGATGTATATACATGTGGAAAGATATATATATATAGAGAAGATTGGTGAAAGAAGGAAAGAATATGTGGTCATATTATTATACCTTCGAGTTAAGAAAGACAAGGAAGAAGTATATTTGTAAGTAAAATAATGTTAAATTGATAGTAATAAGAAGAAGAGAATCTTACAGAGTAGTTTTAAGAATAGATTAAAAAGATAAGGTAAGTAAGTAGTCGGTGTTGTTGTGATTTAGTTTTTGTAGGAGTGTCTTTCTTTCTTTTTATTTGCTTTCCTTTATAAATTTTTGTCGTTGGATATATAATTAATATTATCGCTTAAGATTTTATCATGTTTCTAATTTTTTTATGATATGTTTACTTTTTAGGATATTGTTGTAGTTTTAAAGACTCTTGCAAAAAGAAAACAATAATTCACTAAAATAAAAAAATAAAATAAACTACAAAAATGTAAAGTTAGTAGTAGTTTGTTATTAAAAGTTCTAAAGATTTTATAATAATCCCCTCCCTAAATAAACATCATGTAGAAGACTGTAGGGTTCCCTAATAGTACCTTTTTGGGTATTATAATTAATTGCAATGACTTTCTCTCTCTCTATATATATTAAATTATATAAACATTAGAGGTAAGATATAACGTAGAGATTTTGCCGTTCTTTAAATACAAATTTCTAATATTTTATCTCTACCATTTAAGAATAATTTAGATTAGTTCTAATCTTTATCTTTCCTTTAAACTAGAGAAAACAGGGTATATTTTAAAAATAATATGGTCACCTTCGATGGCTTCAATAATAGTAAGAATTTTCTTAACAAATAAAGAACATGTATTAGACAATAAACTCATGAAACCAAACATGCTGAAGCTAAATTAGAAGCTTTAAATAGATGGTTTACCCATGATTACACCAAATATAGAACATAATTTCTAGGATTAAGATTAGATAAAATAAAAAAAGGCATAGAAGAGAATGATATTGAACTGTATAAAATTGAAGGAGAATATTATATGGTAAATCCAAAAAAACATATTAGAACAGTAACAAGAGATATTAAGACCTGTGGTTTTCACAAAAAGAAAATAATTGTCTTTAAACACGTTTTGCCTGAATTAATGAGAATTGATAAAAAAAAGCCTGAAAGGTTAAGAAGAAAATATGTTAGCAAATTAAGTAAGTGATATATTTGTATGTAAATATATATATATATATATATATAGAACAAGCAAGAAACTAGACATCAAAAAATAGTGAGTGTGCCAGGTAAATACCCTGACATTCATCATAAAGAATTAATGTGTATGTCAAATAAATGCCCTACTATTGATCAAGAAGAGTTAATGAGTGTATCCGGTAGATGCCCTGATATTTATCAAGAAAGACACTTCTCATATAATTATCTCTTCCTAAAACACTTTGGTCATATGCTACCAGAGCCGCAATTAATATTAGAAATTGCACATATAATTAAAATATTAATGGTATTCCAATAAAACACATACATAGAATAACGATGTCAAAGTAAATTAACGCTTCTTTTTATCACAAAGTTAATTTTGTAATTGTGGCAATATGTTTATCTATAAAATTTTCACTTTTCGCTACAATTATACAGACGTCAACATATACCCCTATTATTATAGAATTATCTTTATTAGGAAATAAAACTGATGAGTAGACTTAGTCATAAAATACAATGGATTTTATAAAGAACATATATGTTTGATTACAATCCCTTGGGCTTTGTTTCAGCACATAAATAGCTTTCTTCAATGGTATGACAAAACCTTTTCCATGTGGGTCGGTAATATGTACTTCATCCTTTAGGTTTGCATAGAGGTATGCGTGATTAATGTCAAACAATCGAATTTTCAGCCTGTTGTTTTTGGCTATCATTAATAATATTTCTAATGATTCAATGTCTAAAACAAAAGTCTCGATCTCCGAGAAAGTTTCTTTATGCCGATCATCTCCTTTGCAAACAATACGAACTCTATGCATTTCATCGCATTTAATAGTAAAGATAGTATTGATTGGAACTATCTTTTTGTCTAGAATTTTATTTTTAAAATTTTTGATATTTGGATCAAACCTTTCAGTATTAAGAAAATTATTAAGTTCCTTAGTATAAGCTGCATCAAACAGTGTTTTTTTGTCCAGGATCTTTATATTTTATCATAGCATCCCTGAAATAAATAATATTTATCTGTGATGAAATCTTTGATTCCAAACTATCTTCAGCTGGTACATATTTAACTCGTCTCACCCTTTGTCTTTTCGTTTTTAAATTTAGCATCCGTTTAAGATCATCTGTATGAATTATTTTGGGTTTATTCTGAATAGCATTATATGTAACTGATTCATCTTGACTCATCTTTAAACTTTTACTTTGTTGCAGCGATAAAAATTTTTGTTTTCCTAGTAATTTTCAAATGGTTGTTGTTTTATGTAATTATCTGTATTCATTTCTTTTCCTTCTCTGCTTTCTTTATCGGAGTTTAATTGAAAATTACTATGATTAGTTGAACTCTTATGTATTACTGGATTCTTGTCTAACTTTTCTGAATTTTTTTTCCGTATTTACCCTATTACCCTCTAAATCTTCATCATCTTTTTGAATATTTGATTCTGTGTTGGTGAAACTTTCCTTTTTCAATTCTGTATCATTAACATCTTCCTCTACTGAAATATCTGTATTCTTTTGTGTAGCTTTAAGTGCTTCAACGTCTGTATTATCTAATCCGCTATTATACTGTAAGTATTTATTCTTTTCAATAATTTAATTTGTATTATCATTCTCTAAAGTTTTATCGTCTAAGATATCATGTGTTGATTCTAAATATTGTAACCTTCCATTTTCATTATTAAGTTGATTGTGATTTGCTTGTTATCCCATAATTTCTTTCAGTATTTCATTTCCAGGTTTTAATAGTTGTGTAGTCTCTTGCATTTCTTCATTAACAAAAGTTTCATTTTCCAATTCTAATAGTTTTGCTGTTTCTGTTGCTATTTTATCTGAAGTTATTTTAATTTTTTCGTTTGTTTTCTTATCATTCACCATTTCATCTTTTTCTATCGTTGATACATAATCCAAATCTTCATCGCTTTGATAATTATCAAGAATATCAAATAACATTTGTAAAATTTCTTTTTCGATGTTATTTGCATCTAGAGTAAATTCATTTAACTCATTTCCTTCAGAATTATTAATCTCATCAATAGGTGTGTCATACACTAGTCTTTCATCTTTTTCAATTGATATTTCATCATCAAAATCATCAATGTCTTCTAAGTGTTCACCATTTCTGACTTTAGTAGTTATCTTCAAAATCATCTTCATTAAACTCTTCTTTTTGAATCCTTGGAAGGAAAATTGAGGAATTCAGTATATAAAATAAAAAATGTGGTTAAATTTTTGAATCATTTAAAAAAACAAATTCTCAATATTTTATCCTAGAGAGAGAAAATATAGATTATGGAAGAATTTAATGATTGATCAATATTGTAATGATCCAGAGGGTTACGAAGACAAAGTATTAAAACTTATTCAGATTGAAAAAACAAGTGTTAATGTTTATGATTCTATACCAATAAATAACTTTTTCCTGAACACGAAGATTAGAGAAACTTTACACTTTAAGTTTCGTGATCTAGTAAAAATTTATATAATTGGATCGAGGTAAGGAATCCGATAACAAGAACATGGTAGCGTAGCTAAAGTAAATAATTTTTTGTGTATTTCCAACTTGCTTATCAATATTGTTTTTAAAATTTCCAATACTCGTTGTCTCAGATGAACCTGTGAGATACTCGTTGAAATTCATTCTCTTATAGTTACAGGTGGAGATTATTTCCTTTGTCTTTGGAATATAAAATTTATATCCAAGTCCATAATTATCCTTACATAAAGTGATAGTTTGTTTTTCTGTAGCATTCATTTTTGATTGAATTGGAGTCCACACACAGTTAACTTTGTATTGAATGGTAAAAAGAACCGTAAATCCACTTTAACATCATTATTGTACATCAGCTTTATTAGAATACCTTTAATATATTTATCATAGGCACAGTTTCTAACATTTCCAGCAACTTCAGCAGCATACGACCAAGATCATTTTGGAAGATATGACTGTATGAGAAGTGTCTTAATATCACTAGTTATTTTTCTAATGTTTCTTTTTGCTCTTGAATTTGCAGCATGATCTTGTACCGATGTAAATTTATAATCAATTCCAAATTTGTCAAACAATTTAATCATGTTCTTGCTATCAAATTCTTTGCCTCGATCCATAATAATTTCTTTTACCGTCTTACCAAACTGTGTTTTAATTTTTAAAATATTTTTTTCTAATTGTTCTAAAAAAGTATCTTGATCTTAGTTTCTGTGAAAATTTACCATAATATATCTTGATACGTTGTTTACCATTAAAAATGCATACTTATAAGCGTTGTTTGGTAGATTATTTACTGGACCAAATGTATCCATGCTCCTAGATTCACCACTTATTTTTAATTTTGTCCAATGAATCATTGAATCTATATAGAGAAAAATGTTGAATAAATTAACCTGCCATACATGTGGTACACCAAGTGTTTGTGCTAACATGATTTTTAATTGTTTCTACATCATCAAATCCATTGTTCTTGAATATTTCTTCAATTAATTTGGTTGAAATATAGTTTAATCTTAAATAAGCTTCTAGTAATGCCATAGATGGCTTTTTTTAGCGTTTGATCTGATTCATTGTTAATTTTTCTAATGCATTTTTTTGTTTATCTGAGGCATTATTCTTTCTTTTTCAATCCATATTGTATTATTATCACTAACCACTGGAATTTGTTGCTTTTCTAATTTTAAGTAATTGTAACCTACCCAATTCAATCCAAAGTTGTCCAGCTGATAAAATCGTAGCATCTTGTCCTGGGGCATAATAAGCAGTTACTCCTATTATTTTATCATCTTTTACTTTAATCTGTAGAGTTCCAATATCAGCAATATCTGAGGATTTGTCACCATCTCCTCTATAATAATTCCTAATATCACCTCTCTCACAAAAATCAAAAAATAGATTCTTATCATTGGTAATGTGGATACTTGAACCTGTATCAATTAAAATATGTTTAGTAGAAAAAAAAGTTTTACCATCTTATTTTTAATTCATCAATAAAATATTTGTTTTTTTCTTTTTTTCTTTTTATTTTGTTTGTTTAAATTATTCTTCACTTTTGTCACAGTATGATTATCATTATTATTGTTTTTAGTTTTGTTGTTGTTCTTATATTTGTTTTTTATTATTAGTAGTAATAGAAATAGTATTAACTTTATTATCATTATTAATTTGGCTATTATTTTTTGTAAATTATTCTTGATTTATTGGGTATTGTCTTGTTGCATCAGGCTTAAGGTTACTATATTGTATTGTACAATTTTTTACATGCTTAAATCCAGTTTGATTTTTCACATTTATTATTTTTGTCTTTAAAAATATGTCCTTCTAATTTTATTTCTTAGAAACAATATAAAATATAAGTTAGATATTTTGTATGTTTCATATCTAACGTATATCTCTTACCTTATCCAATTATATCAATCTTAATTAAATCATGAAACTTGAAGTATAAAGTTTCCCTAATCTATGTGTTCAGGAAAAAGTTATTTATTCATTTAAAACAATCTATATTAGCACTTGATTTTTCAACCCAGATAATTATTAATACTTCATCCTCGTAAATCTCCGAATCATTACAGTACTAGTCTATAAGTAAATTCTTCCATTATTTATTCCTCGTCTCTCTAGGATAAAACTTCTTGCAGAATTTTTCTTTTAATTCATTCAAGAATCCAACCACATTTTTTACTTTACACGCTGAATTCCTCATTTTTCCCTTTCAGGATTCAGAAATAACTTCTTCTAAAATTCTATTTTGGTGAGGGCTAATCCTTTCACTATCATTTAATTCTATAAGATCATCAAAACCCCTTTTTTTACAAAAATTTCGGAAATTGATTTATCCATTCATGATACACCTCCATGATTGTCAATTTTACTTTTAATTTCACATTATTTCCATTATCAAAAAAAAAAATTTTTTTATCACTTCAATTTTTGAATTTAACATGTGATGAAAATATTTTCCAACACTTTTATTTTTATAGCGTAACAGTGTATTTCCTATTTCTTCATTTCCCTGATATTCAGATACATTTTCTTCTAATTCGTTGTATTTTTATTCTGATGATCTACTTTCTTCTTGAAAAAAACCATCATAAATCTTCTTGATTTCTCTAAGTTGATTCAACTTCTCCAATAATAAACTGGATGAATCTTCATTGGAATGAGAAGCGACACTACCATGTTGATAAATGTCTGAGCATTTATATATTTATATACAAATATAAAACTCACATAATTTATTGGTAATGTTCCCTTTTTACCTTTTTAGTTTTTTTATTTTTATTTTTTTTTTTTTCATTTGAATTTTATTCCTCAAAAGTAGAATTTTTACTCTTCATATTTTTCATTAGTATTAATTCATATATTCGTACCCACTTTGAAAGACTCATTTATTCTACTGTGACATTCAAAGCTTATGATTTCACATCAATTAGGATAAAAACATATTTAAATATAACACTCTTTCTTAGTATAATAATATATTCATATTCCATTCAAAATTGTATAAAAGAATATTCCACACTTTTTTTTTCGATATTCATCTAATATAGACAACACAAACATTTACAATTAAACATCATTTGTAAAATCACTATTTCAATCAGTATCTCACAACAGCCAATCATAAACTCAAGCAAACACTCCGTAAGTATTAAGAAACGTTTTCAAAAAGAACTTCAAAAAATAAAAAAAAAGAAAAAAAAAAACAGTTCATAATTCATAAATCATTAAATACATTAAATTAGAATATGGCTAAATACGTAACTATAAAATTTATACATAAATAAATAAAGGAAACATAAAACTCGTAAAAATTATTACAAAGGTGTTGTCTTATAATCAACAGACACCATAGCGTCATTGTGATGACAAGTGACTTCAACAATAACCTTGAAAGGTCTGTTATTATACTCTGTATTTTCAGCATAATGCCACGTTATGTGATCAAAGGTTTCATCTTTTGTCTTGTCATGGAACTTGATATCAGGTAGACCAATACTCTTAGTGATATCTTTCAAAAGATGTTTTTCAACATGTTGATGTAAATGTCTAACAAATTTCTTATTATGAGAGTTCTCAGTATCCTTTATCTTTTCTGGATCATCATGAGATTCATGCAAAACAAAAGATGGGTAATAGTTACAGATACAATGCAATTTTTCAAATTCCTCATCTTCGGTTTCATTCTTAATGAATGTTTCGAAAGTCTCTAGATCTTCAAAGACCTTGATTTGCTCACCAGTCTTGGTGGTGGAGGTAGTGTAAGTTGGCTTAGTATCTTTCTTAGCGGCTTTAGTCATGGTTTATTGAAGGGAATATATGAAACTAAACAAAAAAAAATATTATAAAGAGTAATTTAAAATATAGAGTGGTGGCTTCTAATGCAGTAACTAATAGAATAAATAAACAATTGTTGACAATTTATTCACTGGTGAGTTTTCCAATTGGAATAAAACGGAACAAAGCTGGAAACAGAATAAACCCCCAATAAGTCTAGAATAGGACTGAAATAAGACAGTTTATATATGATTTGAATCGAAATGATACAATATCTAAAAAAAGAAAAAAAGAACAAACCATAAGATTGGCCCCACCTTCTAGAAACATCTTGTATTTTCCTCGAGATGGTATCGATATTTTTGTTTTTTTATTACCCCTCGAAAGTTCTACTCATAAAGATTATCAAACTTCATTATACATACTAAATCACACCACTACCATTCATAAAGGCAAATAAGATCTTCCTTCCCCCACCACCCACGCTCACAACACTTATAGATATTAAAGAATGACAAATAAAATAAAAAAAGGGGGTAAACAGGAACCAAAGAAAAAATGTTGAATTTCCTCTCTCTCTTTTTTTTTTTTCCATCTCCTGACACCCCCCACCTTTACATCTCTACCCCTCTATGCACCCCTTGTGCTATAGATCTCTAGATCCTCGAGACGGAGGGGGGGGGGGGAAATAAACAAATCCTCTTGTTTTTTTTTTCTTTCTTTCCTTAGACCCAGACATCTGTGTACGGATGAGTAAAGGGAGAAAATGAAGAAATTTAAAGAAATCCACTAGCTTCAAATTATAGTTTGGAAAAAAAAAAAACAAAGTCATACTACGATACGTAATATGTAACTTTCCTCCAGAGCCTAATTTGCTTTCTTTCGGGGAGTGTGTTTCTTTAGGTAACTCTGATAAAGAAAATGGGACAAAATCTTAATAAGTTACACATATCTAAGACAACCTGTGTAACAAGATAGTTTAGAAAACCATATAGTTTGACGAAACAAATGAATTGAAGAAGATAGAGGACGTCTTTCCCCAGTCTATGGTCTCTCTGACAAAATATCTATATTGTCTCTTCTATATTATAGAATAACAGCATTATAGTAAAGCAAAAAAAAAAAGACTTAACATCTGTTGTTAAGAAAAATAGGTTCATGGGAAAGGAGGAAATATTTGCCAAGGAGCATAATATTAGTTTGTTAGAAATTGTTAAAAGAAATAAGTAAGTCATAAAATACAGAATTCTGTTCCATTGTATAGAATATGAAAGCTAATCCCTCTTTTTTTTTTTTTTTTTTTTTTTTTCTACTCCACAGATATCTCTAAGATCTGCATGTTACATGATAATGATTAACAAAAATATTTATTATCTTTGACAAATATAGTAATATTGTTTTCCATAATTATAATAATAACATAAACAAATCATGAGTACTTTTTATGAAGATATTTCTATTACTTAGTTACTACTCCGGAAAGCCCACCTTTTTTCTTTTTTTTTTTCTTCTTAGTCTTATTTATTTTATAAAAAAAAATAAGAACAAAATTTAATGCGAAAATTATTATCCTAATGATATAATGTTATCAGATACTTCTATTTTCAGTTGTATGTTTATTATTCGATTTTTTTTTTTTTTTTCAGTTTCTTGGTGTTGCAAAACACTAAAATAAGTTACTTTGATCAGTACAATTTATATAAAGTTCATCAAACCTTTTTGTTAGATTTTTTTTAATAGTCCTTATGAATTCCAACATTGAAAGGGGGAAAAAATAAATATAAAGAGAACTAAATTTATTCGATATATGATAATAAATCAAAAATTACAATGGTCCCCTCCATATTCTTTTATTAAATAAATAATTATCATTTTTATGTTAATATGTATGAGTCTGTCAACAGAATGTACGAAAAAAAATAATTATTTAGGAGTATACTATTATTTTTTGAATCAATTAAAATACTTCCAACAAAAATTAGTTGAAAGTCCTCAAGTATTGTTTGAAAAAACAGGATAATTGAATAGAACCTTAGAAAAGTTTTCTAAAAATAAAATAAATTGAAATAATAAAAGAAAAAAAAAAATATTGTTTTTATAGTATCAACAACACTTAATCCAATTTCTATATATCTTTACATTCCTCTTCTTTTTCAAAAAAAAAAAAATTAGCTAACTTTCATTTAGTTCATCTGTTCTGACATTTTAAAAACTTTTTTATCTCTTTTTTCCCCAACTCTGTTGTTTCACCAGGTCTGAGGACTAAGTTATAAAATTTTTCCACTTTTTTTTTGTTTCAGATTGATATTTAAACATTTTTTTTTTTAACTTAGACTGGATAGAACCTGAAATTTAGGAATAAAAAATCTGCATAAAAAGTAAGTAAATAAATAAAAAAACTTAAGAAAAGCTCGAGAAGAGTATAATTATAGAATCATTTCATCTCTTTAAGTTTTAGCAACAAGAAATATAGAAAAACCCCAACAACATCTTTGCACTCTGAATTTATTACTAATTCACGTGCAAACATCCATACACCACATTCGAAATATGTCAAGTTTGCATAATCAAAAAATGAATTAAGTGAACCTGGTTTTCTTCAAGGTAGAAGTTAACCATAAAAATTTTTTATATAAAACAACCAGAACATACAAGAATAATAATATCTGGAAGTGAAAGCATTGCTTATAAGTAACTCTAAAAAATAAAATTTTGTGGTAATGGCACTTTGGCCGAGTGGTTAAGGCGACAGACTTGAAATCTGTTGGGCTCTGCCCGCGCTGGTTCAAATCCTGCAGGTGTCGTTTTTTATTACTCTTTACAACACAAATATATACATTTTTTTTTCCTAAATTCACATTGTTTTTTTGTATGCTTCCCTTAATAGTGTTCCATTTATCCGACAGGTTTTGCTGACTAACGCAACCATTATATGATCTATATAATGGTGATGAAACGAGTCCAATAAAAAAGAATCAACACTGAATTAAATTAATGCAAAGGGATAATTTGAAAAATGCAAAGAGATCGAGAGATATTACTTTTTTTTTACTCATAAGACCAGTAAATATTCAATTATCAAATGAAAATCTTTGAGTGGATCTTAAGGATAACTAGAGCTTTTCGGTACAATAGAATGTCAACCTAAACATGTATAATATGATTTTTCTTTTGGTCAACAATTTCATATTGATTTAAAATATATAAATAGAAGATATGAATCTGAAATAATGAGCTCCGTCTGTTTCTGGAATATTGTACGCACCGACTTTTTTTTTAAAAAAGACACAAATAGCAACAAGAACAAGTAAAGCTTAAACATAAACTTTAGTTACTCAGAGTGAACAGTCATTAACAAAATATCCTCACAAGAAGAATTCGAAACTAACCAAACCAAATTACAAAAAGATATCAGGGAAATTGAAGAATGGTGGTCACAACCACGTTGGGCCAACACCAAAAGAACATATACGGCTAAAGATATCGCACTTAAGTGGGGTACTTTCCCACCACTTGAATATCCATCTACTGTAATATCCAAGAAACTATTTGATATTTCATCCAAACATGACGCCGACAAGACCGTCTCCCAGACTTTTGGTGCTTTAGATCCAGTACACGTTACACAAATGTCCAAATACTTGGATACCATTTACATCTTTGGTTGGCAATGTTCTTCAACTGCCTCCACATCCAATGAACTAGGTCCAGATTTAGCTGACTACCCAATGGATACTGTTCCAAACAAGGTAGAACATCTTTTCAAAGCTCAACAGTTCCATGACCGTAAGCAGTGGGAAGAGAGGGCTGCCGCTAAAACTGCTGAAGAGCTGGCCTCAATGGGTCCGGATACTGAATACTTAACTCCAATTATTGCCGATGCCAATACAGATCACGGTAGATTAACTGCTGTTTACAAGTTAACTAAAATGTTTATTGAACGTGGTGCTGCTGGTATTCATATGGAAGATCAGACTTCTACTGACAAGAAATGTAGTCACATGGCTGGCAGATGTGTGATTCCTGTTCAAGAACACATTAACAGATTAGTTACCATTAGAATGTGTGCAGATACGATGAACTCTGGATAAATCATTGTTGCTAGAACCGATTCTGAAGCTGCCACTTTAATTTCCTCCACAATTGACACTCGTGACCATTACTTTATTGTGAGTGCTACAAACACAGATTTAGAAGAATCCTTAGCTGAGGCGTTAAATAAGGCTATAATCAATGGTGCCACTGCAGAGCAGTTACAAACCATTGAAAAAGGAGTGTAATGAGAAATCTGGTTTAAAATTGTTCCCATGAAACATTCACCGATGAAGGCAAAGACGAACCCAAGTTATTTGTTGATGAAAAGAAATCTTTAATCGAACAATTTGACTCTAAAGTTGGTCCATTAACTGAGACCTCCCATCATGACGCATCTAAACTTGCTCAAAGATGGATATAGGTCGTAAAATTTACTTCAATTGGGATATACCAAGGGTAAAGAGAAGGATTGTACAGATACCGTGGTGGTACGTCAATGTGCAGTTATGAGAGCTCTTGCATTTGCTCCATATGCGGATTTAGTATGGATGGAATCTAACTATCCAGACTATGAACAAGCAGTTGAATTCGCTGAAGGTGTTAGAGCCGAGTACCCATATAAACGGTTAGCTTATAACTTTACCTCCATCTTTCAACTGGCAAGGTGCCATGTCGCCCCCAAAGAGCAATACACGTTTATTAACAGATTGAGCCGATTAGGATACATTTGGCAGTTCATTACTACTTTAGCAAAGCTACATACCACGGCTCTAGCTATCAGTAGATTTGTCAAAGATATAAATGAAAACATATGCTCAAAATGTTCAACAGCGTGAAATGGATTGTGGTATTTAATATTTTAAAGCATCAAAAAATGGTCTGGAGTCAAATACGTCGACAGTATCTTAAAGTTATCTCAAGGCGGTGTCTCTGCTACTGTTGCTATGGGAGGGGGGAAGGTGTCACTGAGGAACAATTTAAGATCAAAATACAATAGTTAATGCTGTATAAAGTAAAGTGTAAGTAAGCATACACTAAACATTTCCCGAACTTGTTCTTTGTTCTTTCATTGTATAGAGCATATAAGATAGCATACTTATATTATATATTATTTTCGTGTCCTTTTCCAATATAATATATTCCACTTAATTTTTAGTCTTTATAGACTTATTGAAGCCCATAATTTTATTACAATAATGGAAAGGAACAAACATCAACAAGCTATCTTTTAAAAAAAAAATAAAATAATATAATAGAAAAGAGAGCTGGACTCACAAAAATTGAGTATTTCTTTTCATTTCATTTATTTTTAGCTTTAATTTTTTTGCTTTGGTTATAATCTAAGATGATATATCTGAAACCAACAAAGGAAGTATATATAATATTCTTAATGAAATAAAAACATTAGTTTTGAATAAATTAAACATATACAAAGGGGGGGGGGGGGAAAGTAGATAGAAGCAAGAAACCTTTCGACCTCTTTTGTTTGGGGGGAAGATAAGTTTAACCTCTCTGTGGTTAGCTATGGCTTTACTGCTTTTCATTAACTATGCTAGTTCTGTATGGAGTTCAGCAACATATAAATAAATGTATATATACATTTCTTCCCCTTTAGAAACAAAAGAAAAAAAGAAGGAACTGCTAACTTTTTGTTTTTGTTTTTGTTTTTACGTCCCCATTATAATATTCAGAGTTACTTTTTTTTTTGTGTGTGGGTGAATCTATTGTTTTTTTCTTTTTGTTTTTAGAATTGGATTATTCAATTTATTAAAAGGCCTGAATCCAGATTTTTTTTGGGTAGTCAATCGAAATATTTCTCCGTGGGGAAACCAAAAAAAAACAAAAACAAAAACAAACAAAAAAGAAAAGAAAGAACATGCGGAGATACAACTCCGAAAGAGATAATAAAAAGACCAAACAAATTTTACAAGAAGATTCAGGCGGCTTTTTTTTTGTGTTTTTGTTTTTTTTGTTGTTGTTTAGGACTATTATAATAATAATAAATAGAGCCTAAACTAAGGCAAAGAACCGAAAAAAAAAAAAGAAAAGAAAAGATAAACGAAGCATATAATTAATGCCTTCAAGACAAATTACATCAGGAATAATTCAAGGAAAAAAAAAAAATAAACAATAATAACTAAACAAAGAAAGTAAAAATAACTGGCCATAGCATAACAAAGATGGTGGTATCTCTTTTAAAAAAAAGGCAAAAAGTTGAAAGGCAATAATATCTTTTCTTTTTCTATTTTTTTTTTTTCAAATTTTAGATAGAAAAGGACCAGTGATACGATACATAGAAATATCTGTGTGTTAATAGATCATATCCGTGAATCAACAAACTTAGACACAAACTAAAAGAAAAAGTAGTCTCTTTCATTTAGTTGAAAAAAAAAAAGACACAAAACAAAACAAAAAAAAAAACCATTTAATATCTATTTTGCTACTTTCATGTCTTTAACAGAACGTATTAATTTATTATGATCAAATATTAACGATGATTTGTTAAAACCATCAACATATTGCCTTCACTCATAAAGTAACCAACCAGCTGAGAAGGGTTTTTGTAAAGTAATTTGTTCATTAATAAAACATCATCATTATTTTTGGAGTATATTTTGTCTTTGTAGAATCACAAAGACAATGCTTTAAAACTTCGCACAAGTCATAGTGTAGTAAGTAAGTCATTATCGTTTCTTTTCCTATTATTATTACTATTGAGTTTTTGTACTCATGTTCTCACCCACGGAGATCGGCATCCAACGTATTGTGTTCTCTATTGTTTATTTTTTTTTTTGCCACTTCCCTTCTTTTGTGTTTGGCCAAAGTCGGGACACAACACAACACAAAGAAAGAACATATCCGCGGAGAAGAAGAAAAAAAAAGGGGGTGGGGTGGGGTGGAGGGCAAGTGGCAAAAAAGGAAGAATTCTCTTTGCCGTCATGGAAACAAGAGAAAAGGGCCATGTGGCAAAATACCAAGAGTCCTCGAACCAAAAAAAAAAAAAATACCAAGCAATCAAACAAGAGAGTAACGTGGTTTTAAAAACAACTAACAAACAATACAAATGGAGGGGGGAGATACTCTTCGAAGCAGATTCCCCATTTTGGACGTCTCCCTGGTACCCACGTCTTATTGTTTGTTTCTTGCTTTTTCTTGCTTTTCTTTCCTTCTCTTCAGAATAGAAAAATATCTGACGTGTTTCGAAAATCTGTTTTTTTAGTTTTTCCTCCTGCCACCAACAAACAAATCAAATCAATCAATCAATCACTCGATCATATAAATCAATCATTGTGTCTCCGGTAAAAATTGCCGGTTAAATTATCTTTTGTTTTTGTTTTTGTTTTAAATCTTCGTCTATTGTTATTTGATCTACCTAATGATTGTGCCTTTCTTCTTCTTTTTTTGTTTTTACTTTCACAGGCACACATACACACACACACACACACAAACATATATATATATATATATATATATATGCATATCTTAGCATTTGATTTAATCTTTTTTTTTACTTTTTTTTTTTACACATAAGACTTGTAAAAAGTAAATCTTCTTCTTGGTCTTCTTTTTTTTTTTGAATGTTTCTAACGGTCTTCCCAATCCTTGATAATCTTATATTAACAATCACAAAATATATCACATTACATTATACTATCCAAACACTTATTTTTTTTTTGTTCTTCATTTGTTTTGTTTTGTTTTTTTTTATGTCTGATTCAACATGATGCCAACAAATCGTGATAATATTAATAAAGTCGAGCCTGCTACAAATACAACTAACACAACAAATATCAGTTATAAAATTACAAAACCTACAAGCAATTTGCCTGGTAAAGGCACAACACACAGAATAAGACAAATTCTAAACTTCACTGATGAGAAAAGATGGAAACAGTTCTCGTCTCGAAGATTGGAATTGATTGATAAATTCGGCTTAAGTGAAAGGAAAGCTTCCGAACAGGATGATAATATTAGACAGATCGCTAATATGTTAAGAACAGAATTCGGCTATCCTATGGGTTCAATTAATGAATTTGAAAAATTGGTTACTGCTGCTGTACAATCAGTTAGACGTAATAGAAAGAGATCCAAGAAGAAACTTGAAAATTCTGTCTCTAACTCCATCTCTGTATCTTCTTCAAATTCTTCCATTTGTTCTCCAGTTGAACATAAACAAGAATTGTTTACTACACATGAATCAAGTAATGTTAGAGCCCCTTCAACAAATTCTTCATCTATCAATAATCACAATAGCTCATATCAAAACAAACCTTCTCTTTCTATAAACGTCATTACTACTACCACCACTAATAATAATAATACAGGATTGAGGTCTCCTTTGTTATCTCCACCATCCTCTGTTCACGGTAAACTTGATACTTCCAGGATTATCAGTTTTCCCGTCACTTCCTCTAGATCCTCTTCATGTTCTCTATCAAATTCAATAACATCTCCAATATCTTCAAAGAGACAACAATCAAATACACTTTTACCTAATATACAAAATCAATACATGACAACACTCAGATCTTTATGTTTAGAATTGATCAATATTAAATTCGAATCCTCAATAAAATTCAAAAATATTTCAAGCGTTAATAAAGTCCCCGATATTTTATTAGATAAACTAATGAACAAAATACAAAATTCAAAGACTTTTATCTCTTTCACACATCAAGAACAAAATGATAAATGGGGGAACCTAGAAGTGTTGGGTGAGATGTGTACAAAGGCATCAATCTCCTTTGTTATCGAAATGGATTCTGTCGCTAAGGATAACTTCAATCAAAATGATAAATTCTCAATAGATTTCTTGAAACAATTATCGTATACTTTGTTTAGAGAAATCTTTCAATATCATAACATCGATATGTTTACTCAAATCAAATTTTTATATTTTATCGTTGGCGCTATCGTGAAGGATTATGGGTTCGATTCGATTTTGTATCCATTAAATGAAATTATTCATCGTTTGATACAAAATAGATCGAATAGTGACAATTCTATGTCGACTAGAATACAACCCTTATTACCACCATTACCTAATGGTTTAAACATCTTAAGTGTTGTATCTTCACAAGTTAGTAATTCGTCTCATCTTCCCACAGAATATACACACAAGGAACCTTTACCAAGTGTAAGCATGTTCATGAATAACAACAAGGATATACACTCTCCAGCAGTATCTTCTAATGCATCTATCAATTTCACCGCCATTGGTACTATGAAGAATACTAACCCAGACATTGCATTACACACTTCTGATCATGGTTCTTTGTTGCCTCATTTGATGGTAAAAGAATCCTTTGCTAATGGTACTTTGCCTCAACCCATTAAACAAATATTATAATTATTTGTTTAACTGGTTCATCCCTCACTTATTTTACAAAAAAAAAAAAAGAAAAGAAAACATAAAGTAGACTACTTGCATTAAATTTTCTTCTGGCAGATACTTATCATACATTTCTAAATACTGTATCCACCATCAGTCTACATATACACTCATATATACCTATACAATTAATAATAAATATTATATTCTTCCAGGTTTCTTTCTTTTTATAAATTTTTATTAATTTTTTTTTTAGTTCTGAGAAAAAAAAAAAGTAAATATACAAACATATATAATGTTAAAATTATTTAGTGGAGTTATATATATATATATATATATGTGTCTGTGTGTGTGAAATTATTTAATACCTTCTACCACTACCACCACGTCTGTTGTTATTATTGTTACTTATGTATCCACCCTTTCTCACCCTGTATCTACTATTTCTACCATTACCACCATAACTCATTCCATTGTTGTTACTACGACTTCTATTCTTTCTTCTATTCGAATGTGGTTGTCTATTCTTTGGTTTAGATTGTGGTTTCACTAGACCTAATTCCACAGCTAATGGATTTTGTAAATCAAGACCGAATTTTTCAACACGATTAATTGATTTATGAATTTCATCAACAACCGATTGTTCAGCACCGAATTTATTAGCACGGTGTAATTTCTTATTCAAGTGATCTAATGCCAATTTCTTCATCTCTTCTGGACTTGGTAATTGCTTAGGTTCGTCCTTCTTTACCTCATTACCGGTAGTTTCACGATCAGCTGTATTCTCAGTCCTTTCAGTGGTATCGTTTGTAACATTCAATACAGCATCAGTAGAAGAAGAAGGAGCATCTGTAGTTGCAACATTTGCGGAAGCGACTGCAGAAGTGTCAGTTTCTTCTACATTAGTCTCAGTGGCTAGAATCTCAGAAGATGTCTCTGCTTGTCTCTTGGTTTCTTCGTCATTACTTATAAGTCTATTAATTAAGTCTGCTTTTAATCCATCATCTGGCAAATTTCTTTCCAGTAGGATTTTCTTTAATTCTACTTTAGTCAAAGTATTATAATCTGTCATTATTTTATTTTTATTTTTATTCTTTTCCTTTTCTTTTCTTTATTTATTATACCAATTTATATTGTTATTTTTTTTTTTTTTTTTTTGGAGTTCTTTCTTCTTGTTTTACTTGTTTATCGATAATGGTAATAAAAGTAATAATAATGATGATAAGCAATTTCTAATAATGGATATGTCTTCCTCTTTCGATTTATTTAACTAAGCCCAAGCAACTACCATCAACAACAATCAATTCTCACATTTAAAAAAAAAAACTAAAATATTGAGTAAACAAACAAAACGAAACCAAATGAAAATAAAAAAAAAAATAGAAGAAATAACGCCACATATTCCGTACATAATGATGATTTCAACAACCTGGGCACGTGACATATTTTTTTACGATTGGGGGAGGGTAACCACAAAATGGATAGAAGAAAGTTGAATTATGGAGAGAGAAAGAGAATGTGTGTGTGTGTGTGTTTGGGGAAGGAAGGAGTATTTCTATAGTTATTCTTTTCATTTCTTCTTCTTCTTCTTCTATTTGTTTTTCTTTCCAGCTGGTTAGTTTTTAAAGGTCGTATTTTTCTTGGACAAGATAAACATGTCAATTAACAAGAAAAGACATTTTTACTAATAACATAATTATGCAGTATTGGTACTATCTGCGGGTGTATTTGTAAGTATTAGCTAGTGAACACTCTCCTTTGCATATTATTCTTAGTAATCCTTTTCCCCCTCCTCTCAGTAAAGTGCCTGCAAAGTTTGAATTTTTGATAAAAATTTATTATTTTGCTGTGGAAGGGGAAGGAAAGAACTGTGCCCATATAAATGCGGAACCACTTATAAGACCGCTCAGTAAAAATTTTTGATTTGTTTTATTTTAAATCATGGTTTTTCTTTCAGTTCGGGTGGAAGCCGTGCGGCAATCCTCAATTTCATATTTCCCCTCCGCTCTTTTTTTCTTTCCTTTCCTTTCCTTTTGCTGGAGGAGAGAAAAATGCGGTCCATAGTCTCGGAGTTTTTGCGTGGCATATTTATTCTTATTGTTCTTTGGTTTGTTTGGAATCTGCTAATTTCAAAAGAAAATAAAGGAAAACACCGAAATTTATTTTAATCCCTCGAGGATACGAGATCACAAAATTTAATTACCTGGATCTCGACAATGAAAGAAGAATATTTATTTCCCAGTGCACACAACTTGATTATAATTAATCCTTTGTATTTCCCCCTCCACTTTCAAAGTATTTTATATCGATATTTGGAGGAAAGATCACAAAACCGAATGCCTATTATTTGTAACCAGGTGTAATTGAGAAAAATTGCGAAAACCTAAATATATTAAGGTCACTCCAATATATATATATATTTTTTTTTTTTACTAGTTCCCACTACATATATATTACTATTTACTGTTTCTGTTATTTTGAATTCATGTCTAGAAAAGCGGTAGTACACAGGTTTATCTTGTATCACCCCTTTAGGGAATTCTGTAAAAGAATCATGGTCAAATTTATTAAATTCAGTATATGGACTTGTGCCTATAAAATCACTACCAAATTATGAAACTATTTATAAACCAGTTAAAAATTTTAGTCCTCTACAATTACATGTTGGTGCAGTATATATATCAATAAATTATTTGATCTAAAGTATGTGTCCAAAAAACTACACATATCAAAAGACAACAGACAAATGACCCCTTCGATCAAAAAAAAATTTTTTTTTCCATACTTATGACGTTACAATCCACTAGTTTATTATGTAACATGGATACTGACCAAGCAAAGAATGCTTTGGAAATAAATACCTATCACTGTAGGAACAGGTCCCCCCCCCCCCCCCTTAACAAAAGTGACCGTTCAAGAAACGTTACTATTTTAAAATAAGTGTAAAAAATATCACGAAGTTACTTCCGAACATGGTTGCTAGTTCTATCTCTATCAAATATGAGATTAAAGGACCTACTCAGATCCTTCCGTCTGCATGTTCTAATGGGAATAATGCTAAAAGGTATAAATATGATTCAAAAAGTGTCCTGTAGATATTGCCATAGTAGGAGCTTCAGAGGCCTCTTTGAATCTAATGACTTTAGCTGGATTTCATAGATTAAAATCTTTATCCATTGACAGCTTTTCAAGACCAGTTGATATGAAAAGAGATGGATTTATTGTGAGTGAAGGTTATTGTAAAATAATATTAGACAATTATGAACATGCAATGAGAAAAAATGGTAATCTTTGGGCTACAGTAGAAAACATCAAGATCACTAATAATGCATTTCATATGACCACGCTAAAACAAGAAACTCAAGGAGAACTTAAAGAAATGGTTTCCTTTTTACAAAGATCAAATATGATGATACACGAATTGGATGTTTATTAATACGTATGCTATATCCCTACCGGTTGAAGATCAGGTTGACTTATTTGGTATCGATAAATTTTTGGGAATTATTGAAATATATCATGGTCATCCCATATATATAACAAGTAATAAAAGGTGCTATGGGTCACTTGTCAAGTGCTGCAGGGTAAGTTGAACCAATCTTCTCTATATTGTCACTAAGAGAAAGAATTATGTCTCATACTTTAAATTTAGCAGATCCAATAACCCCTAATACCATTGAAGAAAGCGTTATATCCAATGATTCACCAGTAAGTAGCAATAACATACTTTTGGTTAATTCTTAACCAATACATCTACCATCTTTAAAGCATAGTCTTTACAATAGTTTTGGATTTGGTGGTATTAATACATTGGTATTATATAGTAATATATGAGACGATGGATAGTGGAACCTATACACATATTTTTATTCATTTTATATGAATATATACATATATATACTGAACTCTTTACAAGGACAAGTCAATCCTTTCTCTGTTCAATACCATCTAGAATCGTTAAACTCTATAAATTGGATTCACAGACTTAATGTCACTAAATTTTATTATAATACAACTGTAATATTTTGAATGAGCTACCATTCTATGTATATGCACGAGACTATAAAAACAAAATATAATTATTGAAATGGAAATCCGATAACATCAACTAATTCAGCTATCATAAATTGGAATAAATAATAATAATAAGTTTGAAAATGCTAAACTCCAAATGAGAAATTAACCACCAAAGCAAATATATATATTATGTGTGTTACATTTCCATTTCTTTACTTTTTATTTGTCTGCTTTTGTTAACGACCAAAATACTTAATCTCCAGTGGTCTTAGTAAAATATATACAACAAATGACCAAGAGGCCCCCATTTCAAAGCCAATATCACCACCATATTTGCCAATTTTACGGCCAATTTCACCTACCCAGTAGGTTTGATCCATACCTAAGGCAACACCAAATGCACCAACTACTAAAGCGCAAGTACCTGCAATACCAATCGGTAACCTATCCCAATTATCCCAGTCTTCTACAACGTACGCGTTGAAACTTTTCCTAAACACAAAATGTTCAGCCAAACCAATTGCAATATAAATGGACAAATAATAACTGATGGAGTCCATGAAATATTCCATAAATGTAGAAAAATAGTAACATGCAGGTATGGATATCCCTAATGCTGCAAGGTTACCAGCAATAGTCCATATGATTCTTGGAATCTTAGCTAATGGTTCCCAGATAGATTGTGCAGACATTGCGACAGTATACATGTTTGGAACATTGTTGGATACTGTAGACATAGCGAGGATCACACAACAAAATTGGCCGAATCCATGTAGGGATTTAGGAACCAAAATTGCATAAGTTAGTCCACCCATACCATTAGAATTATAATACTGAGACCATACAGGATCATTCATTGCACCTCTACCTGAAGCAGCACCTAAAATCATGCAAAAGAATAATGGAAAGGATAGACCACCTATTAGGGCAAAAAAGATCTTAAATCTATTTGTTGATTTTGGCATGTAAACGGTATAATCTGATGCGTAGGTGGTCCAACCAGCAGCAAACCCAAAGACTGTGGATCCAAAGGATAAAACATTACCTGCAGTGGTAGGACCAGACCCCCAATCACCATTTGTAAAATTACCAGATTTTTTCAATCTTGCAATCACGACCAAAAAAACAGCAAAATTTGGAATCCATGAATATCTGTTGTATGAATGAATAACGTTGATACCAAAGAATGTTACTAATAAAGTAGTGCCAATAATGACTAAACAACCAGCCCATAAAGGCAGATTGTTACCATTTTCATTGACCATATTTAATAACTGGGCGGATGCCACAGTGTTAACAATCCCCCAACCAACACAAGCAATAGTATTAATCAAGGCAAATATTCTTGCAGTTATATTACCTATTAAATATCTTGACAAAGTCATCTGCCTTAACCCTAGTTGAACACCAAACAGAGAGAAAAAGGCAACAGGCAGAAGACCTAAGATGCTGAAGAAAATGATAACTAAGACAGATGTTCCAAAACTTAAATTGAATACTAAGGGACCCAATCCACCAATTGCATATGCAGGTAAAACCATATTTGCGGAAAACCACATTAAAGCGGCAGTTAATAAAGAATCATCCGTTTGTTCTTCTTCGGTGACCGGTTCTATACCTTTAGTCTCAGCTCCAGATTGTATGAAAATAGTATTAAACCACGAAAGTTTGGTGTCTACTACTTCGTTTGATATATGAGACTCTGTATCCACATATACAGCTTTATCTTCGGTATCCTTCATTTCTTTCCATCCACTTGAAGCTTCCAGATCATAGACATTGTCATTAGACTTATTAGATTGTTCTTTTGAATACATTGTATTAAACATTCAATCAAAACTTCTATAATACTATTGAATTAATATACCGTATACCAGTAAAAAAAGAAGAAAAGAAAAAAAAAAAAAAGAAAAACAACTCTTGAATAAACTTAACAAAACTAAAATATTGGTATTTTCACTGTTTGTTATTTTAAGTATAATAAGGTGGTAAACGAAGAAGAAAAAACTCTGGGGTTCCTATACCTCTAAATATTCTTTAAGTTATTCCCTTTCTTAAAAGTTTCACACTTTTTGTTAACGATACAGTATACTTTTAGAACGAACTACTTTTACAAGAGAAATATTTTGTCTATGTATATATTTAAATACACAACGAGGATGCCAAGAAACAAGATCTGCACAAGTGTTCAAACGAAAAATTACTCATGTATTATTATATATATGATCTCATTGTAATAAAATTTCTTTTCGTTGCTCTACGCTGATTCGAAGTCATTCGCGTGGGGAAGATTTTTACCATCTAAAGAAACTCTGTCCAAGATCTAATAAATTATTTTAAAAATTTATTACATGTCTTCTATGAACCACGTAAAGAAAGAAAACAATAAAATATAGATAGAAACAAAAAAATTAACAGTTGGTGTTAGCCAGAGTCTATCAAATTTGATAAGTACAATATAATTTTTAATATCATTTTATTATTTTCATTGAACAATATTAAAAACCCGCAACCATCACTGTTTCGGTTCTGGTAATTTCTTTCTTTCTTTCTTTCTTTAATGATTAATATTTAATATTATATTATTAAACTCTGTTTTCTTTTTTTTTTATCTCCGCGGCACAAATTTTTTTTATCGGAAATTCAAAAAGGGAAAAAAAATTTTTTTTGAAGAAATGGTCCCATTTAAGAAATTATTACCTATAAAAGAATAGAGGAAAAGATAAACAAAAGTGGGAGAAAAATACAGATAAGAGCAGGGACAATTCTTAATATTTACAAATGCAATAGGACAAATTGTACTTAAGACAAGTCTTAACACACGTTTCAAATTACTACTCTTAGATTGAACATACCATTATCAATACATGTAAATTCTCCTCATTCGGAGTGAATTGCGCATGAACAACAAGATAAAAGGACGCGTCTGTAAAATTCTTCCAAGTCCTAAATACCAAGTAATACGCAATTCAAATATACATAAATTTATTTATGCATCACATCTAGTGTAATAGTAGTCAATTTTATATTAATAGAATCAATTGTATTTTCTATAATAAACCCGTGTTTACAAATAAATAAATAAAAAAAATTATCAAACACACTTCAAGTTGATTGACCCCGCACGACTCTCTTAGTCATAATGAATATGTAATTCTTTAAAATATTATTAAAAAGTTCTATCGAAGTGGAGGAAAAATGTTAGAGTATATTATGTAATTTCTTTTAATAAGATTCCATTAAAAATTATGATTACAATACGCGTTTGTTTATTCTTGAGTAACCTATATATAGTCATCTTTATAATTGAGTATTTATACATTTTCTAAACTGTCCCAAAATCTATACAATAATGTGGCATACCTTTCAAACTCTTCAACAGATATCAACAGATTAAAATCACATAAAATCAAGAATTGAACTTCCAAATAATTCATTTCTTTTAACGATATACCACCAACTTTAGAATATCTTGAGTTACTATAAAAAAAGTCACTCGAAAATTTGGTACTCACTGTCACTGCCGTTATAATTAATCTATGAATATTAAATGAATCCATCACAAATACTTGTGAGTTGTTAACTTCCGTTTTATCCATTCTGTTTGTCTCTGATCCTTCTTTGTCACTATTTGTATTTTCAGTATTGTGATTTTGATGGTGTGATGGTCTACACAAATTATTACACTTTTTGGATATTCTATCAAAATATATCAGTAAGGATAGGTATACATCATTTGTTATGGGACAATACTTTTGTATTCTATGGAAATATTGTTCCAAATTAATCTGTGGTATATGTTTACCTCTAAAACTTAATGCGGCGTTATAACAACTACGGTAATAGTCATCCATAGGTGTATCATTAGGTGCTCTCTTCAAAGGTTCATAGATTTGATGTGATCCGGCCAACTTGTCGTTAGACTGAATAATTTTTTCTAGCAATACTGTCACCATTTTAATTAACATATTTGTCGGTAAATTAATAAGATTGGTTATTTGTAACATTGAGGTCGTGGTGGTCTGCTTATCTTCATTACTTTCATCATTATATTCATAGTTTTTTTGTAGTGGGCTTTTCTCTTCATCGCTTCTAGCCATAGATTCTCTGTAGGCTAATGGAGACGGACGTCTTTCAATTGACATAGTATTTCCCTGTGTGCTATTAGAGAGGAGTATATTTTTACTTGATGCATATGAAGATGGTGAACTACTCATTGTATCCTCTGTGGCCTGCCTAGTAACAATGATCGAATTATTCTCCTCTAAAGTTTCCCTTGTAACGGGAATGGAATGAGCATATTGTTCTGAATTTGATTTCACATGTCTCAAAACTGTGTCGCCTGTCATTGATAACTCTGTGCTATCTCGTAGATCATCCTGGTTAGTAAAGTCATTTTCATTTGAATCAGTATTATTGGTATAGTCATTATCTACATATACAACACCTCTACCCTTTAAATCTATGGAACTACCAGATTCTGTTTTTATCATATTAATAAACAACGTATATATATAAATATACCGCTTCTTAATGTTTTTGTGTTCTTCTCTTCTCCCCTATCAACTCTTCAAAATTGGAAGTGTATTGCAAATATTTACAAATTGAATTCAAACTTTCCTTCTATGAAGGCCCTTTGGTTGTTTTAATCTGATGTGTATCATTGATACGATGGTATTGGTTTAATTTTATTTACAATAACTAGAAATTTCTGATGCTTTTTGTTTTTTTTTTTCCTTTTTTCAGTTTGCTTATTTGACATTCTCGATGAACTGGATAAAACGGACAAAAAGGGGAAGGAAAACACAAACATGTCAAAGGAACTTAAACCATTTCATCGGATTTTTAACTCTTAACTTAACAATGATGGACCCACCTTTTGAAAGAAAGATATCATATTGGGTAACCAAAAGACCTAAAATTTACTGTTTGTCTGTTGGAATAATTACAATTCGTCGCCTTCAAATATATTTTAAATTAGTTTATTACTTGTTCCATGATATATTATATAGAAATGTTGTGTCTTCTTTATTTACCTTATTTGTTGTTTAGTTATCTCAAGAAAGAAAATAGTTGGAAACATTAATATAGTATCGATATACATACAACATCCTATGAAAGTATTCTATTAAGAATAAATACAAAAAAAAGAACAAGAAAGAAAGAAAGAAAAATAGAAAAGGTGTTGACAAATTCAAGTACTATCTAAATTAGCTTCATCATTACTTTGAACTATTTCACTATCTTTGATAACAATTTCATCGATCAATATTTGCATTTTCTCATATTTCTTCCTTAATTGTCGTTGTAATTCATGATCATTTCTATTGAAATTCCTTCTGTCCCCCCCTCTTTAGGCGATAATCTGTCAGTTAGAAAATTCATTACTTTTATATTATCTGTCCATTGCTTGGCTTTTTCATCGGCTTCTCTTTTCTTCTTTTCCCTCACACGTTTGGCATCTTTAATTGGACCTTGGTGTAATGTTTCTCTTTCTAATTCTTGAACATAATGGACTCCAATAATTGAAGTTAATGTAAAAGGACAAGTTATACCAAAAGTAATCTTAACTTACTCTACTCATAATATAAATTATATTAGATGTTTATGGTCTATATGAATATACGATGCCAAATGAAAGTAATTTATTTTCAGATTTTGTTGGTTTTACCCACTATTATGAGTCTCGTTATATGTTGAGGAATGTTTTTTTATATCAGTTTTTCGTTTTATTAGTCGAAGATATGTTGTTATTCTCCTTGAGGACATACGTAATAGATGGTTTTGTTTTGATTTTAGATTCTCCTATGTATCCCCCTTATTGGTTTTGGATGATTAACGTGAAGAAGGTTTATTCGAATACAAAGTTGTTGTTATTTGGAGTATCTGAATATAACATAACGAAAGCCATTCGTTAATTGTCATTAGATACAAAATAAATAGATATAATGGTTACATTAACTCCAATCAATGCTCCAGGAACTTCCGATGCTAGTGTCTCCTATTTCCATGCTTTGAAAGCGGGCAGTTTTATTTATCTACCCAGCTAAACTGACTTAATTCCAGGAACCAAATTATTAAAAGGGTTTATTATAGAGCAAGCTGCATAAATGATTCCAAACACTAAGAGTCTCTTACCAACAAGTAATTCATCTTTAGAAATGATTGTAAAAGTCAACATTTTCTTGACTGACATCAACAATTTTGCAGACTTCAACAAAGTTTATGCTAAATACTTCAGTGAGCATAAGCCAGTCAGATCCTGTGGTGCTGTCGCTGCTTTACCATCGGGTGCTGATCTATATATGTTGAAGTTGTTGCCATTGAAAATGAATAAGAAATATAGTTCAGGCTAAGTTTACAAAATTTTGCATATTTTTATACATATATATATATAGAGGGGGGGGGGGGGGGGAATGCATGAGTATATTGTAACGTAATGCTCAATAGGACTTTTGCTATTTTTTTTTATTTTTTTTTACTTTTTTGTTTTCATTATACAGGGCAGTATTTCTACTATATACAATATGTCCTCCTCTATTTTCAATTTGTCTTAGTAAGGCATGGTGTAACTATGAAAACAAGCTTCAAATATTATATTAACATAAAAGTATCTAATTATGATTTTCAAGGTCTTACAAGTTCAAAGTTAATGAATAATACATAACACCGGGAGGGTATCTCTGTGCTAAATAGAAACAACCAATTTGTTGGTCTCCATAAATTAAGAAAGAAGATAGAAATTAAAAAACCTTTACAAGTAAGACTAGATCATTAAAATATGACGGTTTTATACATACATCCACACACCCCCAGTTATGTATTTTACATATCGCGAATATTCTATATTATTTTTCCTACTTAGGAAAATTCAGAACTGGGAAAAAACATTACTGATATCCTTCGTTCTAACCCCGATGCGGGTTCGTTTTTCTCTCTTTGGAAATAGAAGGTTTGAAGGAACAAGTAAGGATGAGTCTTGTGTAAGTAGGTTGTTCACTAAAGTTCTCTATTCAGCTTTACCTCCGCAACCACTTACCTTCTTGAAACACCGTCTAACAAGGAGAGTAGTCTCGTTTGCCTCTGAGAATCATGTAAGTACCAAACAGACTCTAAACTCCTTGGTAAGATTATTGGGCTTGCTCAATCTAACTGCTTGAAGCTCACAGTGAAAGACATACTGTTTCTTCCCCCTAGAGGCGAAGGTAACGCAGGAGGGGTGGAATTGTGGTAGCGTTATTGAGGGTTTCCTCTTGTTGGTTGGAAAGATGTAACAATGTAGTAACTTTAATTTCTAAGATGATACTGAAATATCGTTAACTTGATATGGTATAGAAATATTCAATATACAAAAAAAATATGTGGTAGTAGCAGTTATTATTGTTTACACCAAATTTTGTATTGGGCACCACAGTGATAAGAAAATCAACCGTAAACAATGGCTCAACGTGTTACCTTCAGAAGAAGAAATCCATGTATGTAATAGAATATGAAATTAAGAGACAATCAAATAATTAATATTGGACGAAACATGAAGATATGCTAGAACTTGAAGTTGATGATTAAAATGGGAGAATAAAAGAGTAATAATGAGTTTTTATATGAGAGAAAGTATACGAAAGTATTAATAATACACTAAGTAATAAACCTAATAGATTTGATAATGAGGAAGGAAGCATAATTGAGTTGACGTTTCCTAGTTGAAAAATTGTTTTCAATATTAATATTATTGCCATCTACAAAAAAAAAAAAAGACTATTAATACTAACAAATTGGTTTTTATAATGTTGGATATATTATTCATTTTTTTTTTTTAAACATGAATTATCATAATCTGCATTTATACAATTGTTTTACTTTGATTAGACAACACTCGTTCCAACAAGATTAAGGTTGTTAAGACCCCAGGTGGTGTCTTACGTGCTCAACACGTCAAGAAGTTAGCTTCCAGACCAAAGTGTGGTGACTGTGGTGTTGCTTTAGCCGGTGTTTCTGCCTTAAGACCAAGAGAATACGCCTCTGTTTCTAAGACTCAAAAGACCGTTTCCAGAGCTTACGGTGGTTCCAGATGTGCTAACTGTGTCAAGGAAAGAATTGTCAGAGCTTTCTTAATCGAAGAACAAAAGATCGTCAAGAAGGTTATCAAGGAACAAGCTGAAATCGCCAAAAAGGCCGAAAAGAAGGGTGACAAGAAGAAGAAGGGTAAGAAATAAATGATTTACCGGAAGTAAATAAATAACTAAAGAATATTTAATTATTATTATATTATTATTTCTGTATCTTTTTTTTTTATTCTAAATAGTCACATCCATATAAACATTTAAACTATACTGTAGCATGTTGTAAACAAGCTGGTGGTATTTGTTTTTTTTGTACAGCAATAATTATTATCTATGACTGTATAACATCTGAGTGTTTACACTGTGTAACAGAAGAGATAAGATCTTGTATTTAACAAAATTGGTCTATAATAACTTCTTTGTGTTTAGAGAATAATGGTATATTGAGAGCATAACTATAATAGGAAAACAACAACTGACAATTATTTCTAATATGAAAGGATAAAGATATTTTTAATCTACATGAGAGATGTCAACTATTATGGAATGTTCTTTAAAACCATTAGTATATTAGATTAATGGATATTGAATAATATGTATAATGGAAGTATTGTTTTTTTTTTTCTCAGTCTAAAGATCAAGGAAAGTTAATATTAATCTGTGTATTTAAAATAAGATAGAATAAAAATGTGGTTTAACGAAATCAAAATAATATTATCTCAAAAAAAAAAAAAGAAAAAAAGAATAGGTTTACAAGACAAATTCCAAAAGAAAATTCGTGTTTTCTATATTTTTTGTTTTTTTTTTTTTCGTTAATTGGTGTATCAAACATTTTTGCCTATATTTCAGAAAAAAAGAACAAAAGAAAAAAAAACAATGCTGACTCTGGTATGTTTTGGACTGGGTTAAGTAGACAAAGGGAAATGAGTCACAGAGAAGTCAAAATAACGTAAAAAAATTAGAAGTCTTAACATAGTCATTTGACTAAGATTAAATTTGAAGCCAAATACACTTACCAGATAAATTAGGTATTCAGTGTTATAAATACTCGTTCTTTTAAAGTTGCTTCAAAACTGGAGAGTACAAGGTTGGCTGAACTCAATAACAAAAAAAAAAAAGACACTAATTGCAAATGAGAGTCTGTGCCACAAAATAATTTACTGCTTATTTTACGTTAAGTAAAAAAAAAAAAAAATAAGAAGGTACTAGAAGTGATATAAATGTTTATTAATAGTCTTGTAACAGTATCTTTTTTATTTTTCGTATTTTTCTGAACAATTTCAGTAATTACTATTCTGAATATGAACTTTGAGAAATAAATAGAATTGAAAATTAATATTATTGAATATTCTTAAGTGCAGATAATTTAACTAAATAGCGGCAGGAAAAAAAAAATAAGACGTAAAAAAAAAATATACATAATATTGGTTTGTTTATGTAAACAAAAATAAATATTGAAATTTTGTAGATGCATAGTACTAACAAAAAAAACTGAAGCATTTTTTAAGAATTGTATATATATATAAGAAAATTTCTATGAAGTTTGATATTCAATCTTCGGGTTCTTTTTGTCTCAACTTTTGTTTTTTTTTTTTTTAGATTGATACGGTTTTGTTATATCTTAAAAAAAAATATTACTTTAAAAATATTTAAAATTTGATAAATTGGACTATTCAAAATATGGGTTAAGAACTGAATTTTCTATTCAGAAAGAAAATTGAAATGCTTATATTAATATAAGGTGGTGAACAAAGGGTCACTAGGATGGTTACAGGGACAGTTTAAAACGAGTTTTTATTTTCAACTAATAGATGTAAATATTAAAAAATATAAAATCGAAGTGATGTACCCCAATTCCGCCAAATTTATCTACTAATTGCTTGGCGGGAAAATAATTTCCGACATTTTAGAAATTAAAACTCTACTTAACCAATTTTTTTCCAAGAAAAAAACAAAACAAAACAAAACAAAACAAAAGGAGTCAAATGTTTTTATTTTTAATTTTGAGATGGACAAAAGAACTTCACCAAACAAAAACAAAGACAAATATAATTAAACAAATTTTATTACTATCAGTATCATGATTGATTGATTCTTTGATTGTTTTTTTTTAATTTTAATATATATTCAAGAATTTTGACTCCACTTTTTTTTTTGTTGAAATCTGTGTGTTTTCCTTCTCCAATTGTTTGTTAACTTAATTAATATTGTTTCAGTCCTCTACCATTTTTGTTATCGATACATAAATAATAAAGTGAATTTGTTTTCAGTATTTTTTTTCCTGCACGTGCTTTCTCTTCTCGTGTTTTTTTTTTTTTGTTTTTTATTTTTGATGCGTTAAAAAAATTAAAATTTATTAATACTGGTAAAAGGAAAAATTAATGAAAAAGTCTTCGATTTTTTTTCCTTTGGTTAACTTTTTTTTTTATCCACTATTATTATGCCGATACAGAGTCAAAAAAAAAAAAGTTTTATGATTATTTATTAATTTCGTGATGAAAATAATTTACATCTTATTTTTTGAATTCTTATATTTCCTCCTCTTTGAGTGGTTATATAAAAAGTGGTATATTACCAACACCATACTCTAAATTACGCCAAGATTCTAATCGAAAGTGTTTTCTACCAGTTAAATAATTATATTTCCTCCAATAAATCATCATAGTTTTTATTTTAAACATAGGGAAACAAAAAAAATCCCAAGATTAACTGACTTTGCATTTCCATATAAATTATTCTTTTTTTTTTTTTTATTTTTATATTTGATATAATATTTCTTCTGATATTCAAAATATGTCATACGAACAATATAGTTCAGAAAATAATAATCTCTATGAGATGACAGGCACTTCACATAGAGACCTTGAAGCAGAGGTTTCCTATGATAAGAAAGCAACGTCTGCTGACACATATTCTTTATCCTCACAAAACGACTATGTTGTTGAAACTACTGAAGAAACAAAATTAGGTTTTTTTAATAGATTAGCATCACAGTTAAATGCTGAGACAAAAGGTATAGAACCTGTTACGGAAGATGAAAAGGAGGAAGACGAAAATGTACTCAATGCTGCTTCTATGTGGTTCTCTGCTAATATGGTTATTGCTGCCTATGCTTTGGGTGGGTTAGGTCCGATGATTTATAATTTAAATTTTGGTACTTCTGTTTTAGTTATCATATTCTTCAATATTTTGGGTCTTTTACCAGTAGCTTTCTTCTCCATCTTTGGTTCACAACTAGGGTTAAGACAAATGATTCTTTCAAGATATTTAATAGGTAATGTAACCGCAAGAATCTTCGCTTTTATTAATGTTGTTGCATGTGTTGGTTGGGGGATTGTTAATACCGTTGTATCTGCACAATTATTAAATATGGTTAATAAAAATGGTAATAATATGCCTTTATGGGCCGGTTGTTTAGTTATCATCGGGTGTACTGTTTTAGTCACTTTCTTTGGTTACAAGATTATTCATACTTATGAAAAGTTTTCATGGATTCCAAATTTCTTTGTCTTTTTAGTCATTATTGCTCGTTTGAAAAAATCTGGGAACTTTGTTTTAGGAGAATGGACATCAGGTCCAACTACCGCAGGTAATGTTCTTTCGTTTGGTTCAGCAGTCTTTGGGTTTGCTACCGGTTGGACTACATATGCATCTGATTATACCGTATATATGCCAAAAAATATCAACAAATTTAAAGTTTTCTTCTCTGTTGTGGCCGGCTTAGTGTTCCCACTATTTTTCTGTATGATTTTAGGTGCTGCATCTGCTATGGGCGCTGTTCATGATCCAACTTGGGCAGAATATTATCAAAAGAATTCCATGGGTGGGTTAACCTATGCCATTTTGGTTCCAAACTCTCTTCACGGGTTTGGTGAATTCTGTTGTGTCTTATTAGCTATGTCTACTGTGGCTAACAACATTCCAAATATGTATACCATTGCATTATCAATGCAAGCCATGTATGAACCATTCGCTAAAGTTCCAAGAGTGGTTTGGACCATGTGTGGTAATGCAGCCACTTTAGCCATTGGTATACCTGCATGTTACTATTTCGACGAATTCATGGAAAACTTCATGAATTCCATCGGTTATTATCTAGCTATTTATTCCGGCATGGCAATCACTGAACATTTTGTGTTTAGAAAAGGTTTCAATGGCTATGTTGTGGAAGACTGGAATAACTGGAGTAAATTACCGATTGGTATCGCTGGTATAAGCGGTTTAATTGCAGGTGCCTTTGGTGTCGCTTTAGGTATGGACCAAACTTACTGGGTCGGTGAAATTGGTCGTACGATTGGTAAATATGGTGGTGATATTGGGTTCGAATTGGGTGCCTCTTGGGCGTTCCTTGTATACATTATTTTGAGACCACTTGAAATCAAGTATTTCGGCCGCTAAGAAGATAGTGTACGAAGGGTTGATAATAGTAATATAATAATATAAGATAAGAAAAAATTTGTTGTCATTATTTAATTATATATTCTGATTTTATACTTAGATATGGTAATCCTTTTGAATGTAGGAATACTTGTTTCAATTGAGTATTTTATTTTATTTTAATATCTTTTTTGTTACAAAATTTTTATTTTTAGATAGGGTCTTTTAGTATCGTGTATTTCGACAGTCCGCCCCCCCCCCCTTTATTATCAGTTACTGTAAGGGTATTGAGGGATTAGTTATTTGACGTTTATAGAAAGAGTGATTAAATTGGATCAAATCTTTGATAATAGGTACAGAAAATGAATTAGCCTACATATCATTTAAAAATATGGGAGTTTTCAAGTAATGAAACGGTTTTTTTTTGTTTAGAATGTTTATACTTTTATTTTCGTACTTATGGTCATTCTCTTGAAAAATTAAAAAATTACTAGAAATTTGAATAGCTCTAAGAGATACCTGGGAAGACCACAAACTTTAGAATATATTTTGTGGCGATGGTTACTTATCAATTCATTTAATTCAAGAGCTCAAGAAAAAAACGAAAAAAAAAAAAAAAAAAAAAAAAAATAATAATAATATTCGTAATATATTATTACTTTAATAAAAATGAGTTGTGTTGTGGGCCTTTTTTATTTCCTTTTTTTTTTTTGGTAAAGTTCACTTCCTAATCGTTATGAAAGGTTTCAAAAATTTAGTATGTTTTTCTTGGGGTATAAAATGACTGTATTTTTTTTTTTTTTTTTTGAGTATGTTTCAATTCCAGCCGTATTTCTTTCTGTTATGTTTAGTAGACCATAAAAAATCCAAATAATATCTCGACCGAGCACGAAATAAAAAATAATCTTTTAGCAAAAAGAGAAGCATGGATTGGGTCAATCATTTAGAAGATATATTGTTGTTTGCCATTCCAAAAAAAAAGGTAGAGTATATGTTAAATATGTAGAATTCTTAAATGGATCCGATGTCAAGGTCCATAGATCGTAAAGGTCAGACATTTTATTATCTATGTCGTTACCCATTGCCTTAATTTTCTTACTAGCTGAGGATATCCCGATGTTTGTTGGGGAAAGGCAAATATAATTCGAGGTTTTAATAATAATTACGGTTAAGTAAGTGAGGTCAATAGTGATATTGAATTGCCTTTTGATTTAGGGTTTGGAAAATGTAAGTTACAAGTACTAACTCCCTGCCAATGGAATATGTAGAGATCCGAAGGAATTGATTTGTATGTAAGAATATTGTAACTAGTTTCACTAATTTAGCGAGTAAATATTTTGTTGTTTTAAAAGATATTCTAATGGGGGATGAGTACAAAGATCAGTAGAAGCAGGTTGTACCCTCGAAGTAACAGATGGTATGGTTGATTTAGTGGAGAGTAGAGAGAGTAAACATGCAGCAGGGTTAACAACTGTTGCCATTGTTTTGGGTATAAGTGTATATTTGATTCAATTAAGCAATTTAAAGATTAAAAAAGGATTGAGTGGTCCTATTAAGTCTAGGATAAAAGGTGCTATATCTGCACAAAAGTATATTTAGTGTATTCATAGTGCATCAAAAACCGAATTTATAGAAATTAATTATTAAAAGTTATCTTGAGAATTACCCATATTCCATCATCGCTTTTGACGTGAAAAACATAAATTTCTAATTGAAAAAAAAAAAGTTTTTTTTACATAGATATTATATAAAAGAAGGAGCTGTGGAATTTTCGTCCTAAGATATTTATAAACTATTTCTGTATATTGTGTTTGTATACTTTTTATGTATTTCTTTTGTATTCAAGTATAGGAAACTAACCTGTTCGATAATCTTTAAAAAATTGCTTTTGAAACTTTCATTATGACAGGCAATACTAACGTTTCAAAACAGTATGAGTTGCCCAGAGGTTATCTCTATCTCCAATACTGATATTGTAATGGTTACTAACCAACAAGTATTCCCTAATACCACTTAATGAATTATGAGCCCTTATGATGAGGCATTAAAATTCTACCACAGTGCCTTTTTAGCCGGCAAATCATTCCCACACCCTAATAACCACGATTGATATATCGATAGTGGTTGTTCCGATCATTTGATATCCAACTTCTTATCTTTAAAAGATTATAAGCAAACGAAAGGTTGTGATATCAAATATATTGTCGGTACAGCTAAAGTTAAAGGAAAGGGCACTGTTGCCAAAGGGAGTTACACGATCAAAAATGTTTCATATGTACATGGATTACCGTGTAAGTTATTTTCTGTTGCTCGTATGACTTCTACTTCTGGAGAAGCTTATATATATTTACTGATTCAAAGGTTTCCACCATTACCATGACTTCACCGATTCTTCATTCTACTTACTGTATTAATAAAAATCGAATAATCTCTATCGCTTACTACCACACTTTAAATCTTCAAGTAACTGTAGTTGGACTGTAGACCTAAATCAAAACACAGCATTCTCATCTACTCCAAATCCATTCGGACTAAATCACGCTCCAGGTAATGTCAACATCAATGACAACAATTCTTTTTCTCCCATTTGATCACCTGTTGACCTATGGCAGTCCAGGTTAGTACATTGTGGAATCAATGTGTACCGTTCCCTAATCAAAAGTTCAGGTTCAATTTCTCCTACTTACCTACTTGCTAAAACAATGTGTCCTATTTGTAATACATCAAAGGCATCATTTCATAAAGGTCATATTTCTAAACACTTTTTAATCGCACCTCTTCAACTTGTTCAAGTTGAGATTTGTGGTAGTTTCATATATAGAGAATATGCGGACACCAAATATTTTTTTTAGTATAAAAGAATTTTTTTTCTAGTTTTTAGTTTACTTTTCCTTTAGAATGTAAATCGGATGCTATTAGTATATCTCTTTCTTAGATTTTTCGACAAGAAATATTCTTTATCTCGTGGAGGTTGCAGGGATGTGTGCAATTTGAACGGACAATGGGGGTGGGTTCTGTAACAAGAAATCACACAACTTTTTTGAGGCAAAGGGTATTCGAAACTAATTAACTGCACCACATAATAGTTAGCAAAATTGGTGGAGTCGAACGTGCACATTGTTCACTTCTTGAAAAAAAAATGAAAGCTTTATTAGTTGGTGGCTGTGTATTCTTATATTTAGGGTCTGAAACCCTCGCTTGTTCCACCTACTTATTAAATTGTGCTGCATTTATAAGTCATAAGAATCTTTGATTCGTTGGCTTTGCCCAATTCTTTCATTTTATACTTTTTTTTGGATAAGAAATTTTTAACTTCTGAGATTTCCTGCAAAGGATACACTTAAGATTAATGACTCATTAACATAAAGTGCAATGAGACATATACTTGTGCCTCTTTTTTTCTATAATATATTCCAAATCGAGCAGGACGCTGCTTGAAATTTATTTCGATTAATGTTTTCTTTATGTGTTAATTCCAGAGTAAAAGAAGATTGTTGAAATCGATACAGAGCACTTTTTAGTTTCCTAAACCTTCTCGGTCTGGGTAATTCATAATCTGATGGTGGTTTAGCATATAAGTTCCGGGCAAGTTGTGAGTTTAAAAACCACTGTTAACCACATCCATTTTGATGAATTACCATATTGTGGTTTGCAGAAAGAGCCAAAAAGAATCTAACAGATTCAAACCTAACTACTGGTGCAAATATAGCACCGTGATCAACACCCTCTTTCTGGCGGGAGCTGCTGCACTGGTTCGAAAGTGATTGTGGTAATCAAGGCATTATTCTATTTCTCACAAGCTTCAAACCATAACTGTTTATCTTTACTATTAAACGCGTGTGGAATAGTTCGAGGCATTTTTCTGATCAATTCCTTGAGTAAACAGTGTACTGGTTACTGGATTTGGAATTTCTAAATTGATGCTATTGGCGGGGAACAGTTTTTAACCGAATAGCATTGTTCTGAGGAAAATGGAACAACAGCATTATAGTAGTGTTGATGGGTTCATGATCTGGGTGGACACGTTTAGATTCAGGAGAAGGAGTAGGACGTGGTGTGATTAACAGGAACTAAAGCACCCAAGAATAGAATCAGTAGGGGGAGAGGCAGCTACGATGTCGTCATTGACTACACTTTAGGGTTGAATGAGGCCCTGAGAGCAAATGACTATCAGTATTGTTAGGAGGTAAGGAAGATGTGAGGTTGTCTTATGATTCGATGGGAAATAATGATTGTTGGTTGTGTGGAACCAGTAGTTTTAACAATGGGAAACTAGAGTAGAATGGTTTAGGTACTTAGCTTATTGTATTGTCTAAAACCGGGAGAAATAGAAGAATTAGTGGGAAAGGGGAGATGGTTGTGATTGTAAAGAAGAAGACGAAGAGGAAGTGTATAATTGAGGATGGAATGCTGAAGAGCACGTTCTCGAGCAGTGGGTGAAATATCAGTAGTAGAAGGTAGGAGAGGACAGGAGCCGAGATAGAGATATATCTGTGAAAGGAAATAATTTTATGAGAAATCCCAGAGATTAAAACAATCATATCCAAAAAAGTATAAAACACACTACTACTACCGTTTGTTTTTTTTTTTTTTTTCTTTTTTTTGGTAGTCAAGGATGGACTATTATATATGGAGATCCATATAAATGCTGCTAAAAGGATTTTGGCATTATCTATATATAAGAAAGATGAAGGTTTTATAAATATGTAAGAAATGATGTTAAGAATTAATTTGACATTCCAAATTAACTGACCATCTAATGAGAGTAATTTGAATACTTATGTGAAAGCTATCATTAATAACAATCGTTCAGATAATAAATAGAGTGTTATAAATTGCCTTAAGACTTATGTATTAATAAAGAAAAATCCTTTTTTTTATGAGATACAAGGATATTATAAACCTAGACAGAGGATGGACATTCATAGACTGCAGTGTATATTATCACCCTATGTGAATACTATAAATATGTCACCATTTCCCTGGGAGGGAAAACAATACTCCGTAGCCCTTTTATATATATATATATATGTGGCAGAGTACATACAGATCTTATACATATAACATATAATTTGTAGACGTTGGTTTCGAAAATTTTACATAAAAAAAAAAAACTAACACGTGATTATAATACACTTTTATAGCACAACATAGAGGGTTAAGGAGGGGGATGGAGGGATTGAAAACTACCCAGGTTCTATGGTTATTTTTAATTAGAAAAACACTTACAACTGAATATATTGATGATGAATGATGCGGTTGCTGTTGTGAATGAAAGAAGGAAAGATTAAAAAAGAAAGAAATCGGTTATATATATATATATATATCTGTTTATTTATTTTAGTACAAGTTTTTAGAACATGGTAATATAAAGAAATTCCTTTATTTTTTTTTTTTCCTTCTTTCTTGGTCAATACGTAATTTATTGATTGAATTGATTGAATTGCAAGGAATCAATTATCTTGTACAAGTTTTCAAATCCCCTGAATCTTATAAACTCTGTCATTTTATTATATTTTATTTTAGTTTCTTGCCTTTATAATTAATTAAAGATAGAGTTAGTGTAACAGGGGTATAATAAATAAACATATAATATATAATATATAATATATAACAGACAAAGATATACAAAAAGGGAAATTCCCACCCAAAATGGAATAGAATAAAATGGAAGAAAAAAAAAACACAAAAAAACAAAAAAAAGGGGGGGAGAGAAAAGTTTCTGTCAAAAAAATCAATTTATTTTATTAAATATATAAAACTTTCTTTAAATGGTTTCTTGTTGATACTATATAAAGGTATATTATATATAAGTAACATTACAAACTTATTATATATATATATTAAATAAATTTACTACTTTTATTCAATATTCCATCTTCTCTTATACCTATTTTATTATTAATATAGTGTGTGTGTGTTTGTGTTTGTGGAAATATCTTTTTGGTAAGAGTCGTTTTCAAATAATAATAATAATAATAATAATAATACAAATAATTTATTCATAAGGTTTATATTACTATTTATATATATACTTTTTGTTTTTGTATGTTTCTTTTCCTTTCCTTTTTTCTATTTTGAATTCTTTTTTTCATTTTGGCTTTAACTCTGGCTTTGTTTGTTTTTTTTTTTCTTTCACTGTTGTTGTAAATAAAATATAAACAGGGAGTATATTATTATTCTATAAAACTAATCAATATAAAGAAGTCAAAAAAAAAAAAAAAAAAAACAAAAAGATATAGATATAGATTAATAGACTAAAAATAATAATATTGAAAATATTGTTGGTTTTATATACCTTATTCTTTTTCCTTTCTTTCTAAAAAAAAATATTTTATTTTATTTTATTTTATTTTACTTACTGCTACACTATTGAAAGAGACTGGTTCATAAGTTGATTAAATAACATTATTGAATATTTTTTATACAGTTTTGTTCTCTTTTTTCTTTGTTGAAGAGTTGTTGTGTTTTCATTTATTTATTTTTTTTCTTTTTTACATTATTGTTGTCGGGTTACTAATTAGTACAAATGTATATTAAAGTAGAAAATAAAAATAATAACACTAATAATAATAATAATAATAATTCATTTAGAAAAAAATCTTTTGAAACAAAACTGCCGTTAAAAACAGATGGATTAAATAATAAATATACCAATAACAATATTATTATTACTAGCAGTAGTAACAAAAACAATATTTCGAATTCGCATTCAATTTTTACTAGTCCCTTTGTTACTCCACCCAACTCTAACCATTCTTCTTTCTCTTCCTCTTCCCCTTCCTTATCTCCCCATCAAAATAATACAAAGGAAATTTATTCTTTGAAATTTCTACATAAACCTCAAAGAGTAAACCGTTTCAATAGTGATAGAATCCCTGAAGAGATTCTACAAAGAAATACAGACCTAAATAAACAGATCACCCTAGATATCCCCCCACTATCCCCCAAATCTACTCTACCCTTAGGTCATGAAAACTTAAACAGTATAGACTGTGCCCTAAATAACTATGGGGTGTACGATAGCTATACTGGGGCGTTCAACTACTCTAATAATGATTCTTCAGAAAGTTTCATAAATCAAAATACCCCAGTCTATAAAAAATCAGGTGAATTAGTCAAAAGCTCTTTGAAAAGAAGATCCAAATCTTTGCCCTCTACTCCCGCCGCTGCCGCCGCCATCGCCGCCACCGCGGTTAATAATGGTAAACAATCCACACTGTTAAGAAGCAAAAGTGTCCATTTTGATCAGAGAGCTCCTGTCAGGTACTTCATTAGCGATGAAAGTCCAATGAATGTTTATTCTAAAGATGAATTCGAGGATATGTTGAAGTGTCATCTACTGAGTAAAGCTCAAAATTTGGGACAGATAGTGAATATTGATGATGATCGTGTAAGGGATGAAAGCGCAGGGCAAGATTTCTTGATTAAATTTAAAAAATTGTTGTTGGAAGAAAAAAGAAAATTGTTACAAGGGGATCATCATCATCATCATCATCATCTTGATAGAGAATCAATTAATGACGAAAAGACAACTATGGTGAAATCAAACGATGGTGAAAAGCCGTTACGTAAAAGTAAAAGATTTCAAGATATTGCTTCAAAACAAAAGTATGGTGTTGATGATCATGATGACTTTGTGAATACTAGTAGTGATAATATTCCAAAAAGGATCGGTGTTGATAGTATACCGAAACAAAAGATAATTAAAATTCCATCAGGGACCAAAACTAGAGTAGATACTGATATTTCAAAGAATGATGATTTATCTGATAATAATAACGTTAAAGTACTTGCAATGGCAAATTCTAAACAACAGATGATAAATAAGATGAAAACTAATAGAGTCGTCGGGTTGTATAATCAAAATTTCCCAATTTTAAGTAATAAGAATCCGAAATCTTTGAAGTTGAATATCTTTGTCAGTCTATCTCAAGATAAAAAAGTGTTTTTACAAGAGATTTCATTGCATATCCATCAAAAGAATTTTATGCCACCAAATTTTAAAGGAATTGGACCTGCTGCAAATACTACTAGATACATTATTGGGAAAGTTCTGGTTAAAAATATCTATTATGACAAGAGAGTCACTCTAAGATACACATGGAACAATTGGAACACTTTCAATGAAGTAGAATGTCTGTGGCTAAGTAATGGCGATAGTGTGTTACCTGGAACAAACATGGATGTGTTCCATTTCCTTATTAGTGATACAAATAAGATAGATACGGTAGGGAAATTGGAATTCTGTATATGTTATGTGACGAGGAACGATAAAGAAAGATTAGAATTTTGGGATAATAATGATGGAAATAATTATAAAGTTGAGGTTGTCATGAATGGATTTAATAACCCCTTTATTCTATGAAGTAATATTATTGCATTGTTATTTAATGGTGATAGTATTGTTTATGCATTTATTTATTTATTAATATTAATTTATGATACTTTGGCAGTTTTATATTCTTTTCAACTCAATCTCTCCCTATACATTTATCACTGTTAAGTATATAGATGGAGTCTTATACATTTTACTTCCCCTTTATACTGAACATGAATTTATATAATGATTTTTAATACTTTTACAAAAAAGAAAGAAGTAAATAAAATGAATACAAAGAGCTGTAAAACGCTCAATGTTACTATGATAAACCAATAATTTAAAGAATTAGTAGTGGAAACATGTGAGGAGTTTTATAGGGTGAACTTATTATTAAAACTCTTAGTAAAAATTAGCCGCTGTCTCACTAATGCTTATACATTAATGATTTATTAAATAATTTGTATATATTCTCTTATACGTTTTTTTTTATTATTATTATTATTTAGGAGATGCATATAGTTCATAAATAGATCGTTTTACAAATCCATCTTGGTCTTTCCCATTTGGTATTTTTTTACTACTATCACTCTTAACATTAATTTTGGTATTTGGATTTGGTATTGTTTTTAGTGGATTTAAACGAATTATATCAGTTAAATTATTTTGTAAGACAGGTAATTTGGGTCCCATAGTATTACTTGTAGCTGACTCTGTCTTTTCCGCTGATTCTTGTTTCAACGAGGAATCTATCTGGTTTTCAAATGTTGTAGATTTGTCAAGTTTTGCCGGTATCAACGGAATATCACTTATCCATTTCTTCGCTTGATATTTGTCTCGAATGAATTGGATCAAAATATCATTATCGCTTAAATCCAAAGTATCTCTTTCTTCATCAGTTAATTTGTTCTCATAATACAAGGAGTTGACCCTTTCATTGTTGCCATTAATAAAAAATTGGGATAAATTATCATTTGTCCAAGAATCTAAATCGATTGATTTGACTTTAGAAATATGTGTACCTAATGATCTATGGACCCCTGCGCATCGTATGCAGATAAAGACTCCTAGGGACCAAGAGGCCCATCTAGGATGTTGCTGTAATTTACAGTCTGCACATCTTAGGTTACCGGGATATTTTAATAACTGTTGTAGTTGAGTTGAAGTAGGAAGTGAAGCCATTGTGATTATCTGTTGTTGTTGTTGTTGTTGTTTTTCCAAAATTTGGCTCTTTTGTTTGATTTGGTAAGGTACTCTCTATTTTTGGTCTTTACGAAGAACGTATATTGTATTGTTATAGCTTCAAGGTGCCAGATTGGATCTGAAACTATGTTTATATTTTTTCTGCTCGAAGTTCTCACAAACTGAAACGAATGAATGAATGAGGCAAGGCAAAGCACCCGCAGGGGGGATAATAATAATAATAATAAAAACAAAAAGGAGAAGACCTAAAGAAAGTCAGGAACTGTAAATAGGGCTAGATAGGGTTTCCTGTAGATTTTTTACTTACTCCGGAAGACTCGACTCGCTGTTTTTCTTCAGAGGGTCTTAACGTGAAATGGAGGAAATTCGCGGGTTTAAGGTGTATTTTTTTTTATATCTGCATTTTTCTTTTGGAAACAAAAAAATGGCCCAAATTTTGTTTTCGCTTCTTTTCTTTTCTTTTCCCCTCTCTTTATTCATGTATATAAAAATTAGTTTAGTAGATTGTTCTTTGTTATCTGGAACGCTATTCAATTTATCGACTCTTTTAAAGCTTTACTCGAGGCACATCACAGGTTAACTAGAAAAGAAAGGGAGAATAAATTACACTGATTGAGACAAAATGTAGTTGGGTTTGTCCAAAAAATTTGGTGGTACTTCTTGTTGGTAAATTCGTTACCCAAATTGTTGGTACAGTTATTTAGATATACTTACTATTCACAAGAACCAAATTTAAATAACAATGTGGCAGTTTGTGTGTTTGGCACGTTCCTCTTATGCTAAATCTGGGAGCACCACTTCTGGATCGCTTAACTGTAGTGATTTAGTTTCTCAAGAATTAGAGTGGAAACATATTATTGATACTATTAGACAAGACCATACTAACAATGCTGAAAAGTATATATTGTTAATGATGTATTACAAATTGGACCAATCTCAGATATAAAGAAAGAATTGTATCTTGTTCAAGCCTACTTAGATTCCTCCAAAATTTTAGGTGAAGTTTCCCCACGTACTGTCGACTTAGTAATGTCCGTGGGTGGAAAGTTATCATGTTTATTCATGACTACCTTATGCAAAGACCGTGGTGTAAAAGCTGAATATATGGATTTGTCTCGTATTATCCCTCATGATTACGCCGCTACTGATTTGGATTCTAGCTTCTATGTGATGTTAGTTCAAGCTTTATAGACTAAATTATTGCCATTTATTGAATCTAGAGAAAGAATTGTTCCAGTATTTACTGGGTTTATTGAACGGTGTTGGTCCTGGTTACACAGATCTTTGTGCTGCTTTGATTGTTGTTGTATTTAATGCTGATGAATTACAAATTTGGAAAGAAGTTGATGGTATCTTTACTACTGATCCAAGAGAAGGTCCCAGAAGCCCGTTTACTAGACTCTGTTACACCAGAAGAAGCATCAGAGTTGACTTACTACTGTTCAGAAGTTATTCATCCATTCACAATGGAACAAAGTTATTAGAGCAAAGATTCCAACTGGAATCAAAAATGTTCAAAACCCCAAGGGGTAATGGTACTACCTACCCGAATAATGCTGTGAAGAAAGGTGAAGTTACTCCACTACATCCACTTAAAGCATTATTATCATCTTTCTTTGAAAAGAGGAAACGTGGTGCTACTGCTATTACTACAAGGAATAATATTGTGGTATAAAACATTTATTCTAACAAGAAGATGCAATCCCGTGGTTTCTTTAACTCAAATCTCCACTATTTTAAATAAACCCCAAATTAGTTGTTGATTTAATTTCCACATCCGAAGTCTATGTTTCAATGGCCTTGTATATCCCAGATTCTGAATCTTTTCAAAATCTTTGGAAAAAAAAGGCTGTGGAACAATTAAAGACTTTAGGTACGGTGGATGTTATTAAGAAGATGGCTATTGTTTCTTTAGTTGGTAAACAAATGAAACAGTTTATTAGTATTGCCGAGACCATATTCTCACCTTTAGTTGAACAAGGTATCAATATTGAAATGATAAGTCAAGATTTCTAATGAAATCACTATCTCCTGTATTATTGATGCAACAGGATACCATTAAAGCTTTACAATCTATTCACAATAAATTATTAGATGAAAAGAGGCCTTCTGCATGTGAACATGCTATTGATGAATGGTTAGAACAAATAGAGAAATTGGATCTTTGAATTGAAATTTTTAAATGATAGGTTCATAATGTACGTATTCAGATGTATGTACTAATGTGTAAATAATCGCTAGATGGAAAGAAGAAGGAATATAATTATGAATTTCTAGTATTTTATTTGTCCTGTATTTTAAAATATTAATTTTTTTTTTCAGTTGATGCTATAAAACGTTTGAATACTATTAGTAATGAGAGTAATAATGACTATAATCCTTTTCAATGATATGGTTTTTCTTTACTAATATTATTGTTTGGTTTTGTGTATATGGGTAATGCTACAATATCTCTGTCCTGTTTTTATTTAACCTCTTGTAGCAAAGTTTCCCTCTCCTTCTTTTTTTTTTTTTTTAGTATTGAAAATTGGCTTGAGTAACAAAAGGAATAAAGACAAGGAACAGAAGAAGGACATGAAATTGAAAACTATGAAAGCAGAGAAAGTAGGTAGATGTTTGGACTACGTAAGCATAAAAAGGTCACAGAATCAAGCATAGGGTAATTGAATAATCTTTATTTATTAATATAAAATAGAATAACAAAGGTAATAGAAGGAAGAATAAAAATAAAAGATGTTGATAATTCGTAACATCATAAAGACGAATATAGGTCTTAATGCAAGATATTTCTGTTCAAGTGGAACACTTCAAAATTTTAGTTTCCCTCCAAACGGAACATCAAAAGATCAAAAACGTAACAGTAAAGGCGATGGAATGTTTCTATCGTTGGATTTAAAGGAACCTATTACTCGTAAGGGTTCTATTGAGCATAAGAGGAAAAGTGTTGTTGCTAGTAGTAGTAATAACAATATAAAAGTGGTTGAACCGAGATTTTTGAAACAATTTAATACAGAATCTATATATGATCCATTTGATTTTTCTCTTGCGAGAATTAATTTGGATAGAAAGTTTAATGAGAATAAAAAACCATTAAATAGGATTAATCCATTAGATCTATATTTATATCCTGAAATATTGTCTAGATATGTTTCGTCTACCGGGAAAATTCTACATCGAGATGTTACAGGTTTATCTTCAAGGGACCAAAGGTTGATATCTAAGGCAATTAGACGTTGTCAAGCTATTGGATTAATGTCTAAGACTTCCAACAATTACAACAGGTGATGAATTTCTTTTATTTTTCTATTTTTGGCCAATCATAATATAATTTGAATCTTAACAAAACATGTAAATATTAAACATATATATATATGTGTGTGTGTACATATAATAAATAAATATCTATTCATTCATGTTAACGAACAATATTTCTAAGAGATTTTCCATGATTAATAATATATATATCCTTTCTGAGGGAGAAGAAAGCAACCATTTTGAATTCCACGAAGCTGGTTTATTAATCAAAATGGCATCATTTCCAGAGACCTAGTCCTCCTTCAAAATGGCATCATTGATCATGTAAAAATTGATACCCACCATTATTTTTCTCTTCCCATCCATCGAATGGTGTTTTGGATAGAGTCCCCTCCCCCCATTCCAATAGGCCGTCGATGGTTTTGTTAAGATCTAGAGTTTCAACCAATGTATAATCGAAAGCAGGTCTGAACCTTCTAACCAAGATATGTTCAGTGACAGTCAGTGATCTCCAAGATATATCTTCTGAAAGTATCAAAAATAAAGAATATTCTCAAGTTATCAAGTGGCAATTGATGGTCATCGATATAAGATTCTGATACATATTCTGACAAAAAAAAATTTTTTTTGATATCATTTGAAGTTAAGAGAGTTTTCTCGGTGGTGGTGGTGGTAGGGGCAACGAGGACATATGGATCGATTATGGAACGTTGATGATTGGGGAAAGATATACCAGTCTATACTCTGTCTGCTTTCACACTTTCTTCTATGTCGTGCCATGAGTAACCATGGATGGATTTTTAAAGAATGCGAATTGGTATAAAATGTGGTTCCAATTTGGCCCACGGGGTCAGTATGCGGGGGATATTGTGATCTACATACTGTAGGGAACGATCTTAACCGACTACCGTAATGATCTTTCCATTTTCTGTTTGGATCAGTCAGAATAGATGATAAAGGAGAGACGTGTAGAGACTCGATAACTGCGTGGTGTATTAGTAGGTGGCAACTCTTCTTGTAGACATTGACGCTTAATGTAAAATTTCTCGATGGTTTGAAAGGAAAGGAAAGGAAAGGTGAAATTATGAAAATATATATATATATATAAATAAATATACACCAACTCTAACTTTTTTGACATGTTACCATTTTGTAAAGAAGAAAATACTTGAATATCAATAAGTTCTGTATATTTTCATATGTATATGAGTATTTAATAGTATTTAATAGTATTTAATAGTATTTAATAGTATTTTATTTTTTTAAAGGTTCAATGACAGTCTTATCAAAAGTGTATAACTGAGATATAATCGCTTGTCTTTTCAACACAGCCAGTTCATTTTGAGCATTATTAAACAAATCAGATATCTGAGAAGGATCATTTAAATTGATATTTTTTTTAAATTCCAAACGGGATCTACGTAGGAAATATTCTCTGAAGTTATAATTTGTGAATTTCCTGCTGTTCTTTATTATCTGTCTATATAGTGATAGAACTTCAGGTCTTGAGATTGACGATGCTATAGTAGATGACATTCTTATACTCTGTTCTATATTATTAGGTTCGATAAAGAATAAACTGGACAAATAGATAGATAGGTATTAGTGTCCCTTCAATACTGTTCTTGTGTTTACGTACACATGTATACACAGATGATATATATGAGTTACACACATACACATACACATACACATACACATATAAGTTATAGATAGATAGGTATTTAATCGAAAGAACCGGATATGGGCTGTGTACACCCATACACCCACACCCCATGTTTTCCGCCTGTGAATGAAATCCCGCACGGAATTGGCGAAGCGGGTTTTGTAATTCTTTCCATTAAGAAAAATAAATATAGAAATATAGAAATACAGAGAGGGAGAAAGAATGTATCGTTATGTACGGCAGGTTGGTATTCGCAAATTTTCAAAACTAAATTTTTCAATTTTTGTTGTTTTTTTTTTTTGTTTGTGTATAGCTTTAATTTCACTAAAAGAATGTTAATGGAATGTTTAATATAATGAATGTAGTTTTTCTTTGTTTCCCAATGTTTCTTATTACTCTCTATCTATATATCTATATATATATATATATATATCTCCTTTTTCTTTTTTTTTTCTTAGGTCTATTCTTGTTTACTCTTGTGTTTCAAATGTGAACGATTTGTACTGTAGACTATATATATCAGAAGGAGTAATAATCATAATAATAATAAGAATAATAATAATAAGAAGAAGAAGAAGTATAGTAGCATTAACATTAGGAGCTGTAATAAATACACAATGGTCAAGGAAACTGAATATTATGATATCTTAGGTATCAAACCAACAGCTACTCCAATAGAGATCAAAAAGGCCTATAGGAGAAAAGCCATGGAGACCCACCCAGATAAACATCCCAATGACCCCACCGCACAATCTAAATTTCAAGCTGTCGGTGAAGCCTACCAAGTATTAAGTGACCCCTCGTTGCGTGAGAAATACGACAAGTTCGGTAAAGAGGACGCTGTCCCACAGGCTGGCTTCGAGGACGCCACGGAGTATTTCACCATGATTTTCGGTGGTGACCGTTTTAGGGACTGGATCGGTGAGTTTTCCTTGTTTAAAGAATTGAATTCAATGACGGAGACTGACCTCTCGGCGGATGGCGATGCTTCTTCCCCTGGGGTCGATTTGATGTCCCGTGACTCCTTGTCTAATAACCAAGATAAGATCAAAAATAAAATGACTAAAGAACAAAAAGAGAAGTTAATGGAACTCGAAAGGGCCCGGCGTGAAGATATGTTGAAACAGATCGATGATTTGTCTGCAAAATTGAAGGCTAGAATAGATAGATATATAATTTCAAAAAGAGACAACCATTTAGATGAATTCGATAGTAAATTGAATCAAGAGATCGAAGAATTGAAACTGGAAAGTTTTGGTATGGAGTTGCTACATCTTTTGTCAAAAGTTTATAAGACTAAAGCTAATGATTATTTGATGGCAAAGAAAACTTTTGGTTTCTCAAAGATTATCACTGGGACTCGTGAAAATGCACGTACTGTGAAGTCTGCTTATAATTTACTGTCAACAGGTCTAGAAGCACAAAAATCTATGGAAGAGATGCAGAAGATTAACCCCGAGGATTTGGATCCTGCTGAAAGAGTCAAATTCGAATCACAGATGGCTGGAAAGGCGTTGGGTGTCATGTGGGCAATGTCAAAATTTGAATTGGAGAGAAAATTGAAAGAAGTTTGTAATAAATTGCTACAAGATAAATCAGTATCTTCAAAAGAACGAAAAGAAAGGGCTAAAGCATTATTATATTTTGCCGATAAATTTGCTAGAGCAAGAAGAACCCCTGAGGAGGCAGAAGAAGCTCGTGTATTTGAAGAATTGATCTTAGGTGAACAAGAAAAGAGTCACAAAAGATATTCCACAAAGTAAAGTAAACATATATATATATAAAGAAATCCCATACAAACGTATACCATATATACTGTTAATTAGATAAAAGCTTTGTATCGTTACATTGCTGTATATCTCTATCTCTTTCTCTCTCCTTCTAATATGTTATACCACTATAGAGGTTGTTTGTTTGTTTGTTTGTTTGTTTTTTTCTCTTTTCTTTCTTGTCTCTGTTAGTCCCTGAATTTTTGTATTTCTTAAATTGCGAAAAAATATTAAAGACGTTAAAAGTAGTTGGGAGTGTTAAAAAAAAAAAAAATAGATTAATTCGATTAATATGTAACTTATCTGTTGGAAGTTGTAAGTAGGGAGACACAAAAGAAGAAAATATAATCAGTCAATAATAACACTAACATACACAATTATAAAATTTGTTAGTTCCTACCGAGCTATCTAATTTATAGATTTCTATCTCTTTTTTTTTTTTACATTTTTCCTTTTTTCTTTGGTTTGATCCTCTTTCCTATATTCTATTCTAAATATAATAATGGATACTTCAAATAGTTTATTTGGTAAATTTAGTAGATTGAGGAAGAAACACCATCAACAACCCTTGACTGATTTAACAGATTTATACTCAAAGATCGCCAATGAAACTATCTATTATAAAAAATTAGAAAATTCTAAAAACTATAATAAGGCTTTGCAAGGTTGGAAAGCTCTAACTACAGATGCTTTATTCCAGTTGACTAATATCAACTATGCATATCCAAACACTGAGAATTATACTATAGATGAGTTAAGTATACTAAGTGGTGTAAGAGAATTGTATCATAAAGCACAGACACATTTAGACGATTTACAAAAGATGCTAAGGGATAATCCTGAATTGTCCTCAATGTCAAATAGTAAAAATAAACATCATAATACTGGTATCTCTTATCATACTAGACAGTACAAAAATTCTTTGAACAGACTACAAACTACTGTATCTTCTCCTTCTATTTCTACTTCTTTGCACGGATTCTCTAAGACTACACTTCGGAATGATAGAGGGAAGTTTAACAAGGGACAGCATTCGCATTCTTTTAATGATTATTTTAGTGGCTCACAGAGGAATCATGATGTTAAAGTCAATTTTACAAATTCGAAACCGTTGGATAATCATCTGGCCCATAATGATTCATTTAATGATATTGCTAATGATAATCAAAGTTCAATTTCTACATTATCTAATGAACATAACCCATTTGGAGATTTTGACGATTTCAATTATGATGATGATAACAAGAATATTCCTTCCCAATTGGCAATAGTTGATAATGATGAAATAATGAATAATAGTTTTGATACATCGCATATATATGGGTTGGAAGAAAGTAACGACCATACCCCGAACAATGAAAATAATGATGATGATGAGGTGGGTTATAACACACATTCAGATTCGGATGATTTGGATTTTGATGTATCTGAATATTATGAAGATAACTATGAGACGATAGAAAACCAGAATGAAGAATGGTCAAGGAATGAATATCCTCCCCCTTCTGCGGCTTCGGCTTCCTCATTAATTGGTAACCAAGATGAGTATCTATTTTTAGATGAGGAAGATAAAGCACGGTTACAAGCGTTAGAAAAGTTAAATGGATCACCAAATAAATATACTGATATAGATAATTCTCAATTGGCTCAAGATTTATCACATTTATCTATTTCTCCATCAAAATTATCAAGCAATAATAAAGATAATGGAGAAACAAAATCTGAGTTAGAATCGTTTATTCCTCCTCTTCCAGATAAAGTACCACATCCATTGCCTCAATTACCTAGAGTCCCAATAATTATTCCTAAACAAATTATGCCAGAAATCAAACCTCAAAGGCATAATTTGTTAAACAAAAATATGACTAAAAACATAAGTGCACCTTCAATTAATACAACAGCTGGTACACTTCAGAATTCATTTAACCACATAAACACAGATTCATGTATAAGCAAAAGGCCAATGGTGAAATCAAATAAATCAACACCTATTATATCAACATCAGGTTTATCACATTCTTCCAATGTAAAAGTCAAGGATCGGACTACTCATAAGGTACTAGTAAAATCAAACAAGGTTTCACCTTCAAAAGTACCAATAAAGAAAAAATTAACAAAACATCCAAAGTTAAATGTGGAATCAGATGGAATAAAGAGCAATGTTTCAGCTTCCCAAGTTGCAAAATTAGTATATAAGACATCAACTAGAAATGGTGCTAGTATATCTTCTAAAAACCTTAAATCAACTAGTAGTTCACCTGGCGGTGTTATTTCAAATAAAGCATCGTTGGAAAATAGTAAAAAGAAGATGATGTTAAATAAAAAATCGGATACGAATAAAAATTTATCTACTGTGAAGAAAAATGATCAAATAAAACATAAGAAGATTGCAGGTGGTACAAAGACAAGTAACTTGGGATCTAGCTCTAGCTCTAAGCTTCAAAGTCACTCAAATATAAAATATACAGTACCTAGTAATGAGACTAAGAATAAATCGTCTTCATCAATATCATCTAAGGCTCGAACACTTCCTGTCAATAGAACTACCGGTCAGCCTTCTAAAAATGTGAGTTCACCTGTTAAATCTTCCCGTAGTAAACAATCTTTTAAAAGTGGTACTGAGAAAATTGGAGATGATTTAGATCCAGATAATTCGAAGGTTAATGAGGATAATGGTAATGAAGACGAAGATGAGTATGATAAAATATTGAAGACTATTCCAAATGTTGACAAAGTTTTAGGTAAGCAGATCCTTCAAGATATTGTAGTCCATGGCGATGAAGTCCATTGGGATGACATTGCAGGATTAAATAGCGCTAAAAATTCTTTGAAAGAAGCTGTTGTATACCCATTTTTAAGACCTGATCTTTTCATGGGTTTAAGACAGCCAGTAACCGGTATGTTATTATTTGGACCACCAGGTACTGGTAAGACAATGTTAGCTAGAGCTGTAGCGTGTGAGTCTAAATCTACATTTTTTTCAATCAGTGCATCCAGTTTGACCTCCAAATATTTGGGTGAAAGTGAAAAATTGGTGAGGGCATTATTTACAATAGCTAGGAAAATGTCACCATCAATCATATTTGTTGACGAAATTGATTCCATTTTGGGTAGTAGAAATCAAGATGGAGAAAATGAAAGTTCGAGGAGAATTAAAAATGAATTTTTAATTCAATGGTCTGCTTTATCCAATGCAGCGGCTGGAAAGATTGACAAAAGAGGTTCAAAATTTATTGATGATAAGCGAGTATTAGTTCTTGCAGCAACCAATCTGCCATGGTCAATTGATGAGGCTGCTCGAAGACGTTTTGTTAGAAGACAATATATTCCATTGCCTGAGGATGAAACAAGATTAGTTCAGATTAAAAAATTGTTAGCTCATCAAAAGCATACGCTAACAGATAAAGATTTTATCACATTGATTGAATTGACACGAGGTTACTCTGGTAGTGATATCACATCCCTGGCTAAAGATGCTGCAATGGGACCACTAAGAGAATTGGGTGATCAATTATTGCATACAGAAAGAGAAAATATCAGACCCATTGAATTAAAAGATTTTAAGAATAGTTTAGAGTATATTAAACCATCAGTATCAAAAGAAGGGTTGGAGAAATATGAGGAATGGGCCTCACAATTTGGTTCTTCTGGTACTTGAATTATATATATATTCGTATATAGATGTATTTTTTCATAATCAATTCTAAGGTATTCTATTAAATTTAACTGAATAAGTCTAAAGATATCTAAGTACCTTTGGTTTGTTGGTTTTTCTTTTTCAACATTTCCATAATTATTATTTGAATATATGTTTTTTATCGTACGTGTATTTAATAACAGAAGTTTTTAGTAAACTTTTTATATTATCCTTTTAGTAATCTATCTGTGCCCTTTAGGTACACCCAAATATGTCTTCTAACAAAACCATTTTGATCCCTCCAATGCTTGTTTCTAAATCCCCAACTACAAATCCAACCTTGCTCGTCACAAGAATTTAATATTGAGTCTTTTACAACTGGGTCATAGTTTATTCTAACGTACCACTTTCCAATTTTTCAGTTTTGCTCTTCTGTTGGGCCATAGAGGAGAGTAGATCCTTATTTCTCATAAATATGTTTTTTTTTTGGGTGCCCATGGTAATGGATATATTCGTTGAACCTGTTTGTTATATTTTTTGAAATATGTAGTCTACGGTAAGGCATTTCAATAATGTTTTTATCACTTTTCATAATCATATTTTTTTTAATATGTGATAGAACTTACTAGTGGCTTGGCGGGTCTAAACCTGATAACAAGATGCAAGAAGAAAGGAGAGGAACACATAACATTTTTATTCCCCTTTAATTTTATACAATTATATCCATAGTCTCGTTCAATTCAAGCAAAAATTTGTTGTGGCTTTCTATCTTTCTACCTTGATTCATTATGTAGAACCTTGTGTGAATAATTCAACCCTAAATAAGTTATTATTTGGTACTTGAATTTTACAGGTGCAGTAAAGAAATAATATGGTAGAATATTTAAGAAATTATTTTATATTCGGGAGTGCAGTACTCGCTATTTCTTTTTTGTTTCCTGTTTTAGTATAGAGATAATTGGAGTTTATTAATTTAAAGAAAGATATTTATGACACTTTACTAGTATCAACGCTTTGAAATGTGTTTATTCTCAAAGAGAGTGATTTAAATATGTATAAGCGGCTAAAATTAAACTAGGGAATAATTAAATTGCTGTCACGATAATATGTTTTCTTGTTTTTAAAATATGATTTCTAAAGGACTGTTACTTTGTCATGTACTTTGTTGATTTCACTAAAATATAAATATTTATCTGTCAACTTTTTTAAAGAAATGAAAACTGACCTTTGTGTTTTACTTTAGACATTAAATTACTTAAGTAAGGGAAAAGGAAGGGAAGAAAGAAAGAAGAGGACTCAGTGAGATAGGAAGAAAATTGTTTAAAACTCATAGAGTACTAGGTTGAGTAAGTGGAATTGAACTTTTGTTTTCTTTTGTAAGAGTTTTTTTTTTTAAAGTCAAAAGATGGGTTTCTTAGAAGATTTAATTGTTGTATGTGTTTTTTTGTTTTTAATTTTCACTTTACTTAACTTTAACAAGTAAAGAAATGTGTCTTTAGAATATTAACCATTTTTATTAAACTTTTGAATGTGGCCCCCTTTCTGAGAGTGTTGTAACGATTATTGTTATTATTAAAGTGTTTGGCTTATGTTAAATATAGGTTTCCATATATTTTGAGTGTTTGGTTTAAACAAAATATGCCAACTACTTTTTCTGAATTGATTCCAAAAGTTTTGGAAGACAACTTCCCACAGAAACTAACTTTTAAATTGGAAGCAATTTATAAAGAGATTTCAGATGGAAATCTTAAAATGATGTATGAAAGTGATGAAAAAAATAAAAAGATTTCAAGTGTTAATTTACAAGTTTGGAAAAGTTTTAGCAACGATTTAAAGAAGACAACATTTCAGAGAAGTGTTTTGACTTATTATGAATACCTTCTTTCCATATTTAATAGTAGGAAATTATTACACGCAGATTATGTTTTTTCAGATAAAGAGATTACCAAGTTATATTGGGTATTGTTAACTTTTCAGAAGCTTATAATAAGTTATTCTACATTTCAAATTGTAGATGATCTAAAAGAATATAATAATTTGGTGATAAAAAAGTTGATTTTCAAACCTTTACTTGCAAGTTTTAGGGTAAATTTCAAATCTAAAAATTTATTGAAAACATTAATTTTTGAACAAAATTTAGTAACAAATATTATTAACCTGAAAATTTATACCAACCTTAACTCTCAAATGTTACTCGAAATAATCGATAATCTATTATTATTATTAGAAACTTTAATTTTCCTTCTTCTCCAAATAAAGCCCAATAAAAATATCCAAAACAACCTATTGGAATTAACTCTTAGTAAAACCCATCTATACCACAAAATATTTTCCAAAAGAAGATCAACAATACCAAATTCTTTTATTAAAAAACTACAAGTAATAGTAAGACCAGTACCCGAACATAGAAAGATATTAAAATTACGTATTCAATGTTGTTTGAAAATTTTGAAAAGATTAAAATGGAAAGAAATATTCAAGATAATTAACAAGGATGAGTTATTCTTAATTAAATTGAGAAAGAGAAGACAGTATATCCTTAGTGATCTAATTATATTACAGGATAGAAATATACTGGCTTATTTCAGATTAATTGATACGCATGGTTGCTTTTAACAAGGGGACATGTACAAAACGCAACTATCCAACCACTTTATCCTCCTTTTCATTGCTATATAATGTATCACATATATTTTTTTTTTCCCAGCTTTAAACATGTTTTCTCTATTTTTACTTTCACTTTCAAACACTTTTGTCACTTATATGAAATAATAAAATCATTTGATAATATTTGCCTCGTTTATTCCAATTTATCTTGAAATTTTCTGGTTTTACAAATTTAAACGACAATTCCGTTAAGGGGGAAAAAAGAAGACGAAAGAAGGATGAAAAGATATATAAATAATCATCAAAAAGTTAGAACCGTTACAAGTTTTTGTTAAATGTGTGGTTCTTTCTAAACTTACCACTTTTTTATGTTGTTTTGGTTTTTTTTCTTGGTGTTAAAAGTTTAGGTTACTGTCTATTCCCTTCCATTTTCCAAGTTTTGTCAATTGAATCAAACAAATATCCCTAATGTTATCCATTGATCAAGTTATCCCATTTGTACAGAAAAGATTCGAGACTTTGCCTGCCGGTTATTTACCTAAATGGCTATTATTCATCTCCGTAGTCTCCATATTCAATTCAATTCAAACTTATATCTCTGGTTTGAAATTAACTCGTAAAGTTTATTCCAGAAAACCACAAGAAACCACCAAATTAAGTGCTAGAACTTTCGGTACATGGACATTCATTTCGTGTGTTATCAGATTATATGGTGCTTTATATTTAAATGAACCTCATATCTATCAGTTAACTATGATATCTTATGCTGTTGCTCTATTCCACTTTGGTTCTGAACTATTGATCTATGGAACATGTAGATTCGACGCCGGTTTTATTAGTCCATTAATTGTGGCTAGTACTTCTTTAATTTGGATGTACAATCAAGTCGACTATTACACTGGTTCCTCCTGGAGCTTCTAAATTATCTGAAGTGTCAGTAATAAGAAGAAAAATTCCTAATAATATACATATATCCTTAAGTTATTACTACCAATTGAAAGTAAATGTTATTAGTTATTACCACCTTCTTAAAGGGTTTCTTCTTCCTTTTCTTTTATTCTAAAATTTATTTACTGTTTTATTGCTACGTCAATATTAGTACGCCATGATATATACATTTATATGTATTTATAGAATATATATCTGTAATGAAAATAAAAAGAAAAAATCTATATCAAACTGCCATATTTACACTAGATTAGTTCTAATTTTTCTAATATTCTGAAGTGGTCTCGAACAAGATGATATGTGGTAAATTAATAACTCTATCTGCCTTATAAGCATCGTTAGATCTATCCATCAACTCTTTTAATTCTTCTTCTGTTAATAAACCTTGTTTTCCACTTTCTTCATCTGTTTCTTTCCTGAAACCAAAACTCGAATATCCACTCATTAATAATTCGGATAATTCTGTCACCAATTCTTTATTTGTACTTTTAGGCTTTACTCCGGAATTTTGACCTAAAAAGGAACCCTCATTTAATGCTAATTTCTTTAAAGTATTGAAACGACCCATTTGAATCACTAACCTTTCCAACTTCCTCTTATTAGCAGCCCTTGTCAAGATTAAATGTTCAATGGTATTATCACAACAAAGTCTATATACAATCACAGGTTTATCTTGTCCAATTCTATGACAACGATCCATGGCTTGTAAATCAACTTGTGGATTCCAGTCACTATCAAACAAAATTACAGAGTCTGCAGCTACTAAATTTATACCAAGACCAGCTGCCCTTGTAGATAATAAAAACACATTATGTTCATCCTTTTTGGAATTGAATTTTGCAATCTCTTCTTTCCTTGTCTCATTATCAATGGAACCATCAATTCTTAAAGAATTTAAAGAATTTAATTCACACCAATCTTCAAGTAAATCCAACATATTATAAAATTGAGAAAAGATTAATACTTTGTGCCCAGTCTTGATTAATGGAATTACCAATTGTTGTAAAACTTGTAACTTACCAGAAGTTTGTAAAAGTGTATCCAATGTCATATCTTCAGGTTCTAAATATGGAAAATAGAATAAAAATGTAGAATCTACAATTTGACGTAATTGAATCATTACACTTTGTGTCCTTTTATTGAGTATCTTTTGATGTAAATACTTTTGATATAATTTATCCATTTTAAGGACTGTATCTGATGGGGACATTATTATTATTATTATCTTCTAATAATGGTATCGATGGATCTGATTGTTGTCTCAATTTAAAATTAATGAACTCTCTAATTGATTTATTAGATACTTTTCCAATACGATCTTTATTTAGAGTGAAAAAATGTTTTATCAATTCTTTAAATATCGTCATTCTTAAATTACTCTTTAAAGTGTTTTGATAAAATTTCTTTTGAGAAGCAGTTAATGGACAATTTACAATATATTCTCTCTTTGGTGGTAAAATGTTTGCCAATACTGTTTTTTTCAGTCTTCTTAATATGAATGGCTTTAAAATAGTATGTAAATTTGTAATCAAATTCTTCTCTAATTCATCATTAATAACTTTATTCAATTTTTTAGAATTACTCTGTAGATCTAAATCTTTAAAATCAAACCATTTACTAAATATATCAAAATCTGCAAAAATATCAGGCATAATAAAATTTAATAAAGACCATAATTCTGCTAAATTATTTTGTAATGGTGTTCCAGTTAATAACAATCTATTTGACGTGTTTATTCTTTTCAATTCTTTAATCAATTTACTGTTAATATTTTTCAGACGATGACCTTCATCTACAATCAAAAATTTCCATTCCTTTGACATAATATAATTCGAATCTCTCATTATAATTTCATATGATGTGACCACTATTCCAGTGTGTTGATATTTTTTGAAAAATTTCTGTAAAATTTGCATTCTAGTCTTCTTACCCTTTGAACTATAATATTTACACGCTGGTATACTTGGTATAAATCTGGCCAATTCATTCATCCAATTATCTAATGTACTTAATGGGGCCGCAATTAAAAAGGGTCCCTTTGTATCCATTTCATAAATGAATGCTAACAATGCAATACTTTGAATAGTCTTACCTAATCCCATTTCATCGGCTAAAATCCCATTTAACCCATTTTCATATAATGTAACTAACCAATTCAAACCTTCTAATTGATAGGGTTTTAAAACACAATTTTCTAATAAACTAGGTTGTTGGCTTTTAATTGATTCAACAGAATCCAAAGTATCGTCTATGCCCTTTCTAGTATTTTCATTAGTAGAGTTAGGTAGCTTTTCATCTGGTTTACTCTTTTCACTTGACTTGAAATAATCCAAAATTGACCTTTTTTGCCTTTTTTTTGGTGGTTCTTTGCTATTATCTGTATTTTCTGTTTCCTGTAGATCGATAACAGCTGGTTTCTCATCTTTGGATTGTTTTTCTTTCTCCCTCATTAGTTCCTCCTTTCTTTCTTCTTTTAATTCTTCGGTACGTTTCAATAGAGTGTCTGCAATGATACTAGAATATACTTGACTTTGTTTTACAAATTCATCCAATTTCTTCAATTTTAATGATACAGTCGTTTCATCTGTTTCATCATCCTCATCATCTTCGTCGTCGTCATAAGTGTCACCATCTGCCATAGACGTATTATTACTACCCTTATCATCCAATAAATCATTTAAGACCAAATCATCCTGATCTTCAATATCAGATTCTAAAGCAATATCACTATCTTCACCTACTCCATCAGTCAACCAGATGGGAGCACCATTCCTATCGTCATCTTCTTCACTTGAATTAGTATATTCACTATCTGAAGAATCTGCAAGGATATCAGGGGTGAAATCATCCTCTTCCTTTTCTACATAACTAACACTTTTATTGTTGCTCTTTTGTAAATATTGGGGACTTTGACTTCTTAATGATCTTGTAACTACCATTTTGAAGTCAACTAAATATTATTTATCGTTATTATTATTATTATTATTATTATTATTATTATTATTAGAAAAACTATAATAAACCAAGTTATAAATCCGTCACACTTGGGTCATTCCTACATGCACATTTTTATACTGATTGCCCCAACTTTGGATTGTAAATCATCTACAATTTTTTATTCTAATTCTTAGTTTATTCCATACTCTTCTTCTTAACTCTAGATTCATCTTTTATGTTAAACTTTTACGCTTTAAGTATTACCCGGATAATCACGTGATATTGAACAAATTAATTTCTTAAAATCTGTTGAAATTTAATTTTGAGTGAAATTCCAAAATATCATCAACATAAAAATAATAATAATAATAATATAACATAATAATATATATATACATTTTGAAATAGAAATAGTAGTGGATGATATGGTTCATATCCTAAAAGTGTAAACTACTTTGTGATATAGTCAGTCACATTTTATCGGAATACATAAAGGAATAGTGTGTAACACAGACCAAAAGAGTAAAAACTTTAAAATAATTGCAGTAGTTACATTAACGATACTGGAGAACTAATCTTTGAAATTATTAAAATTTAAACTATAATGAGTACAGAAGAAAATACCATTGCTTCTCCTACTAACACAACTACCCCTGGTACTATTGACCCTTCTACTACTAACAATAGTACCGATGCAACCACCGAACCGACCACTACAGCTACTACTACTTCCAATAATGACAATACCACAAATAATAATGATGATACATCTATAGGTGACACTACCACTGCTACAACTAATGAAGACAAAAAAGAGGATGGGGATATCCCAATGGAAGATGCTTCCAAAACTGAAGATACTGTCCCATCATTACCACATTTACAACCTGAAAAACAACAACAGCAGCAACAGAATAATGCAGAAAATGAGAATAAAACAATGGACTATGAGAAAGAAGCACAAATTTTAGAGGATAGAGCTTTAAGATTCTTAGCCAAACAAACCCACCCAGTTGTCGTGCCCTCATTTGCTGCATGGTTTAATATATCAGAAATCCATGATATTGAAAAGAGATCATTACCAGACTTTTTCGATTCTTCCTCAGTATACAAATCTCCAAAAGCTTATAAAGATGCTAGAAATTTTATGATAAACACTTATAGATTATCACCTTATGAATATTTGACAATCACTGCAGTTAGAAGAAATGTCGCCTTAGATGTAGCTTCTATTGTGAAAATCCATTCTTTCTTAGAGACATGGGGGTTAATCAATTACCAAATTGACCCCAGGTCAAAACCTTCTTTAATTGGCCCAAGTTTCACTGGCCACTTCCAAATTATTTTAGATACTCCACAGGGTTTAAAACCTGCTGTACCACAAACAGTAATAAATAATTTAATGAGTGAGAAGGAAAAAGAAAAGGAACAAGAAAAGGAAAAGGAAAAGGAAAAGGAAGAAGCTAAAACAAATTCAGATACTACTACTACTACTGCAAATGGTCAAGTAGTCACTAAAATGAATATAACAGAACAAAATTTAATAGAGGAATTTAAAAATAAACAATTAAAATTGAAAGGTATCTCGCCATTTCCAGTAAATTTATCGATAAGAAAAAATATCTACGATTCGACACAAGACTTTAATATCCTACAAACACAAAATAAATCATCAAGACAATTTCAAAAGACTTATGTCTGTCATACCTGTGGGAATGATACAATGACAGTCCGTTACCATAATCTACGTTCTAAGGATTCCAATTTATGTTCAAGATGTTTCAAAGAAGGTCATTTTGGTGCCAATTTCCAAGCATCTGATTTCATTCGTCTATCTAACAATTACATAAACCATAAAGTTTGGTCAGATCAAGAATTGTTATTATTATTAGAAGGTGTTGAAATGTATGAAGATCAATGGGATAAAATAGTTAGCCATGTCGGTGGTAATAAAAGTCTAGAAGATTGTGTTGAAAAATTCTTAACTTTGCCAATAGAAGATAATTACATCAATGAAGTTATAAATGCTATTAAACAAAAGAATAATACTGTTGCTTCTAATGTCAAAAATGAAAATGACAGTGCCTCATTTAATAAACTGGATGCTATTGACCAAGCTAAGGTGGTAGAATTAACAATCAAAAACCTATTAGATGGGTTACATAAAGAAATTATTACTGAGGCAATACCAGAACAATCAAGGGCATTATCAGAAAAATATTTGAAAGAAACACAAGGTGTCATACAGGAAATTGTTGGATTAATGGTTAATAAATTGGAAACAAAGATGAATAAACTTGATATAGTGGAAAATTCTCTTGAACAAGCCAAGAAAAAATATGTTAAAGAAACAGAAAAATTGATAAATAATAGAATTTCATTAAGTAAGCAAATCAATGAATTAAACTCTGAATTAACATCATTAAATATCTCCAAAAAATTAATTCTAACCTCTGATCAAATGGATTCTGGTATTGAATTAGTTGAAAAGGATAAGAATGAAGAAGATAGTGAAGATAAAGATAGTACTGACATACAAAAGAAGATAAACAAAGAGATAGAAGCCATTTCCATGAGAGAGCCCCAAGTTTATAAACCATGGTCGTTGTAAGAATATAGTAAGAGCACTACTAATTTAACAGGATAGATTCGAAATAAAGAAGTGGATTCTCTTTTGCAATACAGACATCATAACAAATGCCTACCTATATATATATATAAATAGCTAATGTAGTAGTGTAAAGGCACAACAAAAACAAATGAACTTGTTAATCAACCATTTGTACTTGTGTTGGATCATCGTATATTCTATTCATGTACATTTATAAATAGATAATTATCCATTGGTGATACTATATTGTGTTATATTACCCACTGACCTCTTCAACAGAATAATCAATCATCATCAATTCTTTTATGAAGCGTGCCTGTTTTTTTTCCTCTCTCTCTCTATAATTAATAAATAAATACCAAAGAAATAAATAAAATTGGAGAGGAAAAAAAATACAGGAAACTGACAAAAATTCAAGACGCGTAAAATGAAAAGAGTAAATAAACACAACAGGTGGAAAAAACTTATTTAATAGAGAATACCTGTGGTGGTTGGCAATATTCTGTTTTAAAAGTCTAACCGATATTCTTAAAAGATATTACACACAAAACATTCAAACTGACGACAGAAGAATTGCTATTTATTACACCCATCTTTCTGTCTTCTTGAAGGAATACTTCTTTATAATATACTTTTTTAAATTTACATTGACCAAATGGCACAATTACGAAGATCTCTAAGGACTAGAAGTCAAAGAAAACAATTAGCAGCAGATACCGATTCGAATAGTGATTCTAATATTTCTACAATTGAATCTGATAAAGTTACTACTACTACCAATCAAAAATATAATGCAGAGGATAGTGAAGACGAAAATGAAGATCAAGAAGAGCCAACTGATGATTTCTTATCTGAATTATCATCATCCTCATCTGAGGAAGAAGAAGATCCTAGTGATTCTGATTATCTAGAACCTTCTGTTGCAAGAAAAAGAAAGAGGTCTACAAAAAGTAGTTCTAGAAGCAATAGCAGAGGCAAAACAAAGGATAAGAAGGGTTCTTCACAAAAACCACCTATCAAAAAGTCAAAGACTAATATACAGAAAACAACTACAGGGCATTCCAATCTTCCATTAACCGAAGAAGAACAAAACAATTATCTTGAAAGTGTGAAGGCTATGGAACATACTGAATTATTTGAAGCTTTATCCGAATCTGATGATATTTCTATCGATGAATATTTAAGAGGTTGGTTAGAAAATTATGAAACTAACAGAGACCTCTTGTTACAAGAATTTATTAATTTCCTATTAGACTGTTGTGGTGCCTTAGTACATGTAGAACAACATGACATTCATAATAATGATTCTGCTTCAGACACTATAACTGAAATTCAATTATTATTTGAAAAACAAAAAGTCCATGAATTCCACTTAATGACAAGTAAAACAAATAAGAGGACCAGTTCCTATCCAAATTTGTATAACAATTTTGTTGAATTTATGTCTAGGTTTTTAGATATCGCTAATGATATGCAATTACTGTATGTCGAATCTCAGGAGGATAGTGATGAATTAATAATGGGTCCACTAGTAATAGATATTCTGACCTGGCTTTCTGCATTGTCAATAGCAAGCGTGAGATGTTTTAGATACATCGCTACTTTATCATTATATTTATTTCAAGATTTTCTCACTGACCACATAGTTGATTTGGAAAAAAATTATCTTGCCAAATTCACCAAACAATTAACACTAGAGAAGAGAAAGAAGAGACAAAATAAGACAGTTATATCTAAATTGGAAAATAATATAGAGGAAATTCAAAATAGCAAAATTATTACAGAAAATATTATTGAAAATATAGTCAAGATATGTTTTGTACACAGATTTAAAGATGTTGATGAGATAATCCGTTCCGAATCTGTCCTTCATTTATCTACATGGATCAAAAATTACCCAGAATACTTTATGAAAGTAACATATTTGAAATATTTTGGTTGGTTATTAAGTGATACCTCAAATATCGTTAGATCACAAGTATTAAAAGTTTTGCCTAGTATAATAACCTTCAACAGTTCCAAGAAAACTGACAATTCAGCTGTTAGGCAGTTTTTTGAAAGATTTAGACAAAGAATTTTAGATATCGCATTAAAGGATATTGATTTAGAGGTGAGACTATATGCAACAAATATATTGACGGAAATTGTAAGTTTTGGCTATTTAGAAGACGATGAAATCCTTGCCATTTCGAGTCTGATATTCAATGAAAATGATGTTAAAGTTTCATCTCATAGTAAAAATTCAAGATTCTTAAATGCAGTCTCTAAATTTTTGGCTAAAGTAACAAATGAGGTGTGTATAGATTTCCTCAAAAACAACGAATCTTTGGATAAAGATAAGGCACCAATTAAATTATCCAATTTAGTGAAAGTAGGTATTATTATGAGATTTATTAGCAATTCCTTCTTATTTTATACTAGGGATAGTAATGATTCGGCTCAACTAGATAAACATCATTTGATATACCAGGCTTCAGAATTTTTGTCCCCTTATTTTAGCAATGAAATTGTAATAATATGTAAATTGTTAAGTGATGACAACACTTATGAGCCAACATTCAATATGATCGAACAAATATCAAAGGATAACAAAAGAACACAATATGAGGCGGGAGAGAATGATGATACTGGTATTACCATGTTCAACACAACACCATTATTACCAACAAACAATAATAGTGTTATTCTTTATCTTACAGTACTAAATGGTCTTTGTTATGGTACTTCATCCGCTAAAAATCAGCAAAAGGCTGATGTAATAAAATCCGTGTTACCACACTTGTTAAAGTTGTTCAAGAACCTACCTGTACATTCTCCAGATGTTTTACCTCCACTGTTGAATATTTTTAATCTTTTCACGTTTGAAGATTGGATCCAATCGGAGAATGAGACTGTTGTTTTAGAAATTACACAAATAATTATAAAAATAGTTGATGAATGTGTTCTCCCTTCTTGTGACCAAGCAAATACATACTACAAGGTACTCTCTAACACTGTAGGACATATAGAAGGTTTCAAAAAACGTGAACTAGATGAAATTTGGCTAAATGAGATATCTCATATTAAACTTCAGTTGACAAAATTCTTTTCAGAAAATACTGGAAAGGTAACAGATGTAAAACAATTCAACGAATTTATATCCACAGTATATTGTACCTATATTAACAAGCTTGTTTTGATTGGAAAAGTGTATCCTGTTGAACTCAGTCATGATTTGCTTGTCTCATTATTCGATAAGGTTTTTTCACAATTTCTTCAATATTATAAGCAATTTGATACCCAAATCATACCCCAAATTTCCTTTAAATTACCTGTTATTTTAATATCCTGGCAAATATATAAGTGGGCCGAAATTTCAAAGAAATCTTTACTTTTGTCTAACAAGGAATCCGTTGATGATAATGAGTCTAATAATAACCATAGAGACACTGCTTCACAAAGTAGTATAATCGAAACATTAAATACCATGAGTGCTATTCTGGATCAACTATATAGCATATTAATTGCTTTAAGAATCGATAATTCAATAAACGTACATGATTTGTTTAAAGTTAAATGGGAAGTGAGTAATGCAATTATTGATATTTTTGTGGCAGTAAAATGTTTTGAATTACAATTACCGGAAGCCAATCAAGAATGGAAGATTCTTATTGCTGACAAATTTCCTACTTATTTACCTGAAGATACCCAGAAACAGTTGATGGATACATTCCTTTACTTAGAGAGTTTATATGCCAATGAAAATGGGATTCAATTGGAAAGAATCAATGATGAACATGTCATACTAAATGACATACATGATAGTCCATATTTTAAAGAAACAGAGAAAGAATTGTTAGTTTACTTATTAAAATTAAAAGGACTGTTAAAATTAGGTTCGATAAACAATGCTATGGTAACAAGATTAAAATTAAATGAAAAAGAATTTAATCCTTTATATCAAAGTATATTAAATGATGAAATATTTGAAAATGGTTTATCTAATGATGTCAGAACCGGTCCATCTCATGCAACATTAGCTCGTGGAGATGATTCAGTTAATGAAATCCCATTACATTCTGAATCTAGGGCAACAACAACAGAGTTGGATCCACTTGAGGAAAGTAGTGTACCTTCCACACAAGAGATTTCCAAGAATCATAATACTGTTGAGAGCAGACAAGAATTGGATACTATCCATGAACATTCTCGAGAAGAATCCGAGAAAAAAGAGAAAGAAAAAAGTGAAAGTGATCCAATTGAAGATGATTCTGAGATTTAGAGAAAAAAAAAATCAACCGGATTGTAATTGGTTAAAACAACGACAACAATGATAACAAACATATCAATTTATTGCTAAATTAGCTTATATGATATATATATATATATATGTATATATAGCTAGAGCATATAGAAAATATCTATACTGCTAATATGATAATAACCCATAATAGCCTAGGATAGCGCTAAAGCAAGAAAAAAACTGATTTTGTTCAGTTTATCACCGAATAAACAGATATCATGAGACCCCACAGTTCTTCAAAGATCGATTTGACACACATCTGTTTTTCACAGGCACCAAGTTTATCTTATTAATTAGGAGAGAGGGTGGTTCTTCTAAATGTATTTTTTCTTTCGTAGAACAAGGTAACCTTGTGGATGTCCTGAATGTTTCTCTCTTTTCGACATTACTTGAATCATCTCCTTTACTTTCTGATGTTTCTCTTGTTACATTCAACAGTGTTTCAACCTCCCAAACTGTCAAGGATAATTTTGTAGACTTTCTTGCCAACATATATCACACTGTAACTTACTTTGTTGCGAACAATCCTTAACTTTTAAGGATTTAATAATAATAAAATTGATGAGTTACTACTTCTTCTCTCTCTCTCTTTCTGCTTCTTCTCTTTATTTTTCTTGGCGGCAATTTCCTTTAAATCAAAATCAAACAAATGCTAATAAATAATCTTTACCAATATAAAATATGTTAACTGAAAACAAACAAACAAATGGAGGAAACCTATCCACTTATTTTCAGTTCCATCAAAAGTTTGAAAATAGGTAAAGTTAAGGTTTCCAAAAAAAAAAAAGACAAAGACGAAGTTAATTTAAATATACTTTCTTCTTCTTGCACTTTCCTTTTTTTTTTCTATTTTAGAAACCAACATTACAGATAATTAACACCCAATATCTTGTGTGGGTGCATATTACTCTTTCAAGACTCAGCACTACTGTTTATTCAGTCAAGGTAGGTATTTTTTTCTCTAATAATTTAGTTTATTCTTCTTATTCTATTTCAAAGAATCATGTTTTAGATTCAAAAATATTTAACTTTCTTAAAAACATTTTCGCCTCATTTGTTTATATTTTGAAACTTTATTAATAAATATACTATATATTGTTAAAACGTTGGCTAAACATTTTTTTGAATGTATTGTCGTTATAGATAAACATGCCTTTTAACACCACCTTTTTTTTTTTTTTCGAAACTTTTAAGTCAATTTTACGATCCACTTGAATAAGAACCCTATTTAAGTATATAAAATTTTACAACAAAATCACAATTATTCTCTATCTAAACCTTTAAATTTGGATAATTTAAGAGAAATATGAAAATTGAAGAAAGCTTAACTGCATTTAAACAAATTTAACAAAAATTATACGGTTATGTAATGGGTTTTTATATTATTATTTAGACAACTGAGAGAAGTAGCAAGTATATAAATATATATAAGAGAATTATATTCCGTAAAATTGTATAGTTTTTCACTTTGCCGACTTTGGCCTAAAAGGTATTATATTTGCACAAGTTAAAACCAAGAATTGTCTTTTTTTTATTCCGATATTACTAATAATTTTTCATTTAAGACACATAAAAACCAGGTACTTTGCAAGTTTTTACTTTGTTTCTATATAAAAAAAATATAAAACCATGTGTTGCACAATTAATACATTAAGTACACCAATAAATTAATTATAAACAAAAACATAAATACCATGAAACAAATTTCAGAAATATCAAATCATGAATAGACACAATTTTTCAATTATAAATTAGTTATTGTATCTTTGTATAAACTATAGTCTTAAAAAAAAAAAAAACAAACATTAGAAAAATTTGTAATTTTAGCAGAAAGTAGACTGTAAAGATATTCGAATTAAATTGGGGAAACGACTTGCTATATATATATAATAATACAAAAAATAGATATTTAACGTACGGTCAATTAAAGAATTTGTATTACCGTAAAACTAAAAAAAAACTTTTTATGTGAATTGTTCCCTTTAAGATATCTTCTTTCTTAAATACATTTCTAACTTAGAGTAGAAGGTAGTATAAAAAAATGAGTTCTAATATTACTCCCAGGAAAATAAAATTAATTGTCAATATTAATGTAAGATTCTAAAAAACTGTGGTAAATTGGTAAGTGGTATTCAGAATAATGAAATATAGGAAGTCCAAAGAGAATAATTATATTTATTTTTAACCAAAGACAATAGTTTCTACAAATGGTAGGTCACTTACTTCACAGTCTTAATTATATAATGTTGTAATATAAAATTTTATTATAATCACGTGATAAGATGTTTGGAAAAATTTTCATTACTGAAAATTTTATATAAAAACTAACGTCGAGAAATGTTATATTATTGATAAGGTCTGTATATACTTTGTCACATATATAGAAGAAAGGTGAGGGGTATTGTATCCTCTCCTAGGGACATAATGGCATATTATAGAAGCTCATAAAGTGATCTAAATACACTACAGCCTATGAATGTGCCTCTTCTGTCTAGATTTATACTATCTTTGTAAGTTATAAAAGATTTTTATCTATTAAATGAATTTATTAATACACAAGTCTAAGGTAAAATTTTCAACAAATCAGAAAACCGGAGATGTGAGAAAAGAGTAGAGAAACAATAAAATTACTATCTTTAGCCACCTAAGTTTCATTTTATAGTTTTAAACTACTCCAACTTGAGTAAAATATGGGATAATTAAAAAAGGAAGATTTCATATCAAAATTACATAACTATGATAACCCATTGTATTACATTTGAAAAAAAAAACATCAAAAAACATCAAAAAAAAACCCAAGGTAATCACAATATAACTTAGCATTGGTTATACCAGATGGAATTAAGAATTGATAATGATTAATTCCATCCAATCATGTTACACATTATTCATGTATGAAATATTTTATATCTTGTTTGTTTAATAACATTATCTACCTATTGTTACAGTCATTGGAAATATTTTTGGGTTAGTTTTTTAAATATTTTTCTTAATTTAATACGACAAGGAATTTCATATAAAAGAAGAATGAATCTTTCAAATATTACCAATTAAGTTTTTGAGGGTTTTTATACATTATTTCTCTCTATAATTATTTTATATTTCCATATATACAGAAACACAAAATAATATTTTATTATATTACAAACATTTTAGTTGTTCCAATTCATGTAGTAAAGTTAAGTGGAACCAAATAAAATATTTTGTAAATATGAAGCGTTTTAAGTATTTCTTAATAAACAATATATAAAACGAAGTCAGTAATTAATACAAAAGGTATTTAATTACTATATTGTCTGGTAAAATAACTTATGAATCTATTGCTCTATTCTTTTATATTAGATATTTTGCTTGTTATATGATCATCTCATGTATTCTTGACGTGTTGTTCTTATTATATATAAAAAATATTATATAGAGAAGAGTAACTTCAAAAATGGGAATTGAATGCTAAAATAAATATCCTTTATATATATTTGGATATGAGAGTGGTTAAAATCACTAAACCTTAGTAGAATACTAGGTAAACTATGTTAGGCTAATATTAGCTGAAGAAATTCAGAAGTAATACTATATTGTGTTTTTACTGGAAATTACAAACTCTCCACTGTTGTAGGTGTTTCTTAATCGGGAAATTTTATTGTTTCTTTTTTTCGTTCCCAAAAATATCTCCAAGGTTATTATTATAGGACACGAGGTGACGGCGTCACCTCACCAGTAGTATTTTTTTATTGGTTGTTTAATGGTTTTTTATGTATTGTCAAATCCAAGTGTTAGTTATTTCTAGCTGAACTTGTGGTCAAATATTTTATATAAAAGGAGAACATTTTATATTTCAAGTTCTCCAAGTGTGTCTGTATTTCGGTTTTATATTTTATTGTGTATTTTATATATTTATATATATAAAAGAACCAGAACACTTAGGTATAGCAGGTCGCTAATACATATTATTATCTAGTTCTAATAAAGTTTTATTAAATATTGTAATTGGTTCCTGATTACAACATCCACCACCAAGTTAAGCCTTGTTGGCGCAATCGGTAGCGCGTATGACTCTTAATCATGAGGTTAGGGGTTCGAGTCCCCTACAGGGCTAACTCTTTTGCAGCTTTACTAGTCAATGTTATCGGGGAGATGTGAAGATACTTATTGAATTTGCAATACCAAGACAACTCTGTTAATATCAATAGCAAATAATCCCTTCTTTTTATTCCTTTTACAATTTTTAATAATGAACAAATCAAATCTAATTTATGAATTTGGATGATGTAAGAAAAGTAAACGAAAAAATTTATATAGAATAAAAAAATGAGTATATAATACATTTATTGTTTTTTTCAATCAGTTAAATTGTTTGGTTTACAACATCTTCCCAGGTGACCTGGGTTATAATTCTATTTCCATTTGTTTATGTCATTTATATATATATATTTATTTATTTTGAGAAAAACATATAAAGGATAAACTGCCGTAAATTTATATATAAGGTTGATTGACTATAACGAAACAGTTTTTGTTTGTATATATAAATACAGATATTCTCATTAATAATTTACTTAACCTGTCGAAAACATTTATTTTTATTTTATTTTGTGTATTACCACTTAGAGAGAAAAGGTGAAACCTCTATTATATCCAATTTAGAATTTTTATAAAATGTTAAACTCCTTTCATAGTCTCTCTGAAATTATAATATAGAATACAAGCGTACTACAATATTAACTTCTAAAAACAAACAAACAAACAAACAAACAAACGAAGCATAAGTAGAGTAATATAAATCTTTGGTCTATTCAGATAAACTTGTCTTAATAAACAAAGTAGAATCATATCATATATTCTTATATTTTTCTTGAATATGTATCAATAATATGTATAAAATAAAAAAACCAAAAAAAAAAAAAGATTGAAAAAAATCATTATTACCATAACCAATAATCCAATATCATATATCATAAACCCCATCCTTATTCGAAGAATCAAACAATAAACATTCTCCTTTTATTATACGGTAGACTTTCTACCTGATGAAAAAAATGATGATCTAATATTTCTAAATAAATTTTTCAATGGACCTCTAAATCCCATTAAAGCAGTTGTCCATAAGAAATTTTGTATGAATGGAATAATGATAATATCTTTAAGGATGACTTTGCATAGTATGTAAGTGGTGACTTTTTCTTTATTTTGTCTTTTCATTTCTCTCTGTAATGAATTACTAAAAATATGATTAAATCTCATATCTGGGATTTTCAGTTTTGTTGTTTGTGTATTCATTTTTGTCAATTAACTAAAAGAGAAAAAAAAATTAGAAGGGATTGTCTTACTTTTTATGCTGTAATATATATATCCTTTTAGGAGTAGAGTGACCGTATCGATACTGTAATTCATGAAAACAAAATGGTTTGATTCGTTAACGTATAGTGCCATTAATCTTTTATTTTATTTTATTTCATTTTATTTATTTTATTTTTTTTTGTCAAGAATAAGCCATATTATAAAATAAAAAAGAACGTAGAAAAAAAAACAAGCATTGCGATGAGATAACATCTCGAATTGGTTAATCACATAAAGACAGGGTACCTCTGGTCAATAAAGAGAGACTATCTATTGAAACAATTAAAAGAAAAAAAATGATCAAGGAGAAAGTGAAATAAATAGAGAAAATTCTCTTTTGGAATTCAAAGAATCAGTGGATGTAAACTTCCATTTACCAATGTCTGATATTAAACAAGATGAATATATGACATAATTGGAGGAACAAAGAAAGGTTTTTGAAGCTCAGTTTGAAGCTTTAGAATCCTTGGGCTTTGGAGATAAGACAAAGAATATTCAGAATGACAGATCTGGTTCTGATATGGATGCAGAAGAAGAAGAAAAATAGTTGAGATAGTAGTAATAGTGGATCAGAAGATGGTGAACAGGACAGTGATATGGAGAATAATGAAGAAAATGTGGAAGAATAAGATTTTGATAATATTATCTCAATAAAATTTACAAACAATAAGCAAGAGAATAATAGTAATAATAGAAAACCTAAAATCATTAAGTTTAATGGTCCAAGTGATACGTAAACAAAAATTACTTAGAAGTGGTAAAACATTAGCTGAAAATGCAAGAAAACTAGCTAAATTACAACAATTACAAAGGAGCAAAAAGAATAGATTAAATTCTGAAGGTGAAGAAGAAGAAGATGATGATGAAGCAACTATAGAAGCTAAAAATTTATACAATGGTTTAGCTTTACAGCAATTTTTAAAAGAATCACATTTATTGAGCGCGTTTAATAGGGATAATAGATCCAATTCAGAATATAGTGGTGTTTCATTGATATTAGAATCAATTAACAATGAAAATGGTGGTAATCAAAATAATAATAATAAATTAGTATTTCAAGATAACGAAATAATTGGGAAAGCGTGTATGAAGACATTTGGAACAAAGATTAACGGTCATATTAAAAAGATAAATAAATTAGAAAAAGTTCCAACGGCAATACGGAAAGGCATGATTAATAAACATTTAGAAAGAATTGCAAAATATGAACAAGAAGCTAAGGAAGGTGGTATTGTTCTTTCAAAAGTTAAAAAGGGACAGTTTAGAAAAATTGAAGCTACTTATAGAAAAGATATTGAAAGACGTATCGGTACTAGTATTAAACGTAAAGACGCTGAAAGAACATCAAAGAGAGAGCGTGGTCTTAAAATCAATACTATCGGAAGTTTAACAAGAAATGGTCTAGTAGTATCTAAAGCAGATATTGCACGTATTAATGGAACAAATGACATTAATAAAAAATCTAAAAAATATAAAAAATTAAAATGTTTTAAGAAACATAGCGTAAGACATTAAATACATGTATATATGTATATATATAATATATGAATGATTCCTCATACATAAGTATGATAAAACTAACCAAAAAACGAAAAAGAAAATGAGTAAAATTCTTAAGATATACCTGCAACCGTTAATCGTTAAAAGTGTGTGTATGGTGGTGATGGTGATGGGGATAATAATTAACTAATTCAGAAACCGTTATACAAAAATAGTTTATTTTTATTAACACTGGTGTCCATTACTCTACATTATCACTTGTTTTTTTTACTTAATATTCATTAGAAAGCCCTATCAGGAAATATAACCGTAAAAAAAAACAGTTGTTATTTGAATATACAAGCACTAACACTCTTTTTTAATTATTTAATTATTTATTTATTTATTCCCTCCTCTAGAACAAACGGATATCTACAACTAACACATATTAATCTATATTAATATATATATAGATCACCCATGTGTCGAAAAATTTATTCCTTTTGCATTGTCAATTTATGTATGATATACTATACTATTAAGTTTACTTTGCAAATATATAAATAAATACCATGTGAGTTTTTCCAATAAGAGATTCCACATCGCAACTATTTGGTAATTTAATTGGAATTTATATAAATCTCTTTCTTTCTTTGTCTTCAAAACTACTTATACAAATATTCACCAAATCAACGAATATAAAGTAGAATTTGAGAGAAACATCTCCCAGATTGTCCTTTCTTCTCTTTATTTTCCCTCCACCCATCTACATCGGCGGTTTAACTACATTAGTCTTTAATATTAAACGTTTCTTTTAATTTCTCCAAATTTTCCAATTATGTGTATCTCAAATATATATGTATTCTGTAATGTGTGAGTCTTTTTAATTGTTTTTTTTTTCTTACAGAGATATTTAAACAACTGGAAACCGAAGTTTTTTCATATCCTTCAGGCAACTAACTATGGTGCATCGAACTTTAACACCGATTCAGAAGACAATCAGGAAATGGAGGGATAAACATATACACAAATATATATACATATACATATATATATATATTTATTTAATTAATCAATCAATCATTATTACACTGTTTATACATGTAGTTCATCTGATATTGAATAAAAACTGATTTAGATTATTAAAGCCATATGTTGTCAAAGAACCATCAAACAGATATATATATATATATACATTCAAGTTTTCTTTTTCTTTTTATTTCTCTTGTTCTCAAATATATACTTGCTGGTCAAGGCTACTAGTACTACTACAAATATTTGTTTTTTTTTTTTTTTGAACAAACACACACACAAACATATATATACCTTTCTAAAGGAACTATATTTCTTTTATTAGAAACATAGAGAGTCAAGTAAAATAGGGTAAGGAAGAAACAAATCGAAATATCGTTCAAATACAAAAGCAATACAGAAATGATGGACATAAACCCCTCTAAAAGCATTTTGGATCAAGTTGATGAATATTTACATGAAAATAATAATTTTTTAGAAGAAGTCAATAATAGTAATAAGAATAGTATTGATATTCCAATACATAATGATATCTATTTATTAGAAAAAGAATTAAGCAAACCACATAGAGATTATTCAATAAACAATAATAATAATAATAATAATAATAATAATAATCTCAATAATAAAACTGATGGATGGATATCGCGTAACATACAATTGGATTTAGATAAATTAAATGATTCATTTTTCCAAGAAAATTCTTTAGATAATTCTAATAATATTCCAAATCTTGAAAATATGTCAAGTAGTTATTATATCTCAAGCCATACATTAGCAAATACAAATTACTCACCAAACGTTCGTAATGAAGTCAATGATATATTAACTATTCCTGCTGTTGCACCATCCTTTTCACCTAATGCTTCCCCTCTTATTGCTCCTAATCAAGCCTCAGTGAGTGGTATCCAAGTGACCCCATTTATGCATCCATTAACATTAAAGAATGATTTTGGTTTTGATAACATAAACACCACTACCACCACCAATAATAATAATAATAATAATAGTAATCCTACTTTAGAAGATTCTGCCTCGCTAGTAGATCCATTATCTACTCTAAATACAAGTATTAATAATATACCAATTACCCATGATTATGGATCCAAAATACTACCACTAACAAAAAATATGACAAGTACATCAAAAAATGAAAATTCAAATGATTCAACTGTCAAGAGTAAAATTTCAATTTCAAAGAAAAGGTATTCAATAACAGATCAATCCACAACACAAAGATCCGATCAAAATTCTAAAGTTGTCAAAAATAGTCCATATATGAAACCAAATAAGTCGTTAAGAAGGTTCAGTAGAAGTAAAAATTCTTTAGAAAATACACCAATTTTACCATCTACAAATATAAATACTATTACCACACCGGTACTCAACAATATCAGCAGCAATAATATTAACACTAATAATAATAATAACAACAACAACAATTATCAAGTCAACGCACCAGGCAATGCAGATGAGGTAACATTTCAATTACCTGAAAGTGGTGTAACATCAGATAAATCTTTTGTACCCTTAAATCCAGTAATGAATTACAGTGCTACATCACCATATATAGACAACATTAATATTTCAGATGGTGTTGTCACGTCGACTTTTATTGAAAGAGGCAGTAGGAATGTTAATAATAATAATAATAATAATAATAATAATAATAATAATAATAATAATAATAATAATAATAATAATAATAATAATAATAATAATAATAATAATAATAATAATAATAATAATAATAATAATAATGAGCAGCATGAAATCTTTGCAGAGAATACCAAAGATAGCAGTAATAACATACCCGAAAAGCGGAATCGATCAAAATCCCGAACAGAGCGTATTAAAGATGAATCTAAAAGAGAAATACATAAAATTGCAGAACAAGAACGTCGTAATAGACTAAACAATGCTATAGCCGAACTAGGATCATTAATTCCGGAAGAGTTGAAAAAGAATGTCATAATTCCATCTAAAGCTACGACTGCAGAATTGGCTTGCATCTACATTCGTCAATTGAAGGATGAATTGTCTAAAAGGAATCCGGATTCCAAATTGTTGTAAAGCTTTGGATATATAGACTTTTGTATAAAATAGATCGTTTTATAAAATTGGACTAGCAAGTTTTTACTCTCTTTTACTTTATATTTATTTTTTTCTATTCATTTAACCCATGTCTACAACTTTCCAACCTTAACAGTTTTTTCTCATTTCTGTGATACAGCCAATCATATCTTTTTGATAACAGAAAAATACAAGGGCTCATGTAGAAACTTGCATAATAAAATTGAAATATGTCAGGATTATATATATAACAATAATAATAATAATAATAATAATAATAATAATAATAGTAATGAAGTTCACAAAAGAAAGAAATAAAGACACATCTGATTTTAGTCAATAGAACTGCTTAGATAAAAAGATACAAACTATTAAGACATACAGACAACCTGAAGCCAAACCAAAATCGTAATTATCAACCTATATAACTATATTATCAAATATCAAAATGTTAAGTTCTGTCATAGATTATTTAAAGGATGTTAAAGAAGAATTCAGTCCAGTATACTCTAGAGCAGAAGATGAAGGTTCAATAGTATGTTGAAATTATTATATAAAAAAAATTGAAATGAGGTGGAAAGAGGAGTCATAACTGGATATTGTTTTCGGTTCTTTTTGTAGACTTATTGATCAATATACTAACAAGTACATACACATATAAACATTTTTTTTTTTTAGAACCAGATTGAAGAAGAAAAGGAGGAAGAGAATGACAACGATGGAGATGAAGATGAAGATGAAGATGAAGATGAAGACGAAGACGAAGACGAAGGTGAAGAAGGTGACCAATTCGAAAAGTTAAGAAAACAATGTGAAAACACAGAAAAGGGTCAAGAATTAAAACATCATTATTTAGAGTGTGTAGAAAGAGTTCAGAAGGCAAAAGGAGACCCTAACTACGAAAATCTAGAATACAGAGAAGACTGTGTTGAAGAATTTTTCCACTTACAACATTACGTCGACGAATGTGCTGCGCCAAGATTATTTAGTCAATTGAAATAGATGTGGAGTGACCATTTTAACTTATCAGTCCTTCTTATTTTATGTCAAATTAATCTCCTTTTGCAACGACACAAAATATTTGAAATTCTTGTATATTCCTTTATATTTGAAGATGATATTGACATCTGTTTGATGTAGTATATGCATTATCGTCTAGTTATTTATTTACTTATCTTTAATAATACTATTTATTCATGTTATCAAGTTAAAGTAGTCGATCCCATATATATATATATATATATTGTTTTTTATATTTCACTCCGTGACAGCAACTAATATGGATTATTAATAACCCGCAAAATAAGGAGTTTTATTGTAATGTAACCTTGCACAATTTTTCCACTATTCCAGGACCATTTTTCTAAACCCGTACATCATTTAAAATTTGATATTATATATATCATTATTTTTTTTTTTTTAAAAAAAAATGGATTCAATCTCTCCGTTCTGTTTTTTCGGAAATAGATTTTAGAAATATTCATGTCAAATAGAAAAAAACTAAACGGAGAGTGAGTGGTTCTTTTGACAGAGGATTTTGTAACTAAATTTTACGGACTCCATGTGGGAAGTTCCACGAATGGTCGTCCTTTTCCTATCCTTTGTAACAAACTCAGTATTATTCTACACTAGGAAAAATTCCATGGCAAGTGGTTGTAGTTTCGTTTCATTAATTCTACCAAGGATGGATTACACTGGTATTCTGAGCAAGCCTCCCCTTCTGAGAGGAGAGGAAAGGCTGCTGAGACCTTCTGTATGCAGTGCTGTAAATGCAGTAACAAACAGATGTTCTACCTTCTTGCTTATGCGAATAGAGGCATAGTGTAGACCGTGTAGTCTCAACACGTTATTCTGAATAAGTATCATCAAACAAACTAACCCACTAGAAGGGATATGTAATAATAGATTTTTAGAGATTATAACAAGTATATATAATTATGTATTGTTGTTTATTTAATAGTTTGTAATGAAAAAGAAAAAGAACCTTTTAGAACCCTGCAACACATACAAGGTAAAAAGTACGTATAAAGGATGCCACTTTACTTCCCACTTAATTGAGAAAAGACATATCAAGTTCGTAATGATGCAAAAATATTGAAAATATGATATATACTGAATAATTTTAGTAATAAACAGCAGGAGGAATATCGAGTAGAGAAACATCATGAATTGTTAATGAAAGTCAATATTGAGGATTTTTTTTGTTTTGCTTTATTTTCAATTGCGTTATTGTTATCCAACGATGTGAAAAAAAAGAAGTCTCATGTCTACTGTATTTCATAATGGAAACCAATATCTAAATATTGTAATCTACTATTAGTCGTTCTTATTTGGGAAAATTATAATCGATATATTTTAAATATAGGAATTATTTTACTAACAAATATTTCATCACTTGGAATACTCTATATATGCTTGAGTTTTCATATTGAGAAAATCATTATCACTTTTGTGCTTAACAGAAAATGGCTAAATCTAAGAACCATACCGCTCATAACCAATCCAGAAAGGCTCACAGAAACGGTATCAAGAAGCCAAAGACTTACAAGTACCCATCTTTAAAGGGTGTCGATCCAAAGTTTAGAAGAAACCACAAACACGCTTTACATGGTACTGCTAAGGCTTTAGCTGCCAAGAAGGCTGCTGCTAAGAACTAAATGTGTTGTAATTAATTTTAAATCATATACATATATACAATTTCTTTTTTTGGTTTTTGTTAAGTTTTAATTTTATTTACGACTTTATATACTTTCCAAATATATAACCGTAATAATAAATCTTTTTTATATCTTCAAACGGGTATCTTTATGGTCTTTATTGGTTGATTGGTTTATGTTCTTATTTCTTTTTACTTCTCCATATTTTTTTTTTCCTTATCGCTATAATTTCCTTTTTTGGATAGAGTAAATTAATTATTTTTATTTATGTAACCTTGACTTCAATGTGACACAAAAAGTGAAGTTTGGAATGAATTTCCAAAATTTAAATATAAAATGAAACATCAATCCAATTGATATTAACAACCTCTATTTTATCTAGAAGTGCAAAAAAGAAAAAAAAATAATAATCAAAAATCAAAAATATTTAGTTATAATTTACAATGTTTCGTTTGAGAACTGACGCCCCCGAGATGGAATCAATGGCAACTAAAGATGTCATTATTCAAAACCTTGATTTTAAAGTAAGCGAAGCCGCATTAACCAAATTCTTGAAAAAATGGAACCCAACTAGAGTATTTATCCCATACCAGACAATGGTTGGTTTAAGGTACTTTCATCCACGTCCCTATGGGATTGCATATGTATGCTTTGAGACTATTGAAGAAGCCACAACTTTAATTAATGATTTACAATTTTTTTATTATAATGGAAAGTGTCTTCGTTTAAATTATCATATACCTTATGACAAAGTAAAAAGAAGAACACTGATGGTACCACAAGAATATGAAGGTGAAAAATTACCAGATGGTGATAATATATCAAAGGATACAATTTACTGTCGTGTTTTGCCTTCTGAATGTACAGATACGGATTTAAGAAATTTTGTTGAACTTTATGATCCTATAGAATTTTGGATATACAAGTGTCCAACAAATTCAGTATTTTCTCATCATTGTTTGCCACATCATAGAAAAGAAGGCTTTACCTATTCTGCATTGGTTAAACTTGGAAATGAAGTAAATATAGATGATGTTTGTGCAGCTTTAAATAATGAAAAGCTATGTAATAAAAAAGTTAAGTTTATTCCGGCGTTGAAAAGTACAATTGAAGAAGTTGAGAAAGCGACATTAAATGAAAATTTTGTTGAAGAAGATAGTATATTTGGTACCCAAGAAGAACAGCAAGATCCTACAAGAAACGGAAATATTGTATTACCCAAAGTGAACTCTCTTTCAAAAAGTAAGTCTAACCCTGAAGTAGATCTAAGTCCAAATAACCACAGCTAATATGATAAATATTAAAACTTTGCTATTTTATGACAACCTCTATTTTACCAGAAATATTTTTTATATATTCCTTTATTTAATACATTTTTTTAGTAGTACTTTTCAATGTATACATAATGTATTTTGTTTTTTTTTTGGCTTGTTGTCATACCCATTATTTTCCTAAACTTTGGCTTAGTTAATTAGAAGAAAGATTATGCATTTCTGATTTTGAAAGTGTTTTAGCTCTAAGCGTTAAAGCTTTCTTAAGAAATTGTACAAGATCAATTCAAAATATTACAAAGATTATGTATCGTTTACGAGTGTATACTAATAACGAATTGCTGCAAAGATAGATAATTGCAACTTAGTATCAGCTCTTTTTTCTTTTTTATTATATTTGCTTTTATGAATGATCTTGTACTCTCCAGTAGTACATACCAGAACCTTATCTTTATATCACTTTATCACTAGGGATATTTTACTTATTTATTCAGTGTATTTTTAGAGATATACCAAAACAGTGAATATTTTATTTTTAGAGGACTGTAAACCAGTACATCCTAAAAAATCAACTTTACTATTTGTAATTTTTTCTTTCTTCACTACAACAAAATCAGTTTTTCCCTTTTTGTTCAATTTTCAAAAAGTATTAACATAAGGAAAGGAAAAATCTAAACTGGCCTAGAAGATATTCTCTTAGTAACATAAGGTTCTGAGACTACGGTCTCATAGACCATTTAACTCCTTTTTCCACTACAGGAGATAAACAGAAAGAACCACTTCTTTTCCAAGAATACTCCAGTACACACACACACCCCCTGGAGTAGCCTATCTGATAGGTTGTGTCCTTTCTAACTTCAGCTCCCTTGGTAGGCTCAGTAGAGACACTAACACTATGGGGTAATATTGTTGACCAGTTTCAACTAACCGTAAAGTTAGCTTTACAATCTAATGTGGATACTACCATATTCTCTCTCTCACCCTCCCCCCTCCTTGTAACTGTGGCACTGACGTACTCGCGGTAAATTAAAGCATCTCACTCTGAGTGGTAGTAATAGTAGGAGGAAGAAATCATCCTCATAATAAAAAAAATACTATTCTTAATAGGCAATGCATAAATGAAAAGGTGTTATACAAAGGTGGCAGATTTTTGTCTCTTATAAAAAAGTTTCTGGCTTCACTTTAAGTAAGAGAGAACCGTGAAATCGATACACAATGGGTATGTTAATGCTTGGTTGAGTGTGATACTGGAGTCAAATCGTTTAGAGTCAAATAAAAGAATTATGAGGAGATGGAGGTTTTTGAGTGTAAAATGTATAATAATAATTGGGAGATGTACATATGAAAATTGTTATATACAATCCGTTAATCAGTAAAATGACAAACTAACCATTTTCAAGAGTAGTATAGATTACAAAATTGAACATACTTTGACACTCCATCAAAAGTACAAGAAGGATGCGAAACAAAAATAGAAGATGTGATTATTATTTAACGTTGAGATGACTCTTATTCAAAGTATAAAGAAAACATTTCTCAGAAAGAACGAAGATGTACTAACAACAAAAATAATTGAAACTTACCTAATGATATACAAATTTGTAGTTTTGTTATATTATTGTGTTTTATGATGTTCTATTGATTTTTACATTTCCATTGTATCCTTATTTTTTTTTTTACAGGTAGAGTTATTCGTAACCAAAGAAAGGGTGCTGGTTCCGTCTTCACCTCTCACACCAGATTAAGACAAGGTGCTGCCAAATTAAGAACTTTGGATTATGCTGAACGTCACGGTTACATTCGTGGTGTTGTTAAGTCCATTATTCACGATGCTGGTAGAGGTGCTCCATTAGCCAAGGTTGTCTTCCGTGATCCATACAAGTACAAGTTACGTGAAGAAACCTTCATTGCTAACGAAGGTGTCCACACTGGTCAATTCATCTACGCTGGTAAGAAAGCTTCTTTAGCCGTTGGTAACATTTTACCATTAGGTTCTGTTCCAGAAGGTACCATTGTCTCTAACGTTGAAGAAAGACCAGGTGACAGAGGTGCTTTAGCTAGAGCTTCCGGTAACTACGTTATCGTTATTGGCCACAATCCAGATGAAAACAAGACTAGAGTTAGATTACCATCTGGTGCCAAGAAGGTCATTTCTTCCGATGCCCGTGGTGTTATCGGTGTTGTTGCTGGTGGTGGTAGAGTTGACAAGCCATTGTTGAAGGCCGGCCGTGCTTACCACAAATTCAGAGTTAAGAGAAACTCTTGGCCAAAGACTCGTGGTGTTGCCATGAACCCAGTTGATCACCCACACGGTGGTGGTAACCATCAACACATTGGTAAGGCTTCTACTATTTCTAGAGGTGCCGTTTCTGGTCAAAAGGCTGGTTTGATCGCCGCCAGAAGAACTGGTTTGTTACGTGGTTCTCAAAAGACTCAAGATTAAGCATCACAATCAAGATCTTAAACTTTTTACACTCCATTATATACCAATATATATACTGTTTATCTTTTTTGTCCCTCATAACATCCATAATAAAAAAAATCAATATATAAATTTAGTCGTTTTGACTGTAATTGCGTTAGTATGTAAGCGTTTTTGAAGAGACAGTCGGTTGTATTGTTTTAAGGGTATCAAGCCAGCCTAAAAATTTTAATTTATTCAAGTAAACGTAAGGATAAATAATCAAGATTTATGATCAAGTAGAGACATGGCTAAGTCGGTCTTACTGTTTCAATAAAAGCTTCCGTAATATTCAAAAAGTAGTATTTATATCTGTACTCAGGATTTAACAGTCACGTTAAGTATAGGTAATATCTGAAAAATATTAGTAAATTTTGTTGAATTTTGTCAAATTTTAAAGTTAACATTAAATACTCGATATAAATGTTAATGAATGTGCTTCCTTACCTTGTATGATTCAACTCTTGTAAAACTTTCAGACTCTGTATACTTCTAGGAGTCCGCTTGTTCGTTCTATTTACTTTCTTTGTTTTTTTTTCTTTCTTTTTGATCTACAAATAATGGATTTTTTATAAAGAGATCTGATCAAATCTCAAGTGAAAAAGAGAAGAGAAAAATGATTTATTATTGATTTTACAACAAGAATCAAACTAGTGAAAAAACCCTTTTTATAGTTGTACACTCAATTTTGTTAACAAGCACTCCAAAAAATAATTTTAATTTGATTTTATTTTTAATACTATCCCACCGACTTTCCTGGATCTTCAGTCTTTTACAATGAGAGTAGAAGAACTAATTATCGATGGGTTTAAGTCATACGCAACAAGAACGGTGATCTCCGATTGGGATCCACAATTTAATGCTATTACGGGGTTGAATGGATCTGGTAAGTCGAATATTTTGGATGCAATATGTTTCGTACTTGGTATTTCCAGTATGAGTACAGTGAGAGCATCGAATATCCAAGATTTAATTTACAAGAGAGGTCAAGCGGGTATCACTAAAGCAAGTGTTACTATTGTATTTGACAATTCGGATAAATCTAAGTCTCCAATTGGATTTACCGAGTCACACAAAATTTCAGTGACTAGACAAATTGTACTTGGTGGTACTTCAAAATATTTAATCAATGGTCATAGAGCCCCACAACAAAGTGTTTTACAGTTATTCCAATCTGTCCAATTAAATATTAATAATCCTAATTTTTTGATTATGCAAGGTAAGATCACAAAAGTGTTAAATATGAGACCAAAAGAAATTTTATCGTTAATTGAAGAGGCAGCAGGAACCAAAATGTTTGAAGATAGAAGAGAAAAGGCAGAAAGAACCATGGCTAGGAAAGAGGTTAAATTACAAGAGAACACTGCTTTGTTACAAGAGGAAATCCAACCCAAATTAGATAAATTAAAAAATGAGAAGAGAGCTTTTCTAGATTTTCAGACTATACAAGCTGATTTAGAAAAAATTACAAAAGTTGTTACAGTATATGATTATAAAAGTCTTAAAGAAACTTACAGCAAAAATTCTGACAATGTCTCTATTTACTCAGATAAGAAAAAAAAATTGGGGGATCATATTCAAGCTACTATGAAAAGGTTGGAAAATCTGAAACAGGAAGTTGAAAGGGTTAGGGAACAGAAAAAGGTGGAATCGGAAAAAGATGGCAAATTGTCTCAATATAAAAAGGCTGAAACCAATTTAATCAACGAAATTGCCAGGATAAAAGCTTCAAAATCTGTCGCTGATCAAAATATAAAAGAGATGAATAATAGTTTGGAGAAATTGCAAGCTAATCGCAGTTCATTAGTTAAAGATATTGAGGATAAAACTCAAAAATTTAAGGAAATTGATAATTCTTACCAAGCTGCTACTAAAAATATAGAGCACTTAAAAAAGCTTCACAAGAGTAAATCTGAACTTTTGTCAACATTATCCACTGGTATTACTTCGATGGGTGAAGCAGAACAGGGATATTCTGCACAATTACACCATGCACAAGATAATTACAATGAATTAAAGATTACAATCCAAACATTGGAGAAAAAAATACAAATGTTTTCAAACAATCTTTCAAGTAATGAACCTAAATTGATTCAAGCACAAAAAGATAATGAAAAAGATATAATAAAAATGAAGTCTCATGAATCTCGGTGTAATAATCTGAAAAAAGAATTAGCAAATCTTGGTTTTAATCCGGATAATATTAAAAAGTTAAAGCAGAAAGAGGCAAATTTGAAAAAAGACTTGCAGGTTTTATATAGAGGTACTGAATATTTGAAAAGAAGGGTTTCTAATTTAGAATTTCAATACACTAGTCCTAGTCCTAATTTTGACAGTTCATCTGTGAAAGGTGTAGCCGCTAAGTTATTTACCTTGAAGGAGCATAGTTTTGATAGTGCTACTGCGTTACAAGTATGTGCAGGTGGAAGACTTTACAATGTTATTGTAGATAATGAGAAGACTGCATCGCAATTATTAGAGCATGGTAGATTGAAAAAGAGGGTCACTATTATTCCTTTGAACAAAATTGCCTCCAAAAGGCTAAGTTCTGAAGTATTAAAGTTTGCAAAGGAGTTGGCACCTGGTAAAGTTGAATTAGCCCTAGACCTAATTGGGTATGAGGAAGAAGTAACTAAGGCTATGGAGTACATCTTTGGAACCAGTTTGATTTGCAAAGATGCAGATACAGCCAAAAAAATTACATTCAATCCTAAGATTAGGACCAAGAGTATCACCTTATCAGGTGATGTATATGATCCTACGGGTACTCTGTCTGGTGGTAGCAGAAATACTTCCAGTTCTTTGTTACTTGATATCCAGGAATATAATAAGTGTACTAAAGATATTAGAAGGTTAGAAGACGAATTAAATGAAACTGTATACGAAATAAGACAAGAGGAACAACTATCAAAAAGCACCAAAGTCCTTCAGACTGAATTAGAAATGGAATTGCATCGCTTAAAATTGGTACAAAACTCTATAGAATCAAGTTTATCAGCTGAATTAATAAAAGAAAATGAACAATTAAAAGTAGAAATTGAAAAATGTACTAAAAAGAAAAATGAAACTGAAACTCAAATGTATAACCTTGAAAATGAAATTAAAAAAATACAGAAGGATGCAAATGAGTTTGCTAATGATAAAGGTGCTAAATTAAAAGAATTAGAAAACGAAATAATACAAATTAAAGAACAAATAAAAAATGAGGAACAAGCGTATGAGATTTTATCAGAAAATTATCAAGGTTTAGAATTCCAGCAAGAACAATTGAAGAATGATTTAAAACAAACTGAAGATGATATCGAGGAAAATAAGCATTCTTTAAGTGTATTAGTTAAGGAGAGGGAGGTTTTAGCACAGAGTCTTAATCAACAGCAGGAAAAGTTAACTGATATTCAAAAAAAGCTTGAAGACGAAAGAAATAAATTACAGATTATTGATGAGGAATTAAAGGGATTAGAATTAGAAATTAAGGAAAAACAGGATTATAAAGTGCAATGCGAACTAGATCTTCAAAAGAATGATTATAATCTTTCTAAATTGAAAGGCATGAATACCAATGTTGAAGGGAAGTTAGAAACATTGCTTAATGATAATGATTGGTTAAAGGATGAAAGTCAAGTAAACTATATCTTTGAGCAGCACAAAGGAATAAATATAGAGGAGTATAGGGGACGTAAGCATCAACTACAAGACATGTTTGATGAAATGAAAAGGAAAGTCAATCCAAATATCATGGCAATGATAGAAAATGTTGAAAAGAAAGAGGCTTCTCTTAAAACTATGATTAAAACTATTGAAAAGGATAAGATTAAAATTCAAGAAACAATAACCAAACTAAATGAATATAAAAAAGAAGCATTAGTAACAACTTGGAAAAAAGTAGATAAGGATTTTGGAAACATTTTTAGCGACCTATTACCCAATTCATTTGCTAAATTGGTTTTATGTGAGGGTAAGGAGATCAGTGAGGGTCTCGAAATTAAAGTTAAATTAGGAAGTATTTGGAAAGAGAGTCTTGTTGAGTTATCTGGTGGTCAAAGATCACTAATTGCGTTATCTTTAATTATGGCGTTATTACAGTTTAGACCTGCTCCTATGTATATTTTAGATGAAGTTGATGCTGCATTAGATTTAAGTCATACCCAAAATATTGGTCATTTAATTAAAACGAGATTTAAGGGGTCTCAATTTATTATAGTTTCTTTGAAAGAAGGTATGTTTTCTAATGCCAATCGTGTATTTAGGACAAGATTCCAAAATGGGACATCTGTTGTAGGAGTAATGTAGGAGTTGTGTATGAGTAAACTAGATAGTAAGAATGTTTGAAGGTATTAATATATATATATAAATCTGGTAAGATTGATATTAAAACTATAAACAGAGTCTATGAAAATATTGGACCAAATATATTGTTTTTGCATTTAGTGAAAAACTTTGAATAGATAATTATAAAAGTGGTTATTCTAGAATCAGTGAGCATAATAAAGTAATTTTTTTTTTAAAAAAAAAAAGATCATAGTAAATATACATTAAGATTTTGCTTATATATCGATACACATTGATTAAATACCGTAATTATCTAATAAACTTCTAAGATATATATATCTAGAAGCCTCTTTCAATTTTTCGATGGCATTGTTTAAATCTATTGAAACTTTCTTCTCCTCGGCATTAACGGCTAGAATGTCTTGGAGAGCTTTAGTAATATCAGGAACTGGCCAAATTAGACCACATAAATTGAACAAACCTTCTTCGTCAATAAAGGTTTTCTTCCCTTCACTTAAACGTTCTCTAATACAATTTTGAATATAGATCTCTTGTGGTTGATCTCTAGAGAATGCAGCACCGATATGCGTAATAATACCAGCATCTTTACAAGCTTCCCATACTTCACCAAATAAATGTTCTTTACGTTTATGGCGTGAGCCTAAGAATAGAAAAATCTTACCGATCTTCATACCTTGTCTCATTTGCCAAATTGTTTCTTCGACGATAGCTTTAAATGGAGCTAACCCAGTACCTAACCCACATATAATGAGGGGTTTTCCTGGTCTTGGAGGCAATTTTGTGACTAGTGGTTTAGAAGAGACCACAAATTCTCGTCTAGTTTATAAATCAAAATAAACCTTTATAGAACCTCTTTGGTGGTTTACCAAACAGATCTAAATTTTCCACAAGAGACTGGAATAAAGTTTTTGATAGCAAGATTTTGTTGTCACCTTTAATTAGAACCAAGACCAATTCATTGGAATCGTTGATGAAATGCTCGCCTTGTGTTTTTTTTTTGTTGTTGTTGTTCCTAAAGTAAACACCTTAAGGTTTACTAATACTATATTTCAAACCAGTACCAGTGATATCGAATTCAACATTGAAAAAAAGTCTCTATTTTATTCAGCAGGGTAATCACGTCTACTAGATTTGACTTTAATGACATAGTTTTCGACAGCTAAATCGGGTCTCACATTTTGTTTAAAGTCATTAAACTTCTTTGTAGGATCTTTTGGCTAAATCTTACACTCTTTCACTAGTTAACTTAATCTCATCTATGATCATGGATTTCTCATCAAAAAAAAATAAAAAAAAATCAATCAGATATTCAAAATCTTTGATGAAAGTATTAATTTTTGAGAAATCCTGATCTTTTTGGAAAGATTGATTAATTACTAAAACCTAATCCTTCAAATTTTTTTAGTGTATCCGCAACACTAAATTTATTGATTATTGATGGATCTTAAATGAAATTCATTTGAGTGCCATTTAGATGGAATATTAAAATGTAATTTTTTTTTTAAAGGATTAAAGAAGTAAGGTAAATAATAACTTGATATTTATAACAGTCGTTAAGTTATCATTATTAGTAATAGAAATAGGGATGGATAAAGAATTTAATATGAAAGAATTTAGAATTCTTTATGGTGTTTAATTTTATGATTATATGCTAGTAAATAGGAAAAAGATATTGTGACATTATTTAAAAGAATAAAATAAGTACACTAATAACACATCCTCTAATATTTGAGTCAGATTTAATATGAATCAGTAGAGGCATGTATAAATAACTACAGTTACAACGAAGAAGAAGAAGAAGAAAATTATGTTGTAATATATATAAAATAAAAAAACTATCTTTTTTCTTTCCGATAGAGTATATATCTAAGGACCATTATCTTTGGATATATAAACATTTATATTTTAAACACCTTTCATCTCTTCTTTCCCTCTTTTTTTCTTTACTTTACACAAACATAAATATCTCTAAACTTCTTTCTTATACAAATATGTAATTAGAGTGAGAAAATAATAGTCAATGAATTAGTTATTCTGTAATATATGTAAATTTACATGTAAATAAAAACACACTTGTAGATTCTTCTTAAATTGATTCTTCCTTAGATGTTGTAAGAAGAACTGATATGACAAAATTGAAAAGTTCATTTGGATGGTAGTGAGGGGGGGGCAATATCTAATGAAATTACGATATTGTGGATACTATGTATAAATTTGTAAAGATGCTATGGTTTTAATTAAGACTGCTGTTTCTGAAAGTAATTTTATTATTTCCACATTCTTATAAGACAAAGGAGTTTCTTAATACATGAAATATATTGTGGAGAGAAAGTTTTCCTGACTATCACCATTACACATGCAGATGATAATGTAGTTCCTTTGAACTGTACAGTATAGATATAGAGTAAAGATATAGTTGTTCTAAAGATTGTAGCAAGTTATTGGAAGCTCATTAGATCTTCTTTTTTTTTCTTCAATTAATACCTTTTCACAACAGATTTTTTTTTTGTCTCTTATTTTTTTTCATTTTTTTTTCTCCATTTTATAAAACAGTAATGGTAAAAAAAAAAAGTTGCCATAAAGTGGCGGGGGACAAATTTTCAAGAGAAGAGTGAAAAAAAATTTATTATTACAGTCTCAAACACTGAAAGATTTTATTTATATTGAATAGATATAAATACTGTAATAAACAACAGATCACCGTTTGTTTATTCTCTTATATTGTCGTTCAGATATATTATATTAGTATATATAGACTGACAGAGAGAGGAAAAAAAAAAAAAGGTGTCAATATGGCAAGTGGAATGGGTTTCTCTTGGGGAACATCTCTTTTAAATACAAACAAAGACTCAACTACAACTACAACTACGACAAAACTATCCATGATACCAAATTCCGTATCTACTTCAACTACTAAATGTAACAAAAGAAGTTTTCATACTGATACGGATGATGAAAATTATGAATATACTAACAACAGGAATATTAACCATACCACTAAATCTATCATATCCTCATTGAAATCGTCTATTACCACCACTGCTACTGTTCCACAATATGCAAATTCTACTAAAAGAAAGTATACATATAACTCCACACATCAAACAATAAATACTGCTGATAATGGTAATAAAAACTCATTACTTATCAGTCAAAATTTACCATTATCTAGATCATTAAATTTACTGTCAAAGGAACAACTATGTGCATTAATTCAAAATATGGTACAAGAACAACCAGAATTGACTATTCCATTGCAAAATAATATAAATCAAAAATTGATTGATACTGTCACACTACAAGATTTTATCAATGATTTGGAATTCAAATTCAATAAAATAATTGAGTCAATACCATATAATAAGAAGTACTATGATTTGGATAAAATACAACCTTTTAATACTAACTGCCAATATCGAATCATGGATTTGGATGATTACTCTTTTACTAGATTGAAACCATATATTTTAGATTTTTTAAATTGTTTAGTAGACTATATTTTATTCAATTTACCACCAATTATCAAAAATTTTATTGAATTGATTAAATTATTGGATACTATCACTCTAATGTGTCTCAATTTACCAAGATTTAAACTGGCAAGTAATAATTATTATTATGATAAATGTTGGGAACAAATCTCCTTTATATGGTGTTCTGTTATTAATCAACTTTCTAATGATCCACTCTTATTAAATATAAATGATAATAATAATTCTATCTTATTGAATTGGTTTAATAAGCTAAATGATTATAACCAGTTGACTAACGGTATGTTAAATAAACCCTTAGAGTCGATTAAATATTTATTATTACGTGATGAGTACAATAAAGATCATAATGTGTTATCGTCATTCCAACAACAACAACAACAACAACAACAACAAAACCACAAATCATTTTTATCATCTGCATTTACTACAAATAATAACTATCAAACATTTATCCCTAATTTTACTACTATTGATGAAACACGTACCACTACAAACACATTTAAAAATAATAAAAATAATAATCATAATAATAATAATATAAATAATACTTACGTTTATTCTAGTTCTACTCTAGACAATTTGAACAAATAATTTAAGATACTGTTAATAACATATTTTTTTTTATTCTTTTCCCCTTCTTGTTTTCCTTTTCTTTTTATTCATTCATTTTATACACCTACAATATATTAAGGTCATTCTTATAATAAATTATTCTTTCGTTTAGTTAGTTTACAGATTATATATAGAGATTATATATGTTTACACTATTAATTTAAACGTATAACAGTGTTGCATAGCAAATTTGTCTTCTAGTTAACTCATTCTTTTATTTGGAAATAAATTTACATTCAACAAAATTGGACTGTTCTATAAATATTTCATTTAATTGGTAAAGGAGTTTATTTTTATTTTCACTCTTTGATACTCTTTTCTTTAATATAAAGAAGAGGAAGAAGAATCTAATTGTTGTTAAGAAAACCCATATATTGTGATAGAATACTTGTTGGTGAAATAAGAAGGTATCAAGAATTGCCTTGACTAAAATTATTCTACATTAACAACAAGTCATATAATATATTTGTTTGAATCATGTCTACTGGGGAAAGTTCAACCAACTCACAATGATAAAGAACTGATTGAAGAATTAACTAAACAAGTAGGTACAACTAGAGCTTTATTATATGAACCAAGTTAGTATTTAGTGTATAATATTGGAATATTCATCTAAAATTCATATACTAACAAATAAGTGATAAATAGAAGATGAAAATATTATCATTAACTCTAAAATATTCTTTAGAAGCTTGTGTTATGCCGTTGTTACCATAATCATCTGTATGATTAGTAACCATGATATTATTTATTAAATATTTTCTCGTGATTTTTCTCCTCTGACACTTCTATTTTGGGTGGTAGGAAATCTACTGACGTCAGCAAATACAAATTATTTAATCATAAACATAGAGAAGATTGCCAGGAAACGAAAGGCAATAAAAAAGAGAGTTTGAGAATTAGTCATAGTAGAAATATATACTATTAACAATTTGAATGCCTTGTTTCGATTTGATTCAGTTTGTATTTCTCTCTTTTTATTTATTTATTTGTTTATTTGTTTATTTTTTTGATTGTTTCTTCTTTTTTAATGTATATTGCATACACATCAGTTACTGGTGGTACTAGAGGTGCATTATTTAGTAAAACCTCAGCATTAATTTTAAGTAAAGTCTCTAGAATGTCCAGAACTTTAAGCTTACCACTCAATATATTCTATTACTGTGCAATAATTAGTAGTGGTATTATATTTACTGCTTAATGTCAAATAAATAAATTTCAAATCCAATACCTTCAGAACGAGTTACAAAAGAGACAAAAACCTCTTGATGAAGCTGTAGATAATGGCGTATTTCTAAACGATGATTATATTTCAAAAAATGTTATTAACATTGGGCAAGGACGCCTCTCTATATAAAAAGTTTAACCAATTTTTGTTAACTAAATCTTTTTCCTCTTTTGGTTACTTGTTCATGTTAATAATTATTTCATTACATCCGATTATCTATCTACATATATATATTCTTGGATATATAGTAATTATAAATATTTATAATGATGATGATATTATATTTTCTTAATCTTACCAGACCATCCATTTTATGATCTTTAAAATAAGTATAATACCAAATTTGATCTTTTTTGTAGTTATTACTAATAACCAAATAGTCCATAATATTCCAATAATAAATATTTCTAACAATTTATAGACCAATCTTGTCGATCTTTGTGAATAAACCATTTTAAAATTATCAAATCTTTCAGTATTCTCCTGGAATAATTTTAATTTTAAAGTTAGAGTAGTATTGATGTCAGATAATATTCTATCACTTGATGAAATTAATGTCTCTACACGAATGGAGTAATCATTAAGTAACTTTGACGTCCACTTATTACCTAACACAATAGCTTTATCTAACTCTGAATCATATTCGTTAATTATTTCCTTTGTCTTAGCAATGTGATAATCTGCATCCTTCTCAAATTTAACAGTTTCATTACGTTTTTGAATGGCTCTCTTTTTAACAATATCATGTGTCTTTCTACGATGTTTCATAATGGCAATGGTACTTAATATGTACCTTGTGTCTTGCCAATATTGTAATAATTGTTCATCAACGATGAGGTCTCTGTAACTATTCTGGACCTCATTTGTACTATCTTCTTGAGGGAGTGAACTATTTGGATTTAGTTGGTCATCAATAAATGCATACGAATCATTTATAAAGTCTCTTCTATCATAATTACTGTTTTGTAAGGTACCGTTGGTAAATTTTAATATGTCACTATTGTTCAATTTATTACCATTTGCTAATGGAAAAACGGGCTTATTCGAATTGATAATATCACCTTCTTGTAATGCAATAGGAGCTGCTGCTCTTCTTCTTTGATTTCTATTATGACTAACATTCAAAACTAAAGAGGATTCTGAAGAATCTGAAGAAGAATCTGAGGATAATGATGTTAATGAAACATTTGAGGAGATATTGGATGTATTGGTTTCTGAGATGACAGAATTAGACGAGAAATTTTTATTGTTAGATGAAACATCGTCTGATGTATGGAAGTTGTCTTCGGTTGTACTATTCGAATCGGTTTTTTCATGGTTTTTATTGAATTTGGATGAGATGTGTGAAGAAGATGATGAAGAAGATAACAGAGATATAGATGATTTGTCTTCATTACTGTTAGTCAATAGGTGTTTGGTTGTATTCGAATACAGAGAATTTTTATTGTTGTTTTTGTCCTTACTGTTCGGTAAATTCAAATAATTAGATGCGTTAGAAGGACTATTATTATCATTGTATATTGGACTATGGTCTGTATCAATTGTAGGGGTGGGTAGAGTAGTAATAATATTGGGTTTTCTTTTTATATTGGTCGTATCAGAGGTGGATTTATTTCTGTTATGCAATTTTTTTGGAGATATAGGAAATTTTTTTGGTCTGGTCTTGTTTATTATTTTTTCCATTTTATTGAATGCAGATGACAAGTTGTCCTCAATTTTATGTTGATTACTTATTTCCACAAATGGTACATTACTACTTGAATCTGATTGATTAATAATGTTAACTGAGTTTGTAGAAGATGAAACAGTTGTATAATTAGGAGTTAAATTGGAGCAGTTGCTTTGGGTGTCGTTACTTAAGAGATCTTTGCGATTATTATCGGATACTTGGGATTTTCTTTCTTCTTTATCTCTTTTGTTAAGTGAAAGAGTATTATCAATATGTTTAAGTTGTTTTAACTTCTTTTTAATTTTACCCCTTTTTCTATGAATAGTTTTAGATGAAATATCAGTATTGATAGATTCACAATTAAAGCTGCTGTTGCTGTTATTATCAAGTTCTTCATCTTCTTTATTTTCATTGTTTATGTGGTTCAAACGGCGAATACTCCCATTATTAGTATTATCATCAAAGGATGTATCAGTAGGCCTATTTAATAAAGCATAATAGTGTGGATCTTCAATCCACCGTCTACCATCAGGTCTTCTTAATTCATTCCAATGTGATGTTCTCCATGTCAAATCACTATATTTCTCAGATAATTCAACAAACCATTTTAATTTTCTGTTTGGTTTCTTTGAAAACTGCACTACTGCAATTAACGGTACTTTTGTGAATGTTAATTCTCTTAGTGGTTTTAATTCAGAATGGTATTTTTTCTTTAATTTTCTGTTTCTTATCACTTGTAATGGATTATAAACGCCTTCTACACCTTCGTGATAATGATGTATATATGTATGAGAAGTATCTTCAACGGAAGAATCAGGATGGCGATTCTTGGTATTATTGTTATTATCTAATGATATACATCCTTCTAAGAAGTTATAAAAATAATCTAAATAAATTCTAACCCTTTCTGCCTTCAATCTTGTCGATTTCGGTATAAATAAGGGTCTATTGGAATTAAAATCATCAGATTCCTTGAACTGATTTTTTGATTTTTGATTTGAAATCATAGTAAGTATATTAGAATCAATGGGCTTGTTCCTTTCATTAGAAATGTAACTATTATTATCACTGTTATTGTTGAAGGGTGTTTTATATTCCTCTTGTTGTGACATAAAGGGAAATAATGACAAGTAAGAAGAAGATGTTGAAGGTAAAGAGGACAAAAACTTAGTTGGTTGTAAATGAGATAATGCACTATGGTTTGACCTAACACTGTTAGTATTACTTAATTCATTTTGATTTGTGTAGTTATCATTCATGGAATAATTTTTCAAAGAATTATCTTGAGTAGTGGTCCTGCTATAATTTAAGTCATCCATTAATTCGTATTTATTATCTATCAATAATTTTGTGACCAACTTTAACCTGCCTTTATTGAGTGGATTATTTTCATTATCCAATATTGAGTTATCGTTTGTATCAGTCATTATAAATATAATACAGTGTAGAAGGGAAAGAGAGAGAGAGAGAGATGAGGTTGAGATGAACAGATTAATTTCACTGTTCACTTTGTTGATATCTTATTTTATCGTATCGTATCTTGTACAAATATAAATATATGTTTGTATGAATGGGTCACTTTTGTTTATTTATATATATATATATCAAATCAGTATTTTGTTCTTATAATTACTATTTATATTTTTTGTTGTTTTATTTATTTGGCCCTTATTCTCCGTATTTCTCTAAAAATTGAATATTTCAAAAGATTTATTTAAAGATATGAAGATTATACAAACGATCAATTAAGTTCCTCGATTTGTTCTTTTGGGAAGAGGAGTTCATTTAACACACTAGATCAAATAAGAAACTAAGTTGTTGACGTGTGTGGAAACACAAACGTAATTTAGATATGCCGCAATTTTTTGCTATAATTGGACCCAATGATCATCCGTTATACGAGACCGAATTCCATAACGATAATAAAGGTATCCCACAAAGTTTAAAAGAATTGAATCCATTTATTTTACATGCCTCACTAGATATCATAGAAGATTTACAGTGGCAATTACAACCAAACAATAGATCTATGTTCTTCGGCCATGATGGTTCCTATGGTAGTAATGGTGGTGATGGCATAGGTTTGTCAATATTCAGAAATTCATTAGGTTCAAGATCAGATCCTAATGGGGTATCTTCTTTCACTGCTGGATTTCTACGATCCAGTTCAACTAATTTTTCCAACAGTAAATATACTAGTAATAAGAATGATAAGAGCAGTGCTTTTAATAATGTGCTATCATCATCTAATTCAAATATTCAACAGATGTTGAGGAACGATAATTGTTATTTAAGTAAAGTGGATCATTTCTATGGACATGTCGTAACAGCTTATATAACATACAGTGGAATAAAATTTGTTATGGTCCATTGTAATACAAATGGGATGGTTAATGAGAGCAGTACAACGAAGGAAAATAATAAAAACAATAGTGGCAATGCTATAAACACAATAGATAATAGTAGTGGTGATGACTTTATCTTCATGGGGAATGGGTTAGCTACGATTGATGATAATAAATGTAAAAATTTTTACCAAGAAGTTCATGAATTGTACGTAAAGACATTATTGAATCCATTTTATAGATTGGGTCAGCCAATCAATAGCCCTGAATTTAATATTAGAGTTCATTCAATTGCCAAAAAATATCTTTAAACATATATATATATATATATATATATATATATGTTATATAAATTAGTTTATTATTGTATTAATAGCTTTATCTATCAAATTCCCCACATATTCATAATCAATCTCTTGTTGTTTGATGATTTGTTCATTACTAGTACTGCCGTTGCCATTAGTATTGTCAACGGTGGCTCTACTATTATTTGGGATTTGATTCAGTAACCAAGCTTCCCTTATAGTCCTTGTCAAAATCAATAAATCTTGTACGCTTTTAATGAGTTGGTGAGTGTGATTATTTACCATAGATACACCGTTAGTAGCCACAGCCAAATCGGATGAAATAGTCACATTTGGGTTCGAACTAAAGGATGTGTTGTTGCTATTCTTTGTGGTATTATAGTTTTGAATATCTGTATCTACTTCTTGTATGGATGCCAATTTAATTAATTCAGCTAATTTTAATGATAAAATTTCCAAAGATTGGTCTAGTCTTTCGAATAATGCTTGGTAACTCATTTATAGAAGGGGTAGAGAGACAAGTATGCGTCTCTGTGTGTGTGTGTGTAAGGGAAGGGGGGGGGAAAGGAAGGGCAGAGAAATGGGATGGGAGTTCAAGTACGTGAAATGACTTGGTTGTCTTTGTTATTGAAGGTTTGTTTGTTTTCCAACTCTTGTTTCGAATCTGTTATGTGAATATATGAAATTATTAATTTTGTTTTGTTTTTTTTTTTCTTTAATGTATGTAATTTTCCAAATTATCATTATTTCAACAAAGGGCAAATAAAAATGCAATAAAATAAGTATTACTATTGATTGAATGAATGAATGAATGATTGAATATACACTGGTATATTTAAAGGCAGAAATGGAAAGGTTTCATACATTGAATGTAATATAAAAGAAAGTATGAAGGGAGTAAATAATATATAGATATTTACAGGATAAAAGGGCAGAAATGAGTGAGAATCTGTGTCATTCTGAATAATAAACTTTTCTAACGTCTACAATTTTTTTACCACGACCTAAAGCCAACTGTCTCAATGGGGTCTGTCCCATGGTAACAGCTTCCAAAAACCCCTTTGCCACATTCATATCGTTCCTTGACTTGTAGACTTTGACGGTCAAATCTTTAATACCGGCCAACTGGCAAATTTCAAAGATAGTGTGATGTACACGCAACCCAGAACCCGCACCCTTCTGTCTAATAAACAATTTGACACCATGGTACCTATATTCTATATCGCCATAAACGGTTCTATCCTCGAATCTGTTAACAAATACGAGATTTCTGATGGCGTCCCAATGGGCTTTAGATATAGCTTTCCCCATATCACCTCTAGATTTTCCCTCACCAAGACCGACCATACCATTACGGTCGCCTACTACACAGAGAGCATAGTGAGACCTGATCTTACCCTTGGCGGTCTGGTTAGATACACGTTTAAGTACCAGGGGGCGCATCTCCAGTCTTTTAGTGATGTACCTTGGATCGATCTGTGTCTGCATATAGATGTTATTAGCCATGGTGATTGTCTTTGATACTCTATTCTGTAGTGCATTTAAATGGAAGTAGTCTGGGTAATATGATTTAGCGATATGTGATTTAGTGTTCAGGTCCATGTTGGTGGAGATGTTGTCGTAGAGAGGATTTAATTTAAGTAAATCACCGCCATCAGTGTTTCCAGATTTGTTATTTTGTAGTTTGATGGATTCCCATTCTGGTGGTAGGACAGTCTGTGCCAATTTAATAGATTCCAATATCCTTGGAGACCCATAATATTTCTTCAGTAAATCAATCTGAGGAGAAGGTGTAGTGATAGTAGAATTATTTACAATCTTTGGAAGCAAATGTTCTTGTAATTGTTGTATTGAACTATGAAATGATCTTTTAAACATTGTTGAATACGAGTGTGTGGGGGGGGAAGCAGTAAAAGAATATATATATGTATAGGTGTTTGTGTATACATATACATATACATATATACATATACATATGCATATATACATATATATATATATATATTAGGCCACTGAACATGTCTTTCCCATTGCATGTTTTAAGATATCTTTTCCTTTCTGTGTTTTTCCCCTTCTAAGAGCAGAGAAGGAGGGAAAAAACACTGGTTTTGGATAATTACTGGATAAGGCTTTCCACTACATAAAAACAGTACAGATAATATAAATCAAGGTCTATAATCATAACATATCTCATTTTATACTTGATTTCATATATATATATATATATCATATCCCGTTGAAAGAGACCTGGGTAAATATATAGATAAAGTTAGACTATTTATAAGAGGAACTGTTATAATAATACTATATACCTAGTCTCTAACTTATAAACTGCTTCCACTATTTCTTCTTTCTTGTCCTCTTTTCTATATGACTATATAACTATACAAGTAAGGTGGAGATGGAAGTAAATTGAATTTCTATCAAAACTCGTCTATTTATATCCATTTATTCCTTCTCCTTTCTTAATCTTATTTTCGAATCACGGGAAACCAAATCTGTAAAACACAATTAATAAATGAGGATAACAAATTTTACAATATGCAACAATGTTCAACCAAATAAAATAACAAATTCATAACGTGAAATAAAATTCAACAAATTAAAATAAACAAATCAAATCAAATCAAATCAAATTAAAATAGTCAACTAACAGAGTATCTTACATGTGGAATCTTCGACTGGGACATAATGGGGATTAAAGTCCCCGGCTTCGTTATGTTCTTTACCCAAACGATGATTCAACTCATTTGTGACTTTACTTTCCGTCTCCTTCTATCTGGTTCTGGCGTTAAGAATTTCACAGTGCGACTTTGCTCTGTCTTTCTGAGGGTTCAATCTGGCTTTGATATATGTCACAAAATTTCTCTTTAACATCTTTCAATATGCCAGTGAGTGGTTCAGGTAGTTTTTGTGGATGTTGTGATTGTTTTTGTACTTTCCTGTTCTCTCTTTCTTTTTTTTTTTTTTGGCTTTTGCACTTATGCATGTTCCTGCGCACATTCATGTGGTTATTGGGCTTGCGCATGTTGTTTGTTTTTGTCAAACAAAGAGGATGTGGATACAGATACCGTATCAGCTTCTGTATTAAAGAAATTTTTAGTTTCGTGTAAGGTCACATTTTTCTTCCTGCTTTCCAGTTTGGGTTCTAATGTTTTTGGAGATTCTCTGTTAGGAATATTAAAACACACTTTAAATTTGATCATATCACTCCTACGATATGACACAGCAACTTGGTCTTCTGGCACATTCTGTTCTTTTTTCTTCAGCTTAAATAATGACTTAAGTGTGTCTAAAGCACTTTCAGGATTAGGTGGAACGACTTGTTCTTTCCTATCATGAGGATCACTCTTACCCTCTGAGATGACTATTAAAGGCTCGAAAACATCCAGCTATTGTGATTCAAAACTATTTTTTTTCTAATGGGAAGGATGCATTTTCTTCAGCAAGTTTCCCCTTCTTTTCTCTAATGCTGGAGATGGGCGTCCTTGTAGCATGACTGTCTTCTGGAACATTCTTGTTCCGGTCTTCAATACAGAATGCTTCTGGGGACTTTTTGACGATCACCAGCGACTTTGGGGTTACAGCAGGTGTCGAGTTATAAAGATGATTTGCTACTGAAGGTTGTTCCTTTCTAATTTTTTTTTGTTCGAACAGAGTCTTTCTTTGAAACTCGTCCTTTTTTCATATTTTTTGTTTTTATTGGGAATATAATATTCCATAGGAACTAGCGCTGTCTTTAAAACTTGCAATTCTCTTATAATCTGTTTTTGCACTGGAACTTCTTCTTCTTCCACAACCTACTTTTGACTTATAATAATGATCGTTGGTGGTACTGTCCTGTGCTCTTTCTTTGAACCTTGTCCATCACTCTCCTTTTTGCAACATATTTTATTTTTATTTTGCTATTAATTTCAGTCTTTGGCATGACAGTATGCTCCTTTTTATCAGATACAACTCTAGTCTTCTTTGGTACATATACTCGATATCTCTCCAGTGCATGTGCTCTTGTTTTAACAGTGGCTCCCTCCAATAATCTATGCCTTTCCTTCACAGCTTCATCCAATATGGGCTTTTTCTTCGCTACAAGTTCCTTTTTAGAAGATAAATCGTCATCTTTCTTTGACATCTTTACTCAGTGTCTCTCCACCACTAGTGCCCCTACTTCAACAATATCTTTCTCCAAATAACATGAACTCTTGCTTTGTAACGTATTCCTCCTTGTCATTGTCACAGGATGGCCCAAATACCTTTCTCTACTACCCGCGTTCTTTAACTTTTCAACCTGGTTTTTGTGAAAATACTTCTCTTATTGGTTCCTGGGAATATCTACCAAGAGTTCTTTAATCTTAAGATATTTCACCAATATAACTTAGCTCCTCTTTTTCGTTGGTGACTTTTTTTTTATTATTTACCTATGCCAATTATTGCAACAATTAGTAACATTAAACAACTAATAGAGCAACTAACTAATCAAAATTGCCACAAGAAAAATAGCGTATAAAAGGAGATGAAACTTCTAACCTCTCTTAAAATAGTTCGTTTCTTCCTTTTAATGTAAATTCATATAAAAGTTAAAAGTGCCAGTTAATATAAAGTTAATGTGTGATAATTTCAATACTTAGGATATTTTAATATTTCAGCTTTAGAGTTTTAGCTGCAATCTACCCTCATTATTTCCTGTTGTGTGCTCATTTTAACTGATTTTTCTAAGTGCAGGTGCCCTAGTGCCTCCAACTTATTTCTTTCACGTTGTTCTTGAGTAGGTTATCAGAAAGTATGTAGAAGGTCACGTCTTGATGTTACTCTGGCACAATTATTCTACTATATTCTAACATATACCCACTTGCACCTGTTTCTTCGTACTAAATTTTCTTTTTGCTGTATTTAATTATCACATACCAATTTGTTATAACAAACAACATAGCATCAACCTATAACAAGGCTCCTATAGATGATATTCTGATCAGATATTTAAAAGGAAAATTCTTTAGTACTTACTTCCCAAAGAATGAAGAAAAGCAATACTTCTTTTCTTTTTGAGAGTAGTTCAAGTTTAGTATCTAAAACCTCAAAGTTTTTAATTTCAATTATCCTCTCGATTGTTTAATTGATTTTAAGCCAATATTTTTGTTAAATTTTTTACTCTTTATTCTGTATCAGTCCTTGACCAACTATTTTTTGTTTATATTTCAGTTCATATTAAAGATCTTAACCCCCAACACCATTGATACGAAACTCACTCTGATCTCCTAAGTCGTCCTCTGGAAAGAGAATACGGGGAAGCACCAAGTCCTATTTCTACCATAAACCGGTGTGTGGTTTTCATGCTCCAAAATACTAGATTCAGGTATACTACTAAAAAACCACCACGTTTCAATGTCTCATTCCCTAGATGAAGTTGCTATAACACATAATTTGCTAGATTAGATGTGCACCTCTTCTGAGTAATCATCGTGTTCATGATAGCTCAATTGTTTTTATGTTACAGCTATTTCTATTCATTTGATCTTATATGATTTATGTTCATATAAAATATGGACTTTTGTTATTCCCATTATATTTTACACCTAATATCATTTTGCTTCTAACGTCACCTAGAGTAGTATCACCATTCGCCTAATCTTGTTCTTGTAGTTTCAATACATGTCAACTACTCTCACAAATGTCCTCCTCTCACATGTATTTTCAACAAACACTACGAGCGGACTAGAAGATGCAAAAATAAAGTTGCTATTCCATTTTATAAAAGAGACTTAATAACACAGCATAATCTTCACCCTTGCTTCAACCTTTAATATATTTGCATGTGCCACATACACAGATTACCATGCATATTTATTTTGAATGTATATGTATATCAGCTATTTGAATTAGAACGTCTAGAATGATTCAATCCGGTCCATGCTACAGATATTCCTAAATGTACCACGGAGTACATGAACTGTTTCCTTAGTTCCACGACTTCAACCATTGCAAGAAGTTGAGGTGAGATAACAACGTAAGATATGGCTATATAAAAGAGAGGTTACAGTAAAACATATATGGAACAGAACAACTAGAGAATATAAAATTAATAGATAGATAAAATAATAAATAGGAAATATAAAGAACGAAAGAAGGTCAAGTTATTTTTTATCCTTCGAAAGATTCATTTTCAATTGCCAGCAGTGCTATTCAATCGACCATTAGTCAGGGAAAGTCGAGTACGAAACGTTGAAGGTCCTTTCCCTTTTTGTATTAAAATGATCAACAGGCATCAGTCTAAAAACGGTATCAAACAATTCGTAGTAATTAGGTCTGAAAACGGGCTATATGTGCTTCTTCAAACTGTGCGGCACTTGTCGATACATGCGTCCTTGTGGAACCAGGTTCATCCGATAGCCAGCTCCTCCATTGAATCCATAGAGCGGAAACAGCCTGTGCAAGATCACTAGCCTTTGTGGTTTGACACCCTAGGGATCTTTTCTCCAAAGCTTGGAGATGGCTGTTCCAACATATTTGCCCCCATTTCGAATCCCGTTCAGTACGGTGCTGTCCAGAACAATGCAGTCTGTGACAAAACGTCCGTACTCCCACGAGGACTTGAAATCTTCCACTCTACCCTTCCACCCCTCTGGTTTGACCATTTTAGCGAGTACACACTCAAGGATGTACTCAGTATCGTCGAACAAAGAGGAGTCGTACATGGAATCGTAAATTGGGACGTAGTTAGGATCGAAGACTTGGACTTCGTTACATCCTTCATCCAAAAAACGATACGGCTCATTTGTGATTTTACTGTCGATCATCTTCCTGAGTTCTGGTGCTAGATTTCCACCAGGATGGTACTGCTTTCTTTGTGAGGGGCTCTTTTGGCTTTCGTATCTGTCGTAGAATTGCCTCCTAACATCGTCTAACATATTAGGGCGTAACACGGGTATTTTCTGTGGTTTCTGGGGCTGTATATGTTCACCTTTAAGATTCGCTACTGAAAATGGATATGGATATGGAGATAGAGATGGAGATAAAGAGGTTCCATCATCATTCCTTTTGAAGAAAGATTGAGCGTTGGTTGGACTCTCATTTATCTCCTTGTTTTCTGGCTGTGGTTCTGGCACTTTTGGCGATTCTTTTTCGTTGATATTAAAGAATGCCTTAAATTTTTCCATGCCACTTTTATACCTGGGTTCGATAACCTGCTCCTTTTTGATACCTGAAACTCCGCCAGACTCACCGAGAGTAACTAGCGGTTTCGAAACGTTGGAAGGTGTAGGATTAGGTATATCATCTTTTGTTGATGGAGGTGCTGTTTTTTCAGCCGGCTCTTTCTTGTTTATTCTAAAAAATGACTTAAATTTCTCCAAGCCACTTTTACCAGTTGCTTTGATAACTGTCTCGTTCTCAACAAAGGTAACTGTCTTAGCCTTTGGGACCTTAACTAGAGACCTCGAGGTCTCAGCTAATTTAGATGTAGGGACAGTTTCCTCTTTTGGCAGAGACGTTTTTTTCACAACAAAAATTTCTTCTTCTTCTTTCAGAACCGGCTTAGCTTGATCTGGCTTTGGGACGCTTTTTCCTTTCACTGGCTGATCTTCTTCCGATCTTAGAACTTCTTTTTTCTCAAGAAGTCCTTCTTCCTTGGTTGGTTGTTTTTCTTTTGTAACAAAGTCTTTCTTTGAGACTTTTTCTTTTATTATTTTTTCTTTTTTTATTGGAATACATGCTTCCTTAGGAACTCGTTTTGTATTTAAAACTTCAAGTTCTCTTATACTCTCTTCCTGTACAGGAGCCTCTTTCTCCTTCCTCGGTTCTTCTGCTCTATGTCTCTTCGTCATAGGTACTTTCTTCTGAATACTGGCTCCTTTCAATGATATACAGCTTTTCTTTATTGCTTGTTTCTTGTTAGCAGATATAAGTTGGTTTTTCCTTGCTATATTTCTTTGACGGGCTCTGAGCACAATGGCTCTTACCTCAGCAATGATATCTTCCAATGGCATGAGCTTTTCCTTTGTGACCCGTTTTTTCCGAACACACGAGACACCCTTTGGCTTGGGTATGTCTACCAAACCATAAGAAATAACAAGTTTTCTTGACCCAGATGCAATCTTTCTTATTTGAGAAGATGGATTAGTCATTACTTGTCCTTTTTCTTCTTTCTTAGAAAATAAGTTTACTTTAGACATTGGATCCTTGTTTAGTGGAGCCGTTCTCGACTTACACTTATCGATGGGCTCAGTGTTAACTTGCTTCTTGTTTTTTAACGAAGCTTGATATTCTAACTGAGGTTGCAAATTCCAAGTATCATGAACCATTTTGGACTGAAATAATACGTAGAACAAAAACTGACTGATTTCTCTTATTAACTTTTTTGAAATATATGAAACACTAATATTAATATATGTAATGTTTCTTATTAAAAAGCCTATGGTATGTTAAGATAGAACAGGAAAAATAATAATTAGAGAAACCAATTAAGAGATCAATAAAACTACCAATATAAGTATTCAAGTGAACCGTAAAATAGAGTAGAGACACAAAATATACAGTATTTTTATTTATATCCTGTGTTTGTCACTGAATTTGTGACATCTAATTTTCCCATCTAATATATCTGGAAATTTGAAAAATAGCAATAAGTCAAATTCAATCAAATTAATTAATTAATTTTTGGATTTCGCTTCTCTATTGTATACTTGTATGTAAGAAGAGAGAGAGCCAATAGAAATTAGCTTGACAGTTTTTTAAGCAGAGTGTGTAACTCTGCATATACTTGTTTATCTTTTGTAACATGATAAAGTTCATGTAATTAACACTTATTATTTTCTGGGAATAAGATAATAAAATTTATAGTTGACTGTGCTCATAGTAACAATATGAATATAATCAGTTCTTATCTGCAGCATTTACCATGTTTGATTTCCAGTTTCATCTTGCAACAAAACAGTTCGAAAGTTAAAAATATAAACAAGTGGGAGTCTCGACTTATATTAATTTCTAAATAATTCGGTCATATTTGGAGTAAGGAAGAATCTACAATATATTGTTTGGTGCCTAAGAGAGAACTTAATACCTATGCACATTGTTTCCTGAGATAAGAGGGACCACTAATCTTACTCTTTTATATTCACGGCACTATTGTTAACTTCAGAAGTTATATAATTAGCAAATATATTGCGGCAAAAGGATAACACTTTGAGGTTTTTTTGTCCAATCAACATAACTTATTGATATTTACGAATTACCTGTAAACTCCAAAAACCAGCAATAGGTTATGACGGTTAGAGTTTGTCATGAGGCTAGCGAAGAAAAAAAGTTTATATTTAGACAGATTCGGTTTGCTTCTAAACATTTCTTGTATTGGGAACTATGATATTCTTTTTTTTAACGTTAAGTTTACTGGTTCAAATTTTCTTACAAATCCATCGAAACAGCAACTTTTGAATGTGAAAATTCAGCTTAATAAGACACACTCTTTTATTCTTGGATTTAGTACATTTTGTTTAGCTTAACTCTTCGTGGGAATCAATTCAAAGAAGACCTAGCCAAATATTCCTCTCAGCAGAAACTACGCCATATATCCCTTATATCACGACTTTGTTCCTAGTCCTACTCTAAAGTATTTTTATTCTATTTACCCCTCTTTGGAAAACCGTAGTTTATTTGCGATTTGACATATATTCCAATATATAGTTCTTTGGATCGACATTGAAACCCATCTTTCCACAACTATTGTACGTACTTATAGAGACTTAACGCTTACACTTCGGCTCCAGGACTTTAGTATCAAAAATAAGGCCAAAGTAGATTTCTATTTCGAATCTAGAGTTAAAAAAACAAAAACTTAAGATATATTTGTTGACTAAAATATATATATAGAATATATGTGAAAGTTATATAATGAAATTACAAACCAGAAGGAGGATTGTTATCGCATTAGATTTCACAGAGAGTTTTGTTAAAACTAAAGAGTGTCAATCTACTATAAAAGTTCCTTTTGTTTTTAATTAGTTGATTTATCGTATTTTACATAATAAATGTCCCATATTTTAAGACAAGAGAGGTTGGAACTACATTGGGATTTTAGTTTTGTTTTAAAGTAACGTTGGAAAAAGTTAGCACTGAAGAATTTAGTCATAATTTTTCTGGAATTGTCTTCAAATCATTTATTTTAGTTATAAAACTTAACAACAGGAACGTTAAGAGTAATAGTTTGTTGTTTATAAAAAATGATTAGATTATATACCAAGAGGCAGTTTGTTTAGATTGTTATTGTAAATTACTTTGTAAAATTGTCTATTTTGTTTAATTTTTGGTTTCGCGACTATTAGAAATATTGGTTTAGTGCCTAAAACAAGTTTTTAAGAAAATGCATCAGGGTCTATAAATTTACAAGTAACGAACACTGAAAAGGAAACAATAAGTGACAATAAATTAAACAAATAATTAAAGTACCCTCAATACTGTTTCCCAGTACATATAAACAAATTGTAAGACACCATATGAGTCTTATTTCTTGTAACAATATTGGATAAAATGGCTCTCAGGAATTTCTGAATATTAATTTACACAGTGGAAAATGCTATTATCTTCTATACAGTTGTCAAAAAATGGCCTGGCAAAATTACTAAATTTAACAATGCAGAATGAAATGTTTAATGTAATTCCATGCAAATTTGCCTACTTATGTACAAAAAAAAAGGAATAACCACCAAATAGATCTGACAGAGATGTATTTAATATATTTAAGCATTTATTCTTGCATAAATATATATCATTTCATGCCCAAGTAACTACATTGAAAAAAAAGTACTACCACATTCTTCTCATTCATATTCGAAAATTATATTCTTTTATTACCATTGGAGTAATATGATTCTGATTTGTAACCTTGTGGTATTCTAGGTTGTAGTATTTGAAAATCACCTTACTACCCCCTTTAGAATAAGAAAAGGATGCATCACTTCACCGATATTTTTTAGTTACTCTTTTGTTACTGATTACTTCTAGTCCATTATTTAGTAAGATCAATCATTGTTACAATTAGTAGCATTAACCAACTAATATCCAAACCAAGTTGTTAAAATATATACGGGAAAAAAGGAATAAAAAAGAATGTGACACTTCCAACCTATTTTGAAATGATTTACTCCCTCCTTCCATTATTCTTGCTTATCTTTGTCCCAGAATAATTTTATATTAAAATCACAAATGCTATTTACTAGATAATCAATGCATGATGACTTTAATACTTAAGATATTCCAACATTTCTGTCTTAGCATTTTAGTTGAATTCTCTACCAAACATTTTCTGATATGTATTTGTTTCAAATGATTTGCTGAACATCGGTACCCTAGTGTCTCCAACCTATTTCTTTGACATTTTTGTTGAGGAGCTTACTAGAAACCATATTGGAGATTATGACTAGATGATACAAATATTCTAGTCTATTCCCATCTATTTCCACTTGTATCCTTTTATCTGTACATAATTGTCTTTTCATTACTTTTAATTATTACAAACCAACTTGTGATAATATACAACATAGCGTTTTGCTATAATAAGGCTTCTCTAAATGATATTCTGATCAGATATTTAAAAGGAAAATTCATTTGTATTTACTTCTCTTGGAATAGAAAACCTTTACTCATTTTCTTTTTGATTCAATTTAAATTCAATATCCAAACCCCCAAAGTTTTTAATTACGATCATTCCCTTGAGTGTTTAATTAACGTTAAGCCAACATTTTGTTCAGTTGACCATTCTTTATTCTGTATCAGTCCTTGACTCACTATTTTTTTGTTTTTTACTTCAGTGTGTATTCAAGACCTTATTCCCAATACTATTGGTATTGCACTCATTCTAATGTTGTAAATCTTTCTCTAAAAAGCGTGTGGTTTTCATTCTTCCAAGTAGTAGGTTCAGGTATACCACTAGAAGAACCACCACTTTCCAATGTCGCTTTCCTTAGTTGAAGTTGCTCCCACATATAAATTTTCTAGATTGAATGTACACCTCTTCTGTGTAACCCTCATGTTCATCACAGCTCAAATGTTTTTATGTTACAACCATTTTTATTTATTTGATCTTATATGCTTTATATCCATATAAAAATATATAAGATTTTATTATTCTGTAACATCTTTCTTCTCTTGTTATTTCCTGTAGTAACCATCATTCGTCTAATCCTGATATTCTTCTCACAATGCAATCCAACTACTCTTACAATTGTCCTTCAGTACCATTTATTTTCAACAAACCCACGAGCAGTTTAAATAGTGTAAAGAAAAAAAGAGAACCGTCAATTCCTTTTTAAAAACAGACTTAATAACACAGCATAATCTTCACTCTTTCATCCATCTTTAATATATAAACTATCTATATGTTACATGCACATAGAACTTATAGGTATGCCAATCATTAGAATTGGACTTTCTAGAATGGTTTGTCCTGGTTCGTACTACTGGTATTTCTAAATGTACAACAGAGTATATGAAGTTTTTCCATAGTCCTGCAGCTACCATCATTGCAAGAAGTTGAAGTGGGCTTACCTTGTAAGATATGGCTATATAAAAGAGAGATTACGGTAAAACATATATAAGATAAAACGATTTGAGAATATGAGGTTAAAATAAACAGTTATAATTAATATAGTAAATATAAAAAGCAAATGAAAGTCACATTATTTTCTTGTCCTTAGATAAAACATATCCCAGCTCGCCATTAGTACTACGCAATCAACCATTAGTTAGAGACAGTCCAGTACAAAACATTGAAGTTTCTTTTCCTTTTGCAATACAATAATCAACAAGTAACAGTCTAGAAACCCTATCAAACAATTGGTGGTAATCATGTCTGAAAACGGGTTATGTGTGGTTCTTTAAACTGTGTGGTACTTGTTAATACATGCATCCTTATGGAATCTGGTTCATCCGATAGCAAACTTCTCCAAATATGCCCTAAAAAGAAACAGTCTGTACAAGATCACTAGAGTTTGTGGTTCGAAACCCTAGGTAGTTATTCCCAAAGTTTGGATATATCTGATACAACATATCACGTATAGCACAGTACTGTAAAGAGTAATACAACCAGTCACACAACATCCATATTCCCTCCAGAGTTTGCAATTCCATACTCTACCTTTACACCCCTCAGTTCTTCACAATTTTAGCAATTATCGTTTTGAGGATGTAGTCAGTATTATCAAACAAAGAGGAGTTGTACGTAGAATCTTCAATCGGGGCATAGTGCAGCTCAACCCCCCCTGCTTCGTTATGTCCTTCGTCCAAAACGTAATTTAACTCATTTGTTACTTTACTGCCCATCCTTTCTTGATCTTTCGGTGTTAAGTATTTCACGGTGTAATCCTGTTGTCTTTCTGAGGGTTCCTTTTGGCCTTGAAATATTTCACAATTTTTCTTTTTAATATCTCCTACAATGCCAGAGTATGATTCAGGTGATTTTTGTGGATGTTGTGGTCCCTTTTGTACATTCTTGCTCTCCTCTTCCTTTTTTGGCCTTTGATGTTGTGGTTGCTGGGCCTGACCATACAGTTTATCTCCGTCAAGTACAGTGGGTCGAGATACAGAAACCATACCATTTTCTGTGTTAAAGAAGGATTTGGTTTCATTTGACGTCGCATTTTTTTCCTTGTTTTTATTTTGTTGTGGTTCTTCTAGCTTTGGTGATTCTTTCTCAGAAATCTTAAAAAATGCTCTAAATTTTTCCATATTACTCTTATAGTATGATCCAGTAACTTGGGCTTCTTGAATAATTGGTTCTTTCTTCTCTAGTTTAAATAATGACTTGAATTTCGCCATACACTTGTCACCTTTTGTTCCACTTTTATCATCTGATGTTTTTCCTTCTTCCTTCTCAACAGAGGAGGCTGGCTTGGTATGGTTGACAATAACTGGAGGAATCGAGACCACTAGAGACTTAAGCTTAGAGAAAGCTTCCCCCATAGGAGAAGGTGTTTTCTTTGTAACTTGATCCTCTTCATTTTTCTCAAAGAATGATTTAAACTTTTCCATACAGCTTTTATTCTTTGGCACATTGATCTTTTCTTTTCCTGCAAAAGAAGTTGCATTATCTTTAGGACTAGTCACTGGGGGGTCGGAGATTCCAAAGTACCCTGACTCAGAGCAAGCATTCTTTATTAGTGACGATATTCCTGTTACTACTCGTTTTTCTTGCTTAACTGCCTCCTTCTTCCCCTTCTCGAAAAATGCCTTAAATGTGTCTAAAGCACCTTCAGGTGTATGTGGAGCAATACGTTCTTTCCTGGCATGACAATCTTTTTTGCTCTCTGAAACAACTTCTAACAGGTTGTTGGTCTCCACTAGTTTTGACTCAGAACTATCTTCTTCTAATGACAAGGATGCCTTTTCTTCAACAAGTTTTCCCTTTTTTTCTCTAGTGCTGGAGATGGGCATCTTTATAGTATGGCTGTCTTCTGAAACATCCTTGTTTTGTTCTTCAGTATAGAATGCTTCTTGGGATTTTTTAACGATCATCTGCGACTTTGCGTTTACAGCAGGTGTCGGTTCATAAAGAGGACTTATTACTACATGTTGTTTCTCTCTAATTTTTTTTGTTCGAACAGAGTCTTTCTTTGAAACTCGTCCTTTCTTCATAATTTTATTTTTATTAGGAATATATTCTTCCCTATGAACTAGCGCTGCTTTTAAAACTCGCAGTTCTTCTATAATATGTTTTCCTCTTGGGTCGCAATCCTTCTTTGTGTCGTGTTCTACTTTTAAACCTTCTTTGTCATTCTCCTTTTTATAATGCAATTTAATGTCTTTTCTATTACTATCAACTTGTGGAAGAGTAGTCTGTTCCTTTTTACAAGACGTCTTTTTAATAGTGGCTCCTTTTAATAATCTATGGCTTTTCTTTGTCACCTGTTCCTTCTTGAGAGAGGAAAATTTGCCCTTCTTTGGTGTATCTACTTGATGCTTCTTATACACAGGAGCTCTTGCCTCGGCAGACATTTTTTCCACTGCATGCTTCTTCTTCGTCACATGCTCCTTTTTAGCACATAAACCATTATCTTGCCTTGATGCCTCTGTCTGAAGTCTCTCCATCATAAGTACTATAGCTTCAATATTAACTTTTTCCAATGGTGTTAGTTTCTGCTCTGTCATGTTTTCTTCCTTGTCATTCTTACAAGATGACCTACATGTTTTTCTGTTAACCTCATTCTTTGGCATATCAACCTGTCCTTTGTGAGTGCATACCTCCTTCTGGTTCCAGGGAATCTCTACTAAGGAATCCTCAATCTCAATCTCAAGAGCTTTTACAGCAGCAATGATTTCTTCCAATGATGAAAACTTCTTCGTTGCGTCCCGTTCCTCCTCAGCACATGAAACGGTATCCGTCTCACATGTGTCTTCTAGCGAACTATCAAACCTCATGGCTTCCATCTCAGCTATAATTTTACTTAGTGAGGAATGTTCTTTCTTTACAACACATTCTTTCTGAACACGTGAAACACCCTTTGGCTTGGGTATGTCTACCAAACCATACGAAATAACAAGGTTTCTCGATCCAGAGGCAACTTTTCTTATTTGCGAAGAGTGTTTCTTTGTAACTTGTCCCATTCCTTCTTTCTTAGAGAATAATTTTACTTCAGACTTAGCAACCTTGTTTAATGGAGTCCTTCTTGACTTACACTTACCAACCTGCTCAGTGTTAACTTGCTTCTTGTTTTTTAAAGAAGCTTGACATTCCAACTGAAGTTGTAAATTCCAAGTATCACGAACCATTTTCAACTGAAATAATACGTAAAAATAAAACAGAAACTGACTGATCTCTCTTAATAACTTTTTTGAAATATATGAAACACCTATATTAATATATGTAATGTTTATTATTAAAAAAGTCTATGGTATGTTAAGAGAGAACAAGAAAAATAATAATTAGAGAAACCAATTAAGAGATCAATAAAACTACCAATATATGTATTCAAGTGAACCGTAAAATAAAGTAGAGACACAAAATATAGAGTATTTTTATTTATATCCTGTGTCTGTCACTGAATTTGTGACATCCAATTTTTCCATCTAATAGTATATTTGGAAATTTGAAAAATAGCAATAAGTCAAAATTAATTAAATTGATAAATTAATCTTCGAATTTCGATTCTCTATTGTATACTGGCTTGCAAGGATGGAGAACCAGTAGAACTTGTCTTGACTGTTTCTTGAGCATAATGGATGCCTTTGCATATACTTGTTTATTTTATATATTATAAAAGGTAGTTCGTGTAACTAGTACTTATTTTTTTTTTGCTGGGAATAGGATAAAAAATTTATAGTTGACTGTGTCCATAGAAACAATATGAATATAATCAGTTCTTATCTGGGGCATTTACCATGTTTGATTTCCAGTTTCATCTTGCAACAAAACAGTTCGAAAGCTAAAAATATAAACAAGTGGGAGTCTCGACTTATATTAATTTCTAAATAATTTGGTCATATTTGGAGTAAGGTAGAATCTTCAGCATTATATATGACTCTTTAATGAGGAAATTGGAGTATATGCAGATTGTCCCATGAATAACGTGAGTGTTACATATCTTAATCTTTTGTATTCAAAACAATATTGCTAACCGATCAATTTACATAATAAACAAAAATATGGAAGTAAAAGGATAACACTCTTTAAAGTGTCTTTTTCCAGTCAACATAACTCATTGACACCTATAAATTACCTACACATTCCGAAAACCCACAGCAATTGAAATTTATACTGAAGATGTTCTTCGATAATCATTCTTTTTTTTGAACATTAAATTTACAAATTTTCTTACAAATCCATCGAAACAACAACTCTTGAATGTAAAAAATTCAGCTTGATGAGATTCACTCTCTTATTCTTGGATTCAATGCATTTTGTTTAGCTTAACTTTTCGTGTAAATCAACTCAAAGAACACATGGCCGGATGTCACTCCCAGTAAAAACCACTCCACATGTCTCAGATCTTGTAAATTTGCTCCTACTATAAAGTATTTTTATTCTAATTACACCTCGTTGGAAAACTGTAGTTTATTTGCAATTTGACATATACTCCAATATAAAATTCTTTATATCGATATTGAAAGCCACTTTTTCACAACTATTGCACGTACACATAGGAACATCTTGACAATATCGGTTCTTGTCTTTGAAAAAATTTGAAGCGTCGAGTCTTTTAATGCTTATTTCAATGCATTCGAGAAAAGAAAAACAAGGATAAGAGCAAAAATAAGAGAAAACAACAAATGTATAATTACTACTTCATGATAACTGGCTTTGGTAAGAAAAGACATTTGCTTCATTACCAACTACATGTGTTATTAACTCGATAATATAGTAACCATAATATTCAATCTTGATATATATGAAATAAGGTGAAACACTAAAATAAATCCTAGACTATAACAAATGGTAGTATCATGAGCTTAAATAAACAGATGGATGTGTCTACTCTTTTACATCCTTTATGCGGCTGGTTATTATGACCAAGGGGATGATAGGATTCTTATTTGTAATATTATGTAGGTTGTAGTACTGAAAAGTACCTTACTAACATCTTTGTAATAAGAAAAAGATGCAATCATATCGAACAAAGTTGCAACACTGAGACAGCATACCTTTATTCCTTTTTTTTCGTTAGTGACGTTTATTTTATTACACACATTTTATGTTAATTGGTATATTGTGTGACACTAAACAACAGATATAACAACTAGCTTGTTAAATTATACACAAGAAAAATAATATATAAAAGAATGTGACACTTCAAACCTCTGTTAAACCCGGTTGTTCCTTCCTTCTAATACTTTTAATTCTTTACTTTCAATAGGAAGAAAGAGAGACTGTGTGAAGAGATATCACATGATAGATCACTTTCATCTATACTTATCTCTCTCGCTAAACAGCCAGCTGTATGCAGTTTATTGACCAAATTACATTAGCGAGAGAATTGTTGCAGTTTATTACCATACACTTACTTTAATCCGATTCATACTGCACGTAGCTTCAAATGTACTACGGAACGTATGGATTGTTACCATAGTCCAACAACTACAATCATTGTAAGACGTCGAAGCGAGATAACAGTGTAGGGTATGGCTACATAAAAGAGACGTTACACTAAAACATGTATGAGACAACATAAATAGAGAATATGATATCAATACGCAAGTATCATATGTATAGTAAATATAAAAGAAGAGAGAAAGTAATGTTATTTCTTATCCCTGGAAAAGTACATTCCCAGTCGCCAGTAGTGTTATGCAATCAACCATTAGTTAGGGATAGTCCAGTGTGTTAAACGGTGAAGTTCCTTTTACTATAAAATAATCAACAAGCAGCAGCTTTAAAACCGTATCAAATAATTGATGGTAATCATGTCTGAAAACAGGCTGTACGTGTTTCTTCAAATTGAACAGCACTTATCGATATATGCATCCTTATGGAACCAGGATCATCCAATACCAAACTTTTCCATATAAGCCTTAAAAAAGAAACAATATGTACAAGATCACTAGAGTTTGTGGTTCGGAACTTTAGGTGATTTCCCACAAAGTCTGGGTAGGTCCGATTCGAAGTATCACATTTAGTACAGTACTGTATGGAGTAACACAATCAGTCACACAACACCTATATTTCTACAAGGATTCATGGTTCTCCACTCCACTCTACCTTTCCACCCCTCGATTCTTCATAATTTTAGCCATCACCGTTTCAAGGATGTACCCCGTGTTGTCAAACAATGATGAGTCATATGTGGAATCTTCGATTGGGATATAATGGAGATTAAAGTCCCCGGCTTCGTTATGTTCTTTATCCAAAAGATGATCCGACTTATTTGTGACTTCACTTTCCGTCCTTCTATCTGGTTCTGGTGTTAAGAATCTCACAGTACGACCTTGCTGTTTTTTGAAGGCTCAATCTGGATTTGATATCTATCACAAATTTCCTCTTTAACATCTTTCAATATACCAGTGAGTGGTTTAGGTGGGGTTTGTGGATGTTGTGACTCTTGTTGTATATTCTTGTTCTCCTTGTCTTTTTTTGGCCTTTGAGTTTGTGGTTGTTGATTCTGACCATACTGTTTATCTCTGTCAGGTAGAGTGGGTGGAGACACAGAAACCATATCATCTTCTGTGTTAAAGAAAGATCTGCTCTCATATAAGATTGTATTTTTTTCCTTGCTGTCTAGTTTTGGTTCTAATGTTTTTGGCGATTCTCTTTTGAGAACCTTAAAAACACTTTAAATTTGATCACATCACTCCTACCATATGACACAGCCACTTGGTCTTCTGGCACATTCTTTTCTTTCTTCTTCAGCTTAAATAATCACTTAAATATGTCTAAAGCACTTTCAGGATTGGGTGGAACGACTTGTTCTTTCCTATCATGAGGATCACTCTTACCCTCTGAGATGACTATTAAAGGCTCGAAGATATCCAGCGATTGTGATTCAAAACTGTTTTTTTTCTAATGGGAAGGATGAATTTTCTTCAGCAAGTTTCCCCTTCTTTTCTCTAATGCTGGAGATGGGCGTCCTTGTAGCATGACTGTCTTCTGGAACATTCTTGTTCCGGTCTTCAATACAGAATGCCTCTGGGGACTTTTTGACGATCACCAGCGACTTTGGGGTTACAGCAGGTGTCGAGTTATAAAGATGATTTGCTACTGAAGGTTGTTCCTTTCTAATTTTTTTTTGTTCGAACAGAGTCTTTCTTTGAAACTCGTCCTTTTTTCATATTTTTTGTTTTTATTGGGAATATAATATTCCATAGGAACTAGCGCTGTCTTTAAAACTTGCAATTCTCTTATAATCTGTTTTTGCACTAGAACTTCTTCTTCTTTCACAACCTACTTTTGACTTATAATAAGGGTCATTGGTAGTACTGTCCTGTGCTCTTACTTTGAACCTTGTCCATCATTCTCCTTTTTGCCACATACTTTATTTTTATTTTGCTATTGATTTCAGTCTTTGGCATGACAATATGCTCCTTTTTATCAGATACAACTCTAGCCTTCTTCGGCACATATACTCGATATCTCTCCAGTGCATGTGTTCTTGTTTTAACAGTGGCTCCCTCCAATAATCTATGCCTTTCCTTCACAGCTTCATCCAATATGGGCTTTTTCTTCGCTACAAGTTCCTTTTTAGAAGGTAAACCGTCATCTTTCTTTGACATCTTTACTCAGTGTTTCTCCACTACTAGTGCCCCTACTTCAACAATATTTTTCTCCAAATAACATGAGCTCTTGCTTTGTAACGTATTCCTCCTTGTCATTGTCACAGGATGGCCCAAATACCTTTCTCTACTACCCGCGTTCTTTAACTTTTCAACCTGGTTTTAGTGAAAGTACTTCTCTTATTGGTTCCTGGGAATATCTACCAAGAGTTCTTTAATCTTAAGATATTTCACCAATATAACTTAGCTCCTCTTTTTCGTTGGTGACTTTTTTTTATTATTTACCTATGTCAATTATTGCAACAATTAGTAACATTAAACAACCAATAGAGCAACCAACTAGTTAAAATTTCCACAAGAAAAATAGCGTATAAAAGGAGATGAAACTTCTAACCTCTCTTAAAATAGTTCGTTTCTTCCTTTTAATGTAATTCATATAAAAGTTAAAAGTGCCAGTTAATATAAAGTTAACGTGTGACGATTTCAATACTTAGGATATTTTAATATTTCAGCTTTAGAGTTTTAACTGCAATCTACCCTCATTATTTCCTGTTGTGTGCTCATTTTAACTGATTTTTCTAAGTGCAGGTGCCCTAGTGCCTCCAACTTATTTCTTTCACGTTGTTCTTGAGTAGGTTATCAGAAAGTATGTAGAAGGTCACGTCTTGATGTTACTCTGGCACAATTATTCTACTATATTCTAACATATACCCACTTGCACCTGTTTCTTCGTACGAATTTTTTTTCACTGCATTTAATTATCACATACCGATTCGTTATAACAGATAACATAGCATCGTGCTATAATAAGGTCTCTATGTATAATATTCTAAGTATTTATTTAAAGAGAAAACTCTGTGGTACTCAACCTTCTCGGAATGAAGAAAAGCAATACTTCTTTTCTTTTTGAGAGTAGTTCAAGTTTAGTATCTAAAACCTCAAAGTTTTTAATTTCAATTATCCTCTCGATTGTTTAATTGATTTTAAGCCAATATTTTTGTTAAAATTTTTTACTCTTTATTCTGTATCAGTCCTTGACCAACTATTTTTTTGTTTATATTTCAGTTCATATTAAAGATCTTAACCCCCAACACCATTGATACGAAACTCACTCTGATCTCCTAAGTCGTCCTCTGGAAAGAGAATACGGGGAAGCACCAAGTCCTATTTCTACCATAAACCGGTGTGTGGTTTTCATGCTCCAAAATACTAGATTCAGGTATACTACTAAAAAACCACCACGTTTCAATGTCTCATTCCCTAGATGAAGTTGCTATAACACATAATTTGCTAGATTAGATGTGCACCTCTTCTGAGTAATCATCGTGTTCATGATAGCTCAATTGTTTTTATGTTACAGCTATTTCTATTCATTTGATCTTATATGATTTATGTTCATATAAAATATGGACTTTTGTTATTCCCATTATATTTTACACCTAATATCATTTTGCTTCTAACGTCACCTAGAGTAGTATCACCATTCGCCTAATCTTGTTCTTGTAGTTTCAATACATGTCAACTACTCTCACAAATGTCCTCCTCTCACATGTATTTTCAACAAACACTACGAGCGGACTAGAAGATGCAAAAATAAAGTTGCTATTCCATTTTATAAAAGAGACTTAATAACACAGCATAATCTTCACCCTTGCTTCAACCTTTAATATATTTGCATGTGCCACATACACAGATTACCATGCATATTTATCTTGGATGTATATGTATATCAGCTATTTGAATTGGAGTTTCTAGAAAGATTCAATCTGATCCACGCTACACATATCTTCGAATGAATCACCGAGTGTATGAACTATTTTCTTAGTTCAACGACTTCAAAGATTGCAAGAAGTTGAGGTGAGATAACAACGTAAGATATGGCTATATAAAAGAGAGATTACTGTAGAATATATTTGAAACAAAAAAAACTAGAGAATATGATATTGATAAATAGCTATTAATAAATATAATAAAAATAAAAAAAAAACAGAAGAAAGTCATGTTTTTGTCTTATCCTTAGAAAAATGTATTTCCAGTTGCCAGTAGTGTTATGCAATCAACCATTAGTCAGGGAAAGTCGAGTAAGAAAACGGTGAAGTTCCTTTTTTTTTTTTTTTTGGGAATGAAATAACTAACAACAGGCAGTTTTAAAATCGTATCAAACAATTGGTGGTAATCATGTCTGAAAACGGGTTGTATGTGCTTCTTCAAACTATGCAATACTTGTCAATACATGAGTATTGGTGGAACCAGGTCCATCTGATAGTCAACCTCTCTAGTTAATCTAAAAAATATGATAACAGCTTGTACAAGATCACTAGAGTTTGTGGTTCGAAACCCTAGGGATCTTTTCTCCAAATCTTGGAGATGGCTGTTCCAACATATTTGCCCCCATTTCGAATCCCGTTCAGTACGGTGCTGTCCAAAACAATGCAGTCTGTGACAAAATGCCCGTACTCCCACGAGGACTTGAAATCTTCCACTCTACCCTGCCACCCATCTGGTTTAACCATTTTAGCAAGTACACACTCAAGGATGTACTCAGTATCATCGAACAAAGAGGAGTCATAAATAGAATCGTAAATTGGCACGTAGTTGGGATTTAAGACTTGGACTTCATTACATCCTTTTTCCAAAAAAACGATATGGCTCATTTGTGATTTTACTATCGATCATCTTCCTGAGCCCTGGTGTTAGACATCCACCAGGATGGTATTGCTTTCTCCGCGAGGGGCTTTTTTGGATTGGGTACCTTTCATAAAATTTCCTCCTAATACTGTCTACCATATTATGGAGTAATACAGATATTTTCTGTACTTTCTGAAGCTGCATATGGTCACTTTTAGGATTCGCTGCTGAAAATGGATATGTATACGGAAGTAGAGATGGAGATAAAGAGGTTCCATTATCTTCCCTGTTCAAAAAGATTTGGCCTCAACTGAAACCTCCTCTACTCCTTACTCTTTGGCTGCGCCTCTGATACTTTCGGCAATTCTTTTTTATTGATAGTAAAGAACACCTTAACATTCTCCATGCCACGTTTATACCGGGGTTCAATAATCTGTTCCTTTTTGATACCTGAAACTCCGCCAGACTCACTGAGACTAACTAGCGGTTTCGAAACGTTGGAAGGTGTAGGATTAGGTATATCATCTTTTGCTGATGGAGGTGCTGTTTTTTCAGCTGATTCTTTCTTGCTTATCCTAAAAAATGACTTAACTTTCTTAGTCTTTGGGACCTTAACTAGAGACCTCGAGGTCTCAGCTAATTTAGATGTAGGGACAGTTTCCTCTATTGGCAAAGATGGGTTTTTTCACAACAAAATTTTCCTCTTCTTCTTTCAGAACCGGCTTAGTTTGATCTGGCTTTGGGACGCTTTTTCCTTTCACTGGCTGATCTTCTTCCGATCTTAGAACTTCTTTTTTCTCAAGAAGTCCTTCTTCCTTGGTTGGTTGTTTTTCTTTTGTAACAAAGTCTTTCTTTGAGACTTTTTCTTTTATTATTTTTTCTTTTTTTATTGGAATACATGCTTCCTTAGGAACTTGTTTTGTATTCAAAACTTGAAGTTCTCTTAAAATGTCTTTTTGCACTGGAACACCTTTCTCCTTCTTTGGTTCTTTAACTCTTTGTCTATTTAACACAGGTACTCTTGTTTTAATAGTAGCTCCTTTCAGTGATCTGTGCTTTTTTCTTTCGTTTTTAATGGCTACTGATCTGTCCTTCTTTGATTCGTTTGCTTGACGTGCTCTCATTACAATAGCTCTTACCTCAGCAATAATGTCTTCCAAAGGCATAAGCTTCTCCTGTGTGACCCGTTTTTTACCAGCATGAGAAACATCCTTTGGCGTGGAAATGTCTACTAAACCATGTGAAATAGCAAGTTTTCTGGACCCAGAAGTGATCTTTGTTATTTGTGAAGATTGGTTCTTTGTTACTCGTCCTCTTCCTTCTTTCGTAGAAGATAATTTTACTTCAGACCTAGCATCCTTGTTTAGTGGAGCCGTTCTCGACTTACACTTATCAATCTGCTTAGTGTTAACCTGCTTCTTGTTTTTTTTAACGAAGCTTGATATTCTAACTGAAGTTGCAAATTCCAAGTATCATGAACCATTTTGGACTGAAATAATACGTAGAACGAAAACTGACTGATCTCTCTTAATAACTTTTTTGAAATATATGAAACACTGATATTAATATATGTAATATTTCCTATCAAAAAAGCTTATGGTATGTTAAGATAGAACAGGAAAAATAATAATTAGAGAAACCAATTAAGAGATCAATAAAACCACCAGTATAAGTAAACCAGTGAAGTGCAAAATAGAGTAGAGACACAAAATATAGAGTATGTTTTTATATGTTTGTCTGACACTGAATTTGTAACATCTAATTTTCCTTTTAATATATTTGAAAAATTGAAGAATAGCTATAAGTCGAATTTAATCAAATAGATCAACTAATTTTTGGATTTCGCTTCTCTATTGTATACTGGCTTACAAAAAGAAACCAGTAGATGTTGCCTTAATTGTTTTTTGAGAATAGCGTCTAACTTTGCATGTACTTGTTTATCTTATGTAACATGATAAAGTTCGTGTGATTGATATATATATATATATTTCTGGAATAAAATAATAAAAGAATGAAATTTATAGTCGACTGTACTCATAGTAACAGTATAAACATCATCAGTTCTTATTTGAAGCATTAGCCATGTTTGGCTTCCAATTTCATCTTGCAATAAAACAGTTTGAAGGTAAAAAAAAAAGGCAAGGATTAACCTCGACCTACACTATTTTTTAAAGAGTTCCGGTCATATCTATGATAAAGAAGAATCTATAATATCCTATCTATTCCTTAAGTAGAGAAGTTGAAATAAATGTAGATTGACTCATGCATAATGAGGATATTAGCAATCTTACTTTTTTATATTCACGACAATATTGTTAACTTCACAAATTATATAATTACCAAATATATTGCAGCAAAAGGATAACTCATTGAGGTGTCTTTGTCCAATCAACATAACTTATTGAACTTTACAAAATACCTACACATTCCGAAAACCCACAGCAATTTATAAAGGTTTGAGCTTCATGTGACGTCAGTGAAGAATAGCGGTTTATAATTAGATGGGTTCAGTTAGGTTCTAACCATTTTTTATATTGGGAACTAGGTTATTCCTTGAACATTAAATTTACAAATTTTCTTACAAATCCATCGAAACAACAAGTCTTGAAGGTGAAAAATTCAGCTTGATAAGATATATTCTATTATTCTTGGATTCGATACATTTTGTTTAGTTTAACTCTTCCTGTGAATCAACTCAAAGAAAACATGACCGGATGTCACTCCCAGTAAAAACCACACCATATGTCTCAGATCTTGTAACTTAACTCCTAATTTGACTATAAAGCATTTTTTTATCAGTTTGCCTCTCGTTGGAAAACAGTAGTTTATCTATAATTTGATATATTCTCAGATATAAAACTCTTTGAATCAACATTGCATCTCATCTTTCCACTACTAATATACGTATAAATAGAAACAATTTGGAAATATCAATTTTTACCCTTGAAGAGAGTTGATGCCATGGGTTACACCTTTTAATGCTTATTTCAATACAGTCGAGAAAAAAAAAAACAAGGAGAAGAGCAAAAATAAGAGAAAGCAACAAATTTATAGTTGCAATTCCATGATAACTGGTGTTGATAAGAAAAGACACCTGTTTTGTTATCTACTTGGTGTGTTATTGACTCAATAATATATTAGCTGTAATCGTTGTTCTTAATATCAAAGAAATAAGGTGAAATAGTAAAAAATAAATTTAGACTATGACAAATGTAGTCTCATGAGTCTAAATAAACAAAATGGCACGTCTACTCTTTTACACCCTTTATGCAACTTATCATTAAATCCAAAGGGATGATAGGATTCTTATTTGTAATCTTATGACAATCTATGTTGTAATACTGAAATCTACTTTACTACCATCTTTGTAATAAGAAAAAGTTGCAACCATTTCGCCTAAAGTTGCAACACTGAGACAACATACTCTGGTTCCTCTTTTTTCGTTAGTGACGTTTAATTTATTGTTTATATAGGTCAATTATTGCGGCAATTAGTGACATTGGGCAACCAACACACTAACTAACTTGTTAAATATATATACAAGAAAAATAACATATAAAAGGAACTGAAACTCCTAACTTCTTTTAAAATAATTTGTTCCTTCCTTCTAGTACTTTTTTTCTTTATCTTCAATAGGGAGAAATAAGGTGTGTGAAGAAATGTTGGAAGGTGGATCACTTCTATTTTTAATCACCCCTCTCTCCAAGTAGCTGGATGTATACAGTTTATAAACCAAAATACATTAGGGAGATATTTGTCACTGTTTGTTACCATATACTTACCTTAATATGATCCATACTACAGATATCTTCGAATGTACCACGAATCATATGAAATGTTGTCATAGTTCTACAACTGCAATCATTGCAAAAAGTTGAAGTGAGGTAACAATGTAAGATATGACTATATAAAAAAGAGGCTACAGTAAAACATACGTGACGCAAAATATCTAAAGAATAAAAAACTAAGAAACAGATAAAATAACCATAATAACTATAAAGAACTAAAAAAGGTCAGGCTATTTTTTATCCTTGGAAAGATTCATTCCCAATTTCCAGTAGTGTTATTCACTCAACCATTAGCCAGAGGCCGTACAGTGTTAAACGGTGAAGTTCCTTTTCCTTTTTGGAATAAAATAACTGACAACCGGCAGTTTTAAAATCGTATCAAACAATTGGTGGTAATCATGTCTGAAAACGGGTTGTATGTGCTTCTTCAAACTGTGCAATACTTGTCAATACATGAGTATTGGTGAAACCAGGTCCATTTGATAGTCAACCTCTCCATTTAATCTAGAAAATATGAAAACAGCCTGTACAAGATCACTTGAGTTTGTGGTTCGAAGCCCTATTCATCCTTTCTCCAAAGCTTGGAAACGACTGTTCCAACATATTTGCCCCCATTTCGAATCCCGTTCAGTACGGTGCTGTCCAGAACGATGCAGTCTGTGACAAAACGTCCGTACTCCCACGAGGACTTGAAATCTTCCACTCTACCCTTCCACCCCTCTGGTTTGACCATTTTAGCGAGTACACACTCAAGAATGTACTCAGTATCATCGAACAAAGAGGAGTCGTACATGGAATCGTAAATTGGGACGTAGTTGGGATTTAAGACTTGGACTTCATTACATCCTTTATCCAAAAAACTATATGGCTCATTTGTGATTTTACTATCGATCATCTTCCTGAGTCCTGGTGTTAGACATCCACCAGGATGGTATTGCTTTCTCCGCGAGGGGTTATTTTGGATTGGGTACCTTTCATAAAATTTCCTCCTAATACTGTCTACCATATTATGGAGTAATACAGATATTTTCTGTACTTTCTGAAGCTGCATATGGTCACCTTTAGGATTCGCTGCTGAAAATGGATACGTATACGGAAGTAGAGATGGAGATAAAGAGGTTCCATTATCTTCCCTGTTCAAAAAGATTTGGCCTCAACTGAAACCTCCTCTACTCCTTACTCTTTGGCTGCGCCTCTGATACTTTCGGCAATTCTTTTTTATTGATAGTAAAGAACACCTTAACATTCTCCATGCCACGTTTATACCGGGGTTCAATAATCTGTTCCTTTTTGATACCTGAAACTCCGCCAGACTCACTGAGACTAACTAGCGGTTTCGAAACGTTGGAAGGTGTAGGATTAGGTATATCATCTTTTGCTGATGGAGGTGCTGTTTTTTCAGCTGATTCTTTCTTGCTTATCCTAAAAAATGACTTAACTTTCTTAGCCTTTGGGACCTTAACTAGAGACCTCGAGGTCTCAGCTAATTTAGATGTAGGGACAGTTTCCTCTATTGGCAAAGATGGGTTTTTTCACAACAAAATTTTCCTCTTCTTCTTTCAGAACCGGCTTAGCTTGATCTGGCTTTGGGACGTTTTCTTCTTTCACTGGCTGATCTTCTTGCACAAAATGTTCTTTCTTCACAAGTTGCTTTTCACACTTGACACACTCTTCCTTAGGATCTTCTTCTGATCTTATAACTTCTTCTTTCTCAAGAACTCGTTCTTCCTTTACTAGTTGCTTTTCTTTTGGAACAAAGTCTTTCTTTGAGACTTTTTCTTTTTTATTATTTCTTTTCTGGTTGGAATATATTCTTCCTTAGGAACTTGTTTTGTTTTTAAAACTTCAAGTTCTCTTAGAATCTTCTTTACACTGGAACATCTGTTTCCTTCTTTGGTTCTTTTACTCTATGTCTCTTCAACACAGGTACTCTTGTTTTAATTACAGCTCCTTTCAATGATCTGTGCCTTTTCCTTTCTTTTTTAATGCCTGCTGATCTGTCCTTCTTTGATTCGTTTGCTTGACGTGCTCTCATCACAATAGCTCTTACCTCAGCAATAATGTCTTCCAAAGGCATAAGCTTCTCCTCTGTGACCCGTTTTTTACCAGCATGCGAAACATCCTTTGGCGTGGAAATGTCTACTAAACCATGTAAAATAGCAAGTTTTCTGGACCCAGAAGTGATCTTTGTTATTTGTGAAGATTGGTTCTTTGTTACTCGTCCTCTTCCTTCTTTCGTAGAAGATAATTTTACTTCAGACCTAGCATCCTTGTTTAGTGGAGCCGTTCTCGACTTACACTTATCAATCTGCTCAGTGTTAACCTGCTTCTTGTTTTTTAACGAAGTTTGATATTCTAACTGAAGTTGCAAATTCCAAGTATCATGAACCATTTTGGACTGAAATAATACGTAGAACGAAAACTGACTGATCTCTCTTAATAACTTTTTTGAAATATATGAAACACTGATATTAATATATGTAATGTCTCCTATCAAAAAAGCCTATGGTATGTTAAGATAGAACAGGAAAAATAATAATTAGAGAAACCAATTAATAAATCAATAAAAGCATCAGTATGAGTTAACGAGTGAACTGTAAAACAGAGTAGAGACACAAAATATAGAGTATTTTTTTATATGTTTGTCTGACACTGAATTTGTAACATCTAATTTTCCTTTTAATATATTTGAAAAATTGAAGAATAGCTATAAGTCGAATTTAATCAAATAGATCAACTAATTTTTGGATTTCGCTTCTCTATTGTATACTGGCTTACAAAAAGAAACCAGTAGATGTTGCTCTAATTGTTTTTTGAGAATAGCGTCTAACTTTGCATGTACTTGTTTATTTATGTGACATGATAAAGTTCGTGTGATTGATATATATATATATATTTTTCTGGAATAAAATAATAAAAGAATGAAATTTATAGTCGACTGTACTCATAGTAACAGTATAAACATCATCAGTTCTTATTTGAAGCAGTAGCCATGTTTGGCTTCCAATTTCATCTTGCAATAAAACAGTTTGAAGGTAAAAAAAAAAAAAAGCAAGGATTAACCTCGACCTACACTATTTTTTAAAGAGTTCCGGTCATATCTATGATAAAGAAGAATCTATAATATCCTATCTATTCCTTAAGTAGAGAAGTTGAAATAAATGTAGATTGACTCATGCATAATGAGGATATTAGCAATCTTACTTTTTTATATTCACGACAATATTGTTAACTTCACAAATTACATAATTACCAAATATATTGCAGCAAAAGGATAACTCATTGAGGTGTCTTTGTCCAATCAACATAACTTATTGATCTTTACAAAACACCTACACATTCCGAAAACCTACAGCAATTTATAAAGGTTTGAGCTTCATGTGATGTTAGCGAAGAAAAGCAGTTTATAATTAGATGGGTTCAGTTAGGTTCTAACCATTTTTTATATTGGGAACTAGGTTATTCCTTGAACATTAAATTTACAAATTTCCTTACAAATCCATCGAAACAACAAGTCTTGAAGGTAAAAAATTCAGCTTGATAAGATATATTCTATTATTCCTGGATTCAATACATTTTGTTTAGCTTAACTCTTCCTGTGAATCAACTCAAAGAAAACATGGCCGGATGTCACTCCCAGTAAAAATTACTCCATATGTCTCAGATCTTGTAAGTTTGCTCCTACTATAAAGGATTTTTATTCTATTTACCCCTTGTTGGAAAACAGTAGTTTATCTGTAGTTTGGCATATACTCCAATATAAAATTCTTTATATCGATATTGAAAGCCACTTTTTCACAACTATTGCACGTACACATAGGAACATCTTGACAATATCGGTTCTTGTCTTTGAAAGAAAGTTCAAGCACCGATCACATCTTTTAATGCTTATTTCAATGCATTCGAGAAAAAAAAACCAAGGATAAGAGCAAAAATAAGAGAAATCAACAAATGTATAGTCACTATTCCATGAATGTTGGTGTTGATAAGAAAAGACAACTTCTTTGCTACCTACTAAATGTGTTATTAACTCGATAACATGGTAACCATAATATTTAATCTTGATATAATATATGAAAAAAGGTGAAACACTAAAATACATCCTAGACTATAACAAATGTAGTATCATGAGCTTAAATAAACAGATGGATGTGTCTACTCTTTTACATCTTTTATGCGGCTGGTTATTATGACTAAGGGGATGATAGGATTCTTATTTGTAATATTATGATAATCTAGGTTGTAGTATTGAAAAGTACCTTACTAACATCTCTATAATAAGAAAAAGATGGAATCATTTTGCCCAAAGTTGCAATACTGAGACAGCTTACAGATACTAACTATTTCTACATTTAATAACATTAAACAACCAATATGGTAACTAACTTGTAAAAAATATACACAAGAAAAATAGTAAGTAAAGGGATGTGATATTTCCAACCTCTTTTGAAATAATTTGTTCGTTTCTTCCAGTTGTTTTGCATATTCCTTTTCCCACCGTAACTTTACATAAAAATCACAAGTACCACTTAATAGATAATTAATGCTTAGTAATTTCAATACTTAAGGCACTTCAAAACTCCAATTTTAGAATTTTAACTGCAATCTACCCGCACCATTTCCTGTGGTGTGTTTGTTTCAAATGATTTTCCTAGGAGTTGGTGTCCTAGTGCTTTCCTCTTATTTCTTTCATGTCATTGTTAAGTATGCTATCAGAAAGTATATAAAAGATCATATCATGATGTACTTTGGTATAAATATTCTACTCTCTTCTAATATATTTCTACCTGCATCCGATTTTCTGTATTTAATTTTCTTTTCACTGTATTTAATTATCACATACCAATTTGTCATAATTGATAACATAGCATCGTGCTATAATAAGGTCTCTATATATAATATTCTAAGTATTTATTTAAAGAGAAAACTCTGTGGTACTCAACCTTCTCAGAATGAAAAAAACATTACTTCTTTTCTTTTTGAGATTAGTTCAAATTTAGTATCTAAAACCTCAAAGTTTTTAATTTCAATTATCCTCTTGATTGCGTAATTGACTTTAAGCCAATATTTTTGTTCAGTTGACCACTCTTTATTTTGTATCAGTCCTTGACCAACTATTTTTTGTTTATATTTCAGTTCATATTAAAGATCTTAACCCCCAACACCATTGATACGAAACTCACTCTGATCTCCTAAGTCTTCCTCTAGAAAGAGAATACGAGGAAGCACCAAGTCCTATTTCTACCATAAACCGGTGTGTGGTTTTCATGCTCCAAAAAACTAGGTTCAGGTATACTACTAAAAAACCACCACATTCCAATGTCTCATTCCCTAGATGAAGTTGCTATAATACATAATTTGCTAGATTAGATGTGCACCTCTTCTGAGTAACCATCATGTTCATGATAGCTCGATCGTTTTTATATTACAGCTATTTCTATTCATTTGATCTTACATGTTATATGTTCATATAAAATAATTCTTTTTAGAATTCCTGTTGGATTCTACAGCTACTATCATTTTATTTCAATCGTTATCTTCAGTAGTACCAGTATTGATCTAATCTTGTTCTTGTTCTCACAAGGCATGTCAACTACTCTCACGAATGTTCTCCAGTCCCGTTTATTTTCAACAAACACTACGAGCGGACTAGAAGATGCAAAAATAAAGTTGCTATTCCATTTTATAAAAGAGACTTAATAACACAGCATAATCTTCACTCTTGCTTCAACCTTTAATATATTTGCATGTGCCACATACACAGATTACCATGCATATTTATTTTGAATGTATATGTATATCAATTATTTGAATTAGAGCGTCTAGAATGATTCAATCTGATCCATGCTACAGATATTCCTAAATGTACCACGGAGTACATGAACTGTTTCCTCAGTTCAACGACTTCAACCATTGCAAGAAGTTGAGGTGAGATAACAACGTAAGATATGGCTATATAAAAGAGAGGTTACAGTAAAACATATATGGAACAAAACAACTAGAGAATATAAAATTAATAGATAGATAAAATAATAAATAGGAAATATAAAGAACGAAAGAAGGTCAAGTTATTTTTTATCCTTCGAAAGATTCATTTTCAATTGCCAGCAGTGCTATTCAATCGACCATTAGTCAGGGAAAGTCGAGTACGAAACGTTGAAGGTCCTTTCCCTTTTTGTATTAAAATGATCAACAAGCATCAGTCTAAAAACGGTATCAAACAATTCGTAGTAATTAGGTCTGAAAACGGGCTATATGTGCTTCTTCAAACTGTGCGGCACTTGTCGATACATGCGTCCTTGTGGAACCAGGTTCATCCGATAGCCAACTCCTCCATTGAATCCATAGAGCGGAAACAGCCTGTACAAGATCACTAGCCTTTGTGGTTTGACACCCTAGGGATCTTTTCTCCAAAGCTTGGAGATGGCTGTTCCAACATATTTGCTCCCATTTCGAATCCCGTTCAGTACGGTGCTGTCCAGAACGATGCAGTCTGTGACAAAACGTCCGTACTCCCACGAGGACTTGAAATCTTCCACTCTACCCTTCCACCCCTCTGGTTTGACCATTTTAGCGAGTACACACTCAAGGATGTACTCAGTATCATCGAACAAAGAGGAGTCGTACATGGAATCGTAAATTGGGACGTAGTTAGGATCGAAGACTTGGACTTCGTTACATCCTTCATCCAAAAAACGATACGGCTCATTTGTGATTTTACTGTCGATCATCTTCCTGAGTTCTGGTGCTAGATTTCCACCAGGATGGTACTGCTTTCTTTGTGAGGGGCTCTTTTGGCTTTCGTATCTGTCGTAGAATTGCCTCCTAACATCGTCTAACATATTAGGGCGTAACACGGGTATTTTCTGTGGTTTCTGGGGCTGTATATGTTCACCTTTAAGATTCGCTACTGAAAATGGATATGGATATGGAGATAGAGATGGAGATAAAGAGGTTCCATCATCATTCCTTTTGAAGAAAGATTGAGCGTTGGTTGGACTCTCATTTATCTCCTTGTTTTCTGGCTGTGGTTCTGGCACTTTTGGCGATTCTTTTTCGTTGATATTAAAGAATGCCTTAAATTTTTCCATGCCACTTTTATACCTGGGTTCGATAACCTGCTCCTTTTTGATACCTGAAACTCCGCCAGACTCACCGAGACTAACTAGCGGTTTCGAAACGTTGGAAGGTGTAGGATTAGGTATATCATCTTTTGTTGATGGAGGTGCTGTTTTTTCAGCCGGCTCTTTCTTGTTTATTCTAAAAAATGACTTAAATTTCTCCAAGCCACTTTTACCAGTTGCTTTGATAACTGTCTCGTTCTCAACAAAGGTAACTGTCTTAGCCTTTGGGACCTTAACTAGAGACCTCGAGGTCTCAGCTAATTTAGATGTAGGGACAGTTTCCTCTTTTGGCAGAGACGTTTTTTTCACAACAAAAATTTCCTCTTCTTCTTTCAGAACCGGCTTAGCTTGATCTGGCTTTGGGACGCTTTTTCCTTTCACTGGCTGATCTTCTTCCGATCTTAGAACTTCTTTTTTCTCAAGAAGTCCTTCTTCCTTGGTTGGTTGTTTTTCTTTTGTAACAAAGTCTTTCTTTGAGACTTTTTCTTTTATTATTTTTTCTTTTTTTATTGGAATACATGCTTCCTTAGGAACTTGTTTCGTATTCAAAACTTGAAGTTCTCTTAAAATGTCTTTTTGCACTGGAACACCTTTCTCCTTCTTTGGTTCTTTAACTCTTTGTCTATATAACACAGGTGCTCTTGTTTTAATAGTAGCTCCTTTCAGTGATCTGTGCGTTTTTCTTTCGTTTTTAATGGCTACTGATCTGTCCTTCTTTTGAATGTTTGCTTGACGGGCTCTTAGAACAAGAGCTCTAACCTCAGCAATAATTTCTTCCAAAGGCATAAGCTTCTCCTCTGTGACCCGTTTTTTACCAACAGTGTTATCAAGCTTCTTGTTTTTTAACGAAGCTTGATATTCCAACTGAGGTTGCAAATTCCAAGTATCACAAACCATTTATGACTGAAATATACGTAAAATAAACTGACTGATCTCTCTTAATAACTTTTTTGAAATAAATGAAACACTAATATTAATATATGTAATGTCTCTTATTAAAAAAGCCTATGGTATGTTAAGAGAGAACAAGAAAAATAATAATTAGAGAAACCAATTAAGAGATCAATAAAACTACCAATATATGTATTCAAGTGAACCGTAAAATAGAGTAGAGACACAAAATATAGAGTATTTTTATTTATATCCTGTGTCTGTCACTGAATTTGTGACATCCAATTTTCCCATCTAATAGTATATTTGGAAATTTGAAAAATAGCAATAAGTCAAAATTAATTAAATTGATAAATTAATCTTCGAATTTCGATTCTCTATTGTATACTGGCTTGCAAGGATGGAGAACCAGTAGAACTTGTCTCGACTGTTTCTTGAGCATAATGGATGCCTTTGCATATACTTGTTTATTTTATATATTATAAAAGGTAGTTCGTGTAACTAGTACTTATTTTGCTGGGAATAGGATAAAAAATTTATAGGTGACTGTGTCCATAGAAACAATATGAATATAATGAGTTCTTATCTGGGGCATTTACCATGTTTGATTTCCAGTTTCATCTTGCAACAAAACAGTTCGAAAGCTAAAAATATAAACAAGTGAGAGTCTCGACTTATATTAATTTCTAAATAATTCGGTCATATTTGGAGTAAGGAAGAATCTACAATATATTGTTTGGTCTCTTAGAGAGAACTTAATGCCTATGCACATTGTTTCCTGAGATAAGAGGGACCACTAATCTTACTCTTTTATATTCACGACAATATTGTTAACTTCACAAATTACATAATTACCAAATATATTGCGGCAAAAGGATAACTCGTTGAGGTTTTTTTGTCCAATCAACATAACTTATTGATATTTACGAATTACCTTTACATTTCAAAAATCAGCAATAGGTTACGACGGTTAGAGTTTGTCATGAGGCTAGCGAAGAAAAAAAAGTTTATATTTAGACAGATTCGGTTTGCTTCTAAACATTTCTTGTATTGGGAACTATGATATTTTTTTTTTAACGTTAAGTTTACTGGTTCAAATTTTCTTACAAATCCATCGAAACAGCAACTTTTGAATGTGAAAATTCAGCTTAATAAGACACACCCTTTTATTCTTGGATTTAGTACATTTTGTTTAGCTTAACTCTTCGTGGGAATTAATTCAAAGAAGACCTAGCCAAATATTCCTCTCAGCAGAAACTACACCATATATCCCTTATATCACGACTTTGCTCCTAGTCCTACTCTAAAGTATTTTTATTCTATTTACCCCTCTTTGGAAAACAGTAGTTTATTTGCGATTTGACATATATTCCAATATATAATTCTTTGGATCGACATTGAAACCCATTCTTCCCACAACTATTGTACGTACTTATAGAGATTCAACGCTTACACTTCGGCTCCAGGACTTTAGTATCAAAAATAAGACTGAAATAGATTTCTATTTCGAATCTAGAGTGAAGAAAACAAAAACTTAAGATATATTTGTTGATTAAAATATATATATAGAATATATGTGAAAGTTATATAATGAAATTACAAACCAGAAGGAGGATTGTTATCGCATTAGATTTCACAGAGAGTTTTGTTAAAACTAAAGAGTGTCAATCTAGTATAAAAGTTCCTTTTGTTTTTAATTAATTGATTTATCGTATTTTACATAACAAATGTCCTATATATTAAGACAAGAGAGTTTGGAACTACATTGGGATTTTAGTTTTGTTTTAAAGTAACGTTGGAAAAAGTTAGCACTGAAGAATTTAGTCATAATTTTTCTGAAATTGTCTTTAAATCATTTATTTTAGTTATAAAACTTAACAACAGGAACGTTAAGAGTAATAGTTTGTTGTTTATAAAAAATGATTAGATTATATACCAAGAGGCAGTTTGTTTAGATTGTTATTGTAAATTACTTTGTAAAATTTTCTATTTTGTTTAATTTTTGGTTTCGCAACTATTAAAAATATTGGTTTAGTGCACAAAACAAGAATTTGAGAAAATGCACAAGGGTATAGAAATTTACAAGTAACGAACACTGAAAAGGAAACAATAAGTGACAATAAATTAAACAAATAATTAAAGTACCCTCAATACTGTTTCCCAGTACACATAAACAAATTGTATGACACCATATGAGTCTTATTTCTTGTAACAATATTGGATAAAATGGCTCTCAGGAATTTCTTAATATTAATTTACACAGTGGAAAATGCTATTATCTTCTATAGAGTTGTCAAAAAATGGCCTGGCAAAATTACTAAATTTAACAATACAGAATGAAATGTTTAATGTAATTCCATGGAAATTTGCCTACTTATGTACCAAAAAAAAAAACAATCACCAAATAGATCTGACAGAGATATATTTAATATATTTAAGCATTTATTCTTGCATAAATATATATCATTTCATGCCCAAGTAACTACATTGAAAAAGAAGTACTACCATATTCTTCTCATTAATATTTGAAAATTATATTCTTTTATTACCATTGGAGTAATATGATTCTGATTTGTTACCTTGTGGTATTCTAGAGGGTAGTTTTGGAAAATACCTTACTACCCTATTTAGAATAAGAAAAGGATGTATCACTTCACCGATATTTTTTAGTTACTCTTTTGTTACTGATTACTTCTAGTCCATTATTTAGTAAGATCAATCATTGTTACAATTAGTAGCATTAACCAACTAATATCCAAACCAAGTTGTTAAAATATATACGGGAAAAAAGGAATAAAAAAGAATGTGACACTTCCAACCTATTTTGAAATGATTTACTCCTTCCTTCCATTATTTTTGCTTATCTTTTTTCCCAGAATAATTTTATATTAAAACCACAAATGCTATTTAATAGATAATCAATGTATGATGATTTTAATACTTAAGATATTACAATATTTCTGTCTTAGCATTTTAGTTGAATCCTCTACCAAACATTTTCTGGTATGTATTTGTTTCAAATGATTTTGCTGAACACCGGTGCTCTAGTGTCTATAACTTATTTCTTTGACGTTTTTGTTAGGGAGCTTACTAGACACCATATTGAAGATTATAACTAGATGATACAAATATTCTAGTCTATTCCCATCTATTTCCACTTGTATCCTTTTATCTGTACATAATTGTCTTTTCATTACTTTTAATTATTACAAACCAACTTGTGATAATATACAACATAGCGTTTTGCTATAATAAGGCTTCTCTAAATGATATTCTGATCAGATATTTAAAAGGAAAATTCATTTGTATTTACTTCTCTTGGAATAGAAAACCTTTACTCATTTTCTTTTTGATTCAATTTAAATTCAATATCCAAACCCCCAAAGTTTTTAATTACGATCATTCCCTTGAGTGTTTAATTAACGTTAAGCCAACATTTTGTTCAGTTGACCATTCTTTATTCTGTATCAGTCCTTGACTCACTATTTTTTTGTTTTTTACTTCAGTGTGTATTCAAGACCTTATTCCCAATACTATTGGTATTGCACTCATTCTAATGTTGTAAACCTTTCTCTAAAAAGCGTGTGGTTTTCATTCTTCCAAGTAGTAGGTTCAGGTATACCACTAGAAGAACCACCACTTTCCAATGTCGCTTTCCTTAGTTGAAGTTGCTTCCACATATAAATTTTCTAGATTGAATGTACACCTCTTCTGTGTAACCCTCATGTTCATCACAGCTCAAATGTTTTTATGTTACAACCATTTTTATTTATTTGATCTTATATGCTTTATATCCATATAAAAATATATAAGATTTTATTATTCTGTAACATCTTTCTTCTCTTGTTATTTCCTGTAGTAACCATCATTCGTCTAATCCTGATATTCTTCTCACAATGCAATCCAACTACTCTTACAATTGTCCTTCAGTACCATTTATTTTCAACAAACCCACGAGCAGTTTAAATAGTGTAAAGAAAAAAAGAGAACCGTCAATTCCTTTTTAAAAACAGAATTAATAACACAGCATAATCTTCACTCTTTCATCCATATTTAATATATAAACTATCTACATGTTATATGCACATTGAACTTATAGGTATGCCAAACATTAGAATTGGACTTTCTAGAATGGTTTGTCCTGGTTCGTACTACTGGTATTTCTAAATGTACAACAGAGTATATGAAGTTTTTCCATAGTCCTGCAGCTACCATCATTGCAAGAAGTTGAAGTGGGCTTACCTTGTAAGATATGGCTATATAAAAGAGAGATTACGGTAAAACATATATAAGATAAAACGATTTGAGAATATGAGGTTAAAATAAACAGTTATAATTAATATAGTAAATATAAAAAGCAAATGAAAGTCACATTATTTTCTTGTCCTTAGATAAAACATATCCCAGCTCGCCATTAGTACTACGCAATCAACCATTAGTTAGAGACAGTCCAGTACAAAACATTGAAGTTTCTTTTCCTTTTGCAATACAATAATCAACAAGTAACAGTCTAGAAACCCTATCAAACAATTGGTGGTAATCATGTCTGAAAACGGGTTATGTGTGGTTCTTTAAACTGTGTGGTACTTGTTAATACATGCATCCTTATGGAATCTGGTTCATCCGATAGCAAACTTCTCCAAATATGCCCTAAAAAGAAACAGTCTGTACAAGATCACTAGAGTTTGTGGTTCGAAACCCTAGGTGGTTATTCCCAAAGTTTGGATATATCTGATACAACATATCACGTATAGCACAGTACTGTAAAGAGTAATACAACCAGTCACACAACATCCATATTCCCTCCAGAGTTTGCAATTCCATACTCTACCTTTACACCCCTCAGTTCTTCACAATTTTAGCAATTATCGTTTTGAGGATGTAGTCAGTATTATCAAACAAAGAGGAGTTGTACGTAGAATCTTCAATCGGGGCATAGTGCAGCTCAACCCCCCCTGCTTTGTTATGTCCTTCGTCCAAAACGTAATTTAACTCATTTGTTACTTTACTGCCCATCCTTTCTTGATCTTTCGGTGTTAAGTATTTCACGGTGTAATCCTGTTGTCTTTCTGAGGGTTCCTTTTGGCCTTGAGATATTTCACAATTTTTCTTTTTAATATCTCCTACAATGCCAGAGTATGATTCAGGTGGGTTTTGTGGATGCTGTGATCCCTTTTGTACATTATTGCTCTTCTTTTCCTTTTTTGGCCTTTGATGTTGTGGTTGCTGGGCCTGACTATACAGTTTATCTCCGTCAAGTACAGTGGGTCGAGATACAGAAACCATACCATTTTCTGTGTTAAAGAAGGATTTGGTTTCATTTGACGTCGCATTTTTTTCCTTGTTTTTATTTTGTTGTGGTTCTTCTAGCTTTGGTGATTCTTTCTCAGAAATCTTAAAAAATGCTTTAAATTTTTCCATATTACTCTTATAGTATGATCCAGTAACTTGGGTTTCTTGAATAATTGGTTCTTTCTTCTCTAACTTAAATAATGACTTGAATTTCGCCATACACTTGCCATCTTTTGCTTCAGCATCTTCTTTTTCAACAGAGGGAACACTGCTAGTCTTGATTTGTTCTTTCTTCTCTAGTTTAAATAATGACTTGAATTTCGCCATACACTTGCCATCTTTTGCTTCAGCATCTTCTTTTTCAACAGAGGGAACACTGCTAGTCTTGATTTGTTCTTTCTTCTCTAGTTTAAATAATGACTTGAATTTCGCCATACACTTGTCACCTTTTGTTCCACTTTTATCATCTGATGTTTTTCCTTCTTCCTTCTCAACAGAGGAGGCTGGCTTGGTATGGTTGACAATAACTGGAGGAATCGAGACTACTAGACCCTTAAGCTTAGAGAAAGCTTCCCCCATAGGAGAAGGTGTTTTCTTTGTAACTTGATCCTCTCCATTTTTCTCAAAGAATGATTTAAACTTTTCCATACAGCTTTTATTCTTTGGCACATTGATCTTTTCTTTTCCTGCAAAAGAAGTTGCATTATCTTTAGGACTAGTCACTGGGGGGTCGGAGATTCCAAAGTACCCTGACTCAGAGCAAGCATTCTTTATTAGTGACGATATTCCTGTTACTACTCGTTTTTCTTGCTTAACTGCCTCCTTCTTCCCCTTCTCGAAAAATGCCTTAAATGTGTCTAAAGCACCTTCAGGTGTATGTGGAGCAATACGTTCTTTCCTGGCATGACAATCTTTTTTGCTCTCTGAAACAACTTCTAACAGGTTGTTGGTCTCCACTAGTTTTGACTCACAACTATCTTCTTCTAATGACAAGGATGCCTTTTCTTCAACAAGTTTTCCCTTTTTTTCTCTAGTGCTGGAGATGGGCATCTTTATAGTATGGCTGTCTTCTGAAACATCCTTGTTTTGTTCTTCAGTATAGAATGCTTCTTGGGATTTTTTAACGATCATCTGCGACTTTGCGTTTACAGCAGGTGTCGGTTCATAAAGAGGACTTATTACTACATGTTGTTTCTCTCTAATTTTTTTTGTTCGAACAGAGTCTTTCTTTGAAACTCGTCCTTTCTTCATAATTTTATTTTTATTAGGAATATATTCTTCCCTATGAACTAGCGCTGCTTTTAAAACTCGCAGTTCTTCTATAATATGTTTTCCTCTTGGGTCGCAATCCTTCTTTGTGTCGTGTTCTACTTTTAAACCTTCTTTGTCATTCTCCTTTTTATAATGCAATTTAATGTCTTTTCTATTACTATCAACTTGTGGAAGAGTAGTCTGTTCCTTTTTACAAGACGTCTTTTTAATAGTGGCTCCTTTTAATAATCTATGGCTTTTCTTTGTCACCTGTTCCTTCTTGAGAGAGGAAAATTTGCCCTTCTTTGGTGTATCTACTTGATGCTTCTTATACACAGGAGCTCTTGCCTCGGCAGACATTTTTTCCACTGCATGCTTCTTCTTCGTCACATGCTCCTTTTTAGCACATAAACCATTATCTTGCCTTGATGCCTCTGTCTGAAGTCTCTCCATCATAAGTACTATAGCTTCAATATTAACTTTTTCCAATGGTGTTAGTTTCTGCTCTGTCATGTTTTCTTCCTTGTCATTCTTACAAGATGACCTACATGTTTTTCTGTTAACCTCATTCTTTGGCATATCAACCTGTCCTTTGTGAGTGCATACCTCCTTCTGGTTCCAGGGAATCTCTACTAAGGAATCCTCAATCTCAATCTCAAGAGCTTTTACAGCAGCAATGATTTCTTCCAATGATGAAAACTTCTTCGTTGCGTCCCGTTCCTCCTCAGCACATGAAACGGTATCCGTCTCACATGTGTCTTCTAGCGAACTATCAAACCTCATGGCTTCCATCTCAGCTATAATTTTACTTAGTGAGGAATGTTCTTTCTTTACAACACATTCTTTCTGAACACGTGAAACACCCTTTGGCTTGGGTATGTCTACCAAACCATACGAAATAACAAGGTTTCTCGATCCAGAGGCAACTTTTCTTATTTGCGAAGAGTGTTTCTTTGTAACTTGTCCCATTCCTTCTTTCTTAGAGAATAATTTTACTTCAGACTTAGCAACCTTGTTTAATGGAGTCCTTCTTGACTTACACTTACCAACCTGCTCAGTGTTAACTTGCTTCTTGTTTTTTAAAGAAGCTTGACATTCCAACTGAAGTTGTAAATTCCAAGTATCACAAACCATTTACAACTGAAATAATACGTAAAATAAACTGACTGATCTCTCTTAATAACTTTTTTGAAATAAATGAAACACTAATATTAATATATGTAATGTCTCTTATTAAAAAAGCCTATGGTATGTTAAGAGAGAACAAGAAAAATAATAATTAGAGAAACCAATTAAGAGATCAATAAAACTACCAATATATGTATTCAAGTGAACCGTAAAATAGAGTAGAGACACAAAATATAGAGTATTTTTATTTATATCCTGTGTCTGTCACTGAATTTGTGACATCCAATTTTTCCATCTAATAGTATATTTGGAAATTTGAAAAATAGCAATAAGTCAAAATTAATTAAATTGATAAATTAATCTTCGAATTTCGATTCTCTATTGTATACTGGCTTGCAAGGATGGAGAACCAGTAGAACTTGTCTCGACTGTTTCTTGAGCATAATGGATGCCTTTGCATATACTTGTTTATTTTATATATTATAAAAGGTAGTTCGTGTAACTAGTACTTATTTTTTTTTTGCTGGGAATAGGATAAAAAATTTATAGTTGACTGTGTCCATAGAAACAATATGAATATAATCAGTTCTTATCTGGGGCATTTACCATGTTTGATTTCCAGTTTCATCTTGCAACAAAACAGTTCGAAAGCTAAAAATATAAACAAGTGGGAGTCTCGACTTATATTAATTTCTAAATAATTTGGTCATATTTGGAGTAAGGTAGAATCTTCAGCATTATATATGACTCTTTAATGAGGAAATTGGAGTATATGCAGATTGTCCCATGAATAACGTGAGTGTTACATATCTTAATCTTTTGTATTCAAAACAATATTGCTAACCGATCAATTTACATAATAAACAAAAATATGGAAGTAAAAGGATAACACTCTTTAAAGTGTCTTTTTCCAGTCAACATAACTCATTGACACCTATAAATTACCTACACATTCCGAAAACCCACAGCAATTGAAATTTATACTGAAGATGTTCTTCGATAATCATTCTTTTTTTTGAACATTAAATTTACAAATTTTCTTACAAATCCATCGAAACAACAACTCTTGAATGTAAAAAATTCAGCTTGATGAGATTCACTCTCTTATTCTTGGATTCAATGCATTTTGTTTAGCTTAACTTTTCGTGTAAATCAACTCAAAGAACACATGGCCGGATGTCACTCCCAGTAAAAACCACTCCACATGTCTCAGATCTTGTAAATTTGCTCCTACTATAAAGTATTTTTATTCTAATTACACCTCGTTGGAAAACTGTAGTTTATTTGCAATTTGACATATACTCCAATATAAAATTCTTTATATCGATATTGAAAGCCACTTTTTCACAACTATTGCACGTACACATAGGAACATCTTGACAATATCGGTTCTTGTCTTTGAAAAAATTTGAAGCGTCGAGTCTTTTAATGCTTATTTCAATGCATTCGAGAAAAGAAAAACAAGGATAAGAGCAAAAATAAGAGAAAACAACAAATGTATAATTACTACTTCATGATAACTGGCTTTGGTAAGAAAAGACATTTGCTTCATTACCAACTACATGTGTTATTAACTCGATAATATAGTAACCATAATATTCAATCTTGATATATATGAAATAAGGTGAAACACTAAAATAAATCCTAGACTATAACAAATGGTAGTATCATGAACTTAAATAAACTGATGGATGTGTCTACTCTTTTACATCCTTTATGCGGCTGGTTATTATGACCAAGGGGATGATAGGATTCTTATTTGTAATATTATGTATGTTGTAGTACTGAAAAGTACCTTACTAACATCTTTGTAATAAGAAAAAGATGCAATCATATCGAACAAAGTTGCAACACTGAGACAGCATACCTTAGTTCCTTTTTTTTCGTTAGTGACGTTTATTTTATTACACACATTTTATGTTAATTGGTATATTGTGTGACACTAAACAACAGATATAACAACTAGCTTGTTAAATTATACACAAGAAAATAATATATAAAAGAATGTGACACTTCAAACCTCTGTTAAACCCGGTTGTTCCTTCCTTCTAATACTTTTAATTCTTTACTTTCAATAGGGAGAAAGAGAGACTGTGTGAGGAGATATCACATGATAGATCACTTTCATCTATACTTATCTCTCTCGCTAAACAGCCAGCTGTATGCAGTTTATTGACCAAATTACATTAGCGAGAGAATTGTTGCAGTTTATTACCATACACTTACTTTAATCCGATTCATACTGCACGTAGCTTCAAATGTACTACGGAACGTATGGATTGTTACCATAGTCCAACAACTACAATCATTGTAAGACGTCGAAGCGAGATAACAGTGTAGGGTATGGCTACATAAAAGAGACGTTACACTAAAACATGTATGAGACAACATAAATAGAGAATATGATATCAATACGCAAGTATCATATGTATAGTAAATATAAAAGAAGAGAGAAAGTAATGTTATTTCTTATCCCTGGAAAAGTACATTCCCAGTCGCCAGTAGTGTTATGCAATCAACCATTAGTTAGGGATAGTCCAGTGTGTTAAACGGTGAAGTTCCTTTTACTATAAAATAATCAACAAGCAGCAGCTTTAAAACCGTATCAAATAATTGATGGTAATCATGTCTGAAAACAGGCTGTACGTGTTTCTTCAAATTGAACAGCACTTATCGATATATGCATCCTTATGGAACCAGGATCATCCAATACCAAACTTTTCCATATAAGCCTTAAAAAAGAAACAATATGTACAAGATCACTAGAGTTTGTGGTTCGGAACTTTAGGTGATTTCCCACAAAGTCTGGGTAGGTCCGATTCGAAGTATCACATTTAGTACAGTACTGTATGGAGTAACACAATCAGTCACACAACACCTATATTTCTACAAGGATTCATGGTTCTCCACTCCACTCTACCTTTCCACCCCTCGATTCTTCATAATTTTAGCCATCACCGTTTCAAGGATGTACCCCGTGTTGTCAAACAATGATGAGTCATATGTGGAATCTTCGATTGGGATATAATGGAGATTAAAGTCCCCGGCTTCGTTATGTTCTTTATCCAAAAGATGATCCGACTTATTTGTGACTTCACTTTCCGTCCTTCTATCTGGTTCTGGTGTTAAGAATCTCACAGTACGACCTTGCTGTTTTTTGAAGGCTCAATCTGGATTTGATATCTATCACAAATTTCCTCTTTAACATCTTTCAATATACCAGTGAGTGGTTTAGGTGGGGTTTGTGGATGTTGTGACTCTTGTTGTATATTCTTGTTCTCCTTGTCTTTTTTTGGCCTTTGAGTTTGTGGTTGTTGATTCTGACCATACTGTTTATCTCTGTCAGGTAGAGTGGGTGGAGACACAGAAACCATATCATCTTCTGTGTTAAAGAAAGATCTGCTCTCATATAAGATTGTATTTTTTTCCTTGCTGTCTAGTTTTGGTTCTAATGTTTTTGGCGATTCTCTTTTGAGAACCTTAAAAACACTTTAAATTTGATCACATCACTCCTACCATATGACACAGCCACTTGGTCTTCTGGCACATTCTTTTCTTTCTTCTTCAGCTTAAATAATCACTTAAATATGTCTAAAGCACTTTCAGGATTGGGTGGAACGACTTGTTCTTTCCTATCATGAGGATCACTCTTACCCTCTGAGATGACTATTAAAGGCTCGAAGATATCCAGCGATTGTGATTCAAAACTGTTTTTTTTCTAATGGGAAGGATGAATTTTCTTCAGCAAGTTTCCCCTTCTTTTCTCTAATGCTGGAGATGGGCGTCCTTGTAGCATGACTGTCTTCTGGAACATTCTTGTTCCGGTCTTCAATACAGAATGCCTCTGGGGACTTTTTGACGATCACCAGCGACTTTGGGGTTACAGCAGGTGTCGAGTTATAAAGATGATTTGCTACTGAAGGTTGTTCCTTTCTAATTTTTTTTTGTTCGAACAGAGTCTTTCTTTGAAACTCGTCCTTTTTTCATATTTTTTGTTTTTATTGGGAATATAATATTCCATAGGAACTAGCGCTGTCTTTAAAACTTGCAATTCTCTTATAATCTGTTTTTGCACTAGAACTTCTTCTTCTTTCACAACCTACTTTTGACTTATAATAAGGGTCATTGGTAGTACTGTCCTGTGCTCTTACTTTGAACCTTGTCCATCATTCTCCTTTTTGCCACATACTTTATTTTTATTTTGCTATTGATTTCAGTCTTTGGCATGACAATATGCTCCTTTTTATCAGATACAACTCTAGCCTTCTTCGGCACATATACTCGATATCTCTCCAGTGCATGTGTTCTTGTTTTAACAGTGGCTCCCTCCAATAATCTATGCCTTTCCTTCACAGCTTCATCCAATATGGGCTTTTTCTTCGCTACAAGTTCCTTTTTAGAAGGTAAACCGTCATCTTTCTTTGACATCTTTACTCAGTGTTTCTCCACTACTAGTGCCCCTACTTCAACAATATTTTTCTCCAAATAACATGAGCTCTTGCTTTGTAACGTATTCCTCCTTGTCATTGTCACAGGATGGCCCAAATACCTTTCTCTACTACCCGCGTTCTTTAACTTTTCAACCTGGTTTTAGTGAAAGTACTTCTCTTATTGGTTCCTGGGAATATCTACCAAGAGTTCTTTAATCTTAAGATATTTCACCAATATAACTTAGCTCCTCTTTTTCGTTGGTGACTTTTTTTTATTATTTACCTATGTCAATTATTGCAACAATTAGTAACATTAAACAACCAATAGAGCAACCAACTAGTTAAAATTTCCACAAGAAAAATAGCGTATAAAAGGAGATGAAACTTCTAACCTCTCTTAAAATAGTTCGTTTCTTCCTTTTAATGTAATTCATATAAAAGTTAAAAGTGCCAGTTAATATAAAGTTAACGTGTGACGATTTCAATACTTAGGATATTTTAATATTTCAGCTTTAGAGTTTTAACTGCAATCTACCCTCATTATTTCCTGTTGTGTGCTCATTTTAACTGATTTTTCTAAGTGCAGGTGCCCTAGTGCGTCTAACTTATTTCTTTCACGTTGTTCTTGAGTAGGTTATCAGAAAGTATGTAGAAGGTCACGTCTTGATGTTACTCTGGCACAATTATTCTACTATATTCTAACATATACCCACTTGCACCTGTTTCTTCGTACGAATTTTTTTTCACTGCATTTAATTATCACATACCGATTCGTTATAACAGATAACATAGCATCGTGCTATAATAAGGTCTCTATGTATAATATTCTAAGTATTTATTTAAAGAGAAAACTCTGTGGTACTCAACCTTCTCGGAATGAAGAAAAGCAATACTTCTTTTCTTTTTGAGAGTAGTTCAAGTTTAGTATCTAAAACCTCAAAGTTTTTAATTTCAATTATCCTCTCGATTGTTTAATTGATTTTAAGCCAATATTTTTGTTAAAAATTTTTACTCTTTATTCTGTATCAGTCCTTGACCAACTATTTTTTTGTTTATATTTCAGTTCATATTAAAGATCTTAACCCCCAACACCATTGATACGAAACTCACTCTGATCTCCTAAGTCGTCCTCTGGAAAGAGAATACGGGGAAGCACCAAGTCCTATTTCTACCATAAACCGGTGTGTGGTTTTCATGCTCCAAAATACTAGATTCAGGTATACTACTAAAAAACCACCACGTTTCAATGTCTCATTCCCTAGATGAAGTTGCTATAACACATAATTTGCTAGATTAGATGTGCACCTCTTCTGAGTAATCATCGTGTTCATGATAGCTCAATTGTTTTTATGTTACAGCTATTTCTATTCATTTGATCTTATATGATTTATGTTCATATAAAATATGGACTTTTGTTATTCCCATTATATTTTACACCTAATATCATTTTGCTTCTAACGTCACCTAGAGTAGTATCACCATTCGCCTAATCTTGTTCTTGTAGTTTCAATACATGTCAACTACTCTCACAAATGTCCTCCTCTCACATGTATTTTCAACAAACACTACGAGCGGACTAGAAGATGCAAAAATAAAGTTGCTATTCCATTTTATAAAAGAGACTTAATAACACAGCATAATCTTCACCCTTGCTTCAACCTTTAATATATTTGCATGTGCCACATACACAGATTACCATGCATATTTATTTTGAATGTATATGTATATCAGCTATTTGAATTAGAACGTCTAGAATGATTCAATCCGGTCCATGCTACAGATATTCCTAAATGTACCACGGAGTACATGAACTGTTTCCTTAGTTCCACGACTTCAACCATTGCAAGAAGTTGAGGTGAGATAACAACGTAAGATATGGCTATATAAAAGAGAGGTTACAGTAAAACATATATGGAACAAAACAACTAGAGAATATAAAATTAATAGATAGATAAAATAATAAATAGGAAATATAAAGAACGAAAGAAGGTCAAGTTATTTTTTATCCTTCGAAAGATTCATTTTCAATTGCCAGCAGTGCTATTCAATCGACCATTAGTCAGGGAAAGTCGAGTACGAAACGTTGAAGGTCCTTTCCCTTTTTGTATTAAAATGATCAACAAGCATCAGTCTAAAAACGGTATCAAACAATTCGTAGTAATTAGGTCTGAAAACGGGCTATATGTGCTTCTTCAAACTGTGCGGCACTTGTCGATACATGCGTCCTTGTGGAACCAGGTTCATCCGATAGCCAACTCCTCCATTGAATCCATAGAGCGGAAACAGCCTGTACAAGATCACTAGCCTTTGTGGTTTGACACCCTAGGGATCTTTTCTCCAAAGCTTGGAGATGGCTGTTCCAACATATTTGCCCCCATTTCGAATCCCGTTCAGTACGGTGCTGTCCAGAACAATGCAGTCTGTGACAAAACGTCCGTACTCCCACGAGGACTTGAAATCTTCCACTCTACCCTTCCACCCCTCTGGTTTGACCATTTTAGCGAGTACACACTCAAGGATGTACTCAGTATCGTCGAACAAAGAGGAGTCGTACATGGAATCGTAAATTGGGACGTAGTTAGGATCGAAGACTTGGACTTCGTTACATCCTTCATCCAAAAAACGATACGGCTCATTTGTGATTTTACTGTCGATCATCTTCCTGAGTTCTGGTGCTAGATTTCCACCAGGATGGTACTGCTTTCTTTGTGAGGGGCTCTTTTGGCTTTCGTATCTGTCGTAGAATTGCCTCCTAACATCGTCTAACATATTAGGGCGTAACACGGGTATTTTCTGTGGTTTCTGGGGCTGTATATGTTCACCTTTAAGATTCGCTACTGAAAATGGATATGGATATGGAGATAGAGATGGAGATAAAGAGGTTCCATCATCATTCCTTTTGAAGAAAGATTGAGCGTTGGTTGGACTCTCATTTATCTCCTTGTTTTCTGGCTGTGGTTCTGGCACTTTTGGCGATTCTTTTTCGTTGATATTAAAGAATGCCTTAAATTTTTCCATGCCACTTTTATACCTGGGTTCGATAACCTGCTCCTTTTTGATACCTGAAACTCCGCCAGACTCACCGAGAGTAACTAGCGGTTTCGAAACGTTGGAAGGTGTAGGATTAGGTATATCATCTTTTGTTGATGGAGGTGCTGTTTTTTCAGCCGGCTCTTTCTTGCTTATTCTAAAAAATGACTTAAATTTCTCCAAGCCACTTTTACCAGTTGCTTTGATAACTGTCTCGTTCTCAACAAAGGTAACTGTCTTAGCCTTTGGGACCTTAACTAGAGACCTCGAGGTCTCAGCTAATTTAGATGTAGGGACAGTTTCCTCTTTTGGCAGAGACGTTTTTTTCACAACAAAAATTTCTTCTTCTTCTTTCAGAACCGGCTTAGCTTGATCTGGCTTTGGGACGCTTTTTCCTTTCACTGGCTGATCTTCTTCCGATCTTAGAACTTCTTTTTTCTCAAGAAGTCCTTCTTCCTTGGTTGGTTGTTTTTCTTTTGTAACAAAGTCTTTCTTTGAGACTTTTTCTTTTATTATTTTTTCTTTTTTTATTGGAATACATGCTTCCTTAGGAACTTGTTTTGTATTCAAAACTTGAAGTTCTCTTAAAATGTCTTTTTGCACTGGAACACCTTTCTCCTTCTTTGGTTCTTTAACTCTTTGTCTATTTAACACAGGTGCTCTTGTTTTAATAGTAGCTCCTTTCAGTGATCTGTGCTTTTTTCTTTCGTTTTTAATGGCTACTGATCTGTCCTTCTTTTGAATGTTTGCTTGACGGGCTCTTAGAACAAGAGCTCTAACCTCAGCAATAATTTCTTCCAAAGGCATAAGCTTCTCCTCTGTGACCCGTTTTTTACCAACAGTGTTATCAAGCTTCTTGTTTTTTAACGAAGCTTGATATTCCAACTGAGGTTGCAAATTCCAAGTATCACAAACCATTTATGACTGAAATATACGTAAAATAAACTGACTGATCTCTCTTAATAACTTTTTTGAAATATATGAAACACTAATATTAATATATGTAATGTCTCTTATTAAAAAAGCCTATGGTATGTTAAGAGAGAACAAGAAAAATAATAATTAGAGAAACCAATTAAGAGATCAATAAAACTACCAATATATGTATTCAAGTGAACCGTAAAATAGAGTAGAGACACAAAATATAGAGTATTTTTATTTATATCCTGTGTCTGTCACTGAATTTGTGACATCTAATTTTCCTATCTAATATATTTGGAAATTTGAAAAATAGCAATAAGTCAAAATTAATTAAATTGATAAATTAATCTTCGAATTTCGATTCTCTATTGTATACTGGCTTGCAAGGATGGAGAACCAGTAGAACTTGTCTTGACTGTTTCTTGAGCATAATGGATGCCTTTGCATATACTTGTTTATTTTATATATTATAAAAGGTAGTTCGTGTAACTAGTACTTATTTTTTTTTTGCTGGGAATAGGATAAAAAATTTATAGTTGACTGTGTCCATAGAAACAATATGAATATAATCAGTTCTTATCTGGGGCATTTACCATGTTTGATTTCCAGTTTCATCTTGCAACAAAACAGTTCGAAAGCTAAAAATATAAACAAGTGAGAGTCTCGACTTATATTAATTTCTAAATAATTCGGTCATATTTGGAGTAAGGAAGAATCTACAATATATTGTTTGGTCTCTTAGAGAGAACTTAATGCCTATGCACATTGTTTCCTGAGATAAGAGGGACCACTAATCTTACTCTTTTATATTCACGACAATATTGTTAACTTCACAAATTACATAATTACCAAATATATTGCGGCAAAAGGATAACTCGTTGAGGTTTTTTTGTCCAATCAACATAACTTATTGATATTTACGAATTACCTTTACATTTCAAAAATCAGCAATAGGTTACGACGGTTAGAGTTTGTCATGAGGCTAGCGAAGAAAAAAAGTTTATATTTAGACAGATTCGGTTTGCTTCTAAACATTTCTTGTATTGGGAACTATGATATTTTTTTTTTAACGTTAAGTTTACTGGTTCAAATTTTCTTACAAATCCATCGAAACAGCAACTTTTGAATGTGAAAATTCAGCTTAATAAGACACACTCTTTTATTCTTGGATTTAGTACATTTTGTTTAGCTTAACTCTTCGTGGGAATCAATTCAAAGAAGACCTAGCCAAATATTCCTCTCAGCAGAAACTACGCCATATATCCCTTATATCACGACTTTGTTCCTAGTCCTACTCTAAAGTATTTTTATTCTATTTACCCCTCTTTGGAAAACCGTAGTTTATTTGCGATTTGACATATATTCCAATATATAGTTCTTTGGATCGACATTGAAACCCATCTTTCCACAACTATTGTACGTACTTATAGAGACTTAACGCTTACACTTCGGCTCCAGGACTTTAGTATCAAAAATAAGACTGAAGTAGATTTCTATTTTGAATCTAGAGAGAAGAAAACAAAAGATTAAGATATATTTGTTGACTAAAATATATATATAGAATATATGTGAAAGTTATATAATGAAATTACAAACCAGAAGGAGGATTGTTATCGCATTAGATTTCACAGAGAGTTTTGTTAAAACTAAAGAGTGTCAATCTAGTATAAAAGTTCCTTTTGTTTTTAATTAATTGATTTATCGTATTTTACATAACAAATGTCCTATATATTAAGACAAGAGAGTTTGGAACTACATTGGGATTTTAGTTTTGTTTTAAAGTAACGTTGGAAAAAGTTAGCACTGAAGAATTTAGTCATAATTTTTCTGAAATTGTCTTTAAATCATTTATTTTAGTTATAAAACTTAACAACAACAACAACGTTAAGAGTAATAGTTTGTTGTTTATATTAAATGATTAATTTATATACTAAGAGGCAGTTTGTTTGAATTGTTATTGTAAATTACTTTGTAAAACTATCTATTTTGTTTCATTTTTGGTTTCGCGACTATTAGAAATATTGGTTTAGTGCCTAAAACAAGTTTTTAAGAAAATGCACCAGGGTCTATAAATTTACAAGTAACGGACACTGCAAAGGAAACAAGAAATGACTTTAAATTAAACAAATAATTAAAGTACCCTCAATACTGTTTCCCAGTACACATAAACAAATTGTAAGACACCATATGAGTCTTATTTCTTGTAACAATATTGGATAAAATGGCTCTCAGGAATTTCTTAATATTAATTTACACAGTGGAAAATGCTATTATCTTCTATAAAGTTGTCAAAAAATAGCCTGGCAAAATTACTAAATTTAACAATACAGAATGAAATGTTTAATGTAATTCCATGGAAATTTGCCTACTTATGTACCAAAAAAAAAAACAATCACCAAATAGATCTGACAGAGATATATTTAATATATTTAAGCATTTATTCTTGCATAAATATATAACATTTCATGCCCAAGTAACTACATTGAAAAAAAATACTACCATATTCTTCTCATTAATATTTGAAAATTATATTCTTTTATTACCATTGGGACAATAGAATTCCAATTTGCAATCTTGTGGTATTCTAGGTTGTAGTATTTGAAAATCACCTTACTATCCCCTTTAGAATAAGAAAAGGATGTATCACTTTACCGATATTTTTTAGTTACTCTTTTGTTACTGATTACTTCTAGTCCATTATTTGGTAAGATCAATCATTGTTACAATTAGTAGCATTAACCAACTAATATCCAAATTAAGTTGTTAAAATATATACAAGAAAAAAGAAAAAAAAAAAGAATGTGTCACTTCCAACCTATTTTGAAATGATTTACTCCTTCCTGCCATTAGTTTTGCATATCCCTTTTCCCAGCATAATTTTATACTAAAATCACAAATGCTATTTGATGGATAATCAATGTATGATGATTTTAATACTTAAGATATTACAATATTTCTGTCTTAGCATTTTAGTTGAATTCTCTACCAAACATTTTCTGATATGTATTTGTTTCAAATGATTTGCTGAACATCGGTACCCTAGTGTCTCCAACCTATTTCTTTGACATTTTTGTTGAGGAGCTTACTAGAAACCATACTGAAGATTATGACTAGATGATACAAATATTCTAGTCTATTTCCATCTATTTCCACTTGTATCCGTTTCTTTGTATCTAATTTTCTTTTCACTGCATTTAATTATCACATACCAATTGGTTATAACAGATAACATAGCATCGTGCTATATTAAGGTCTCTATGTATATTTTTCTAAGTATTTATTTAAAGAGAAAACTCTTTGGTACCCACTCTTCTTAGAATGAAAAAAAAAAAAAAAAACAATACTTCTTTTCTTTTTGAGGTTAGTTCAAGTTTAGTATCTAAACCTCAAAGTTCTTTAATTGCGATCATCCTTTCCAGCATTTAATTAACTTTAAGCCAATATTTTTGTTCAGTTGACCACTCTTTATTCTACATCAGTCCTTGACTCACTATTTTTTGTTTTTATTTCAGTGTGTATTCAAGACCTTATTCCCACTGCTATTGGTATTGCACTCACTCTACTGTTGTAAATCTTTCTCTAAAAAGCTTGTGGTTTTCGTTCTTCCAAGTAGTAGGTTTAGGTATACCACCAAAAGAACCACCACATTCCAAAGTTGCACCTCCTAGTTAAAGTTTCCCTAACATATAAATTTTCTAGAGGGATGTGCACCTCCTCTGAGTAATCATCATGTTCCTGATAGCTCAATTATTTTTATGTTACAGCTATTTCTATTCATTTGATATTATATGATTTATGTTCATAAAAAATAATTCTTTTTAGAATTCCTGTTGGATTCTACAGCTACTATCGTTTTTTTTCTATCGTTATCTTCAGTAGTACCAGTATTGATCTAATCTTGATCTTGTTCTCACAATGTAAATCAACAACTCTCACAAATGTCCTCCTCTCACATGTATTTTTAATAAACTACGAGTGGACTAGAAGATGCAAAAATAAAGTTGCTGTTCCATTTTAAAAAACAGGCTTAGTAACACAGCATAATCTTCATCACTCTTGCTTCAACCTTTAATACATTTGTATGTACCACATACACAGATTACCATACATATTTATCTTGAATGTATATGTATATCAGCTATTTGAATTGGAGTTTCTAGAAAGATTCAATCTGATCCATGCTACACATATCTTCGAATGAATCACCGAGTGTATGAACTATTTTCTTAGTTCAACGACTTCAAAGATTGCAAGAAGTTGAGGTGAGATAACAACGTAAGATATGGCTATATAAAAGAGAGATTACTGTAGAATATCTTTGAAACAAAAAAAACTAGAGAATATGATATTGATAAATAGCTATTAATAAATATAATAAAAATAAAAAAAAACAGAAGAAAGTCATGTTTTTGTCTTATCCTTAGAAAAATGTATTTCCAGTTGCCAGTAGTGTTATGCAATCAACCATTAGTCAGGGAAAGTCGAGTAAGAAAACGGTGAAGTTCCTTTTTTTTTTTTTTTGGGAATGAAATAACTAACAACAGGCAGTTTTAAAATCGTATCAAACAATTGGTGGTAATCATGTCTGAAAACGGGTTGTATGTGCTTCTTCAAACTATGCAATACTTGTCAATACATGAGTATTGGTGGAACCAGGTCCATCTGATAGTCAACCTCTCTAGTTAATCTAAAAAATATGAAAACAGCTTGTACAAGATCACTAGAGTTTGTGGTTCGAAACCCTAGGGATCTTTTCTCCAAATCTTCGAGATGGCTGTTCCAACATATTTGTCCCCATTTCGAATCCCGTTCAGTACGGTGCTGTCCAAAACAATGCAGTCTGTGACAAAACGTCCGTACTCCCACGAGGACTTGAAATCTTCCACTCTGCCCTTCCACCCCTCTGGTTTGACCATTTTAGCGAGAACACACTCAAGGATGTACTCAGTATCATCGAACAAAGAGGAGTCGTACATGGAATCGTAAATTGGGACGTAGTTAGGATCGAAGACTTGGACTTCGTTACATCCTTCATCCAAAAAAGGATATGGCTCATTTGTGATTTTACTATCGATCATCTTCCTGAGTCCTGGTGTTAGACATCCACCAGGATGGTATTGCTTTCTCCGCGAGGGGCTCTTTTGGCTTTCGTATCTGTCGTAGAATTGCCTCCTAACATTGTCTAGCATGTTAGGGCGTAACACGAGTATTTTTTGTGGTTGCTTGGATTCTATATATTGTTCATATTTTTCCATGAATGGAAATGAACATGGAGAGGGAGATAAGGAAGTTCCATCATCATTCCTTTTAAAGAAAGATTTGGCGTTGTTTGGAGTCTCATTTATATCCTTATTTTCTGGCTGTTGCTCTGTCAATCTTAGCGATTCTTTTTTATGGATATTGAAGAATGCCTTAAACTTTTCAATGCCACTATTACCATTTGATATATCCACCTGTTTTTTTTCATCACACAAAACTGGCTTGTCCTTGGAGGCAACTGTCAAAGGATCCGAAGTCTCAGGAGCTGTAGAGTGAGAAACATTTTTCACAGGTGATGGACTTTTCTCTAAAGCTTGTTCTTTTTTTTTTCTTTCTTAAAGAACAATTTAAACTTATCCATCACAGTTTCACTCTTTGACTCAGGAGCCTGGTCTTTTTCAACAGAAGAAAATACATGAATCTTAGGGCTGACCACTGAGGATTCAGAGACCACAACGGATCTTGCCTCAGAATTAGCTGCCTTTGTTGGTGAAGGTATTTTCTCCATAACTGGTTCCTTCTTCTCTATCTTGAAGAATGCCTTAAACTTCTCCATGTTACTTCTTCCCTTTGGCTCACTAACTTGTTCTTGCTCAATAGAAGAGACCGTCTTCACCCTTGGAACTTCAAGTAAAGGCGTTGAGATCACTGAAGGTTTAGGTTTGGGGACAGTCTCACCCTTTGGTAAGGATGGTTTCTTTGCTACAAGTTTTTCCTCCTCTTCCTTTATAACTGACTTAACTCCTTCAGTTTTTAATACCTTCTTTTCTTTTATAACTTGCTTTTGCACAAGTACTGGCTCTTCTTTCACAACATGTCTTTCATCTGAAACACAATCTTCCTTAGAATTTTGTTCTCTTCTTAAAACTTGCGCTTCTTCCAACCTTTGTTCTTTCTCTGTAACTTGTTCTTCTTTTACTATTTGTTTCTCTTTTGGAACAAAGTCTTTCTTTGAGACTTTCTCTTTTTTTGTTATTTCTTTTTTAGTTGGAATATATTCTTCCTTAGGAACTTGTTTTGTATTCAAAACTTGGAGTGCTCTTAGAAACCCTTTTTGCACTGGAACATCTGTTTCCTTCTTTGATTCTTTTACTCTATGTCTCTTCAACACAGGTACTCTTGTTTTAATTACAGCTCCTTTCAATGATCTGTGCCTTTTCCTTTCTTTTTTAATGTCTGCTGATCTGTCCTTCTTTGATTCGTTTGCTTGACGTGCTCTCATCACAATAGCTCTTACCTCAGCAATAATGTCTTCCAAAGGCATAAGCTTCTCCTCTGTGACCCGTTTTTTTACCAGCATGAGAAACATCCTTTGGCGTGGAAATGTCTACTAAACCATACGAACTAACAAGTTTTCTTGATCCAGATACAATCTTTCCTACCTTTGAAGATTGGTTCTTTGTAACTTGTCCTCTTTCTTTTTTCTTAGTGATTAATTTTACTTCAGACATTACATCCTTGTTTAGTGGAGCCGTTCTCGACTTACACTTATCAATCTGCTCAGTGTTAACCTGCTTCTTGTTTTTTTAACGAAGCTTGATATTCTAACTGAGGTTGTAAATTCCAAGTATCACAAACCATTTTCGACTGAAATAACACGTAAAATAAACTGATTGATCTCTCTTAATAACTTTTTTGAAATATATGAAACACTAATACTAATATATGTAATGTCTCCTATCAAAAAAGCCTATAGTATGTTAAGATAGAACAGGAAAAATAGTAATTAGAGAAACCAATTAAGAGATCAATAAAACCACCAGTATAAGTATATCAATGAAGTGCAAAATAGAGTAGAGACACAAAATATAGAGTATGTTTTTATATGTTTGTCTGCCACTGAATTTGTAACATCTAATTTTCCTTTTAATATATCTGGAAATTTGAAGAATAGCTATAAGTCGAATTTAATCAAATAGATCAATTAATTTTTGGATTTCACTTCTCGATTGTATACTGGCTTACAAAAAGAAACCAGTAGATGTTGCTCTAATTGTTTTTTGAGAATAGCGTCTAACTTTGCATGTACTTGTTTATCTTATGTGACATGATAAAGTTCGTGTGATTGATATATATATATATATTTTTCTAGAATAAAATAATAAAAGAATGAAATTTATAGTCGACTGTACTCATAGTAACAGTATAAACATCATCAGTTCTTATTTGAAGCAGTAGCCATGTTTGGCTTCCAATTTCATCTTGCAATAAAACAGTTTGAAGGTAAAAAAAAAAGGCAAGGATTAACCTCGACCTACACTATTTTTTAAAGAGTTCCGGTCATATCTATGATAAAGAAGAATCTATAATATCCTATCTATTCCTTAAGTAGAGAAGTTGAAATAAATGTAGATTGACTCATGCATAATGAGGATATTAGCAATCTTACTTTTTTATATTCACGACAATATTGTTAACTTCACAAATTATATAATTACCAAATATATTGCAGCAAAAGGATAACTCATTGAGGTGTCTTTGTCCAATCAACATAACTTATTGATCTTTACAAAACACCTACACATTCCGAAAACCTACAGCAATTTATAAAGGTTTGAGCTTCATGTGATGTTAGCGAAGAAAAGCAGTTTATAATTAGATGGGTTCAGTTAGGTTCTAACCATTTTTTATATTGGGAACTAGGTTATTCCTTGAACATTAAATTTACAAATTTCCTTACAAATCCATCGAAACAACAAGTCTTGAAGGTAAAAAATTCAGCTTGATAAGATATATTCTATTATTCCTGGATTCAATACATTTTGTTTAGCTTAACTCTTCCTGTGAATCAACTCAAAGAAAACATGGCCGGATGTCACTCCCAGTAAAAATTACTCCATATGTCTCAGATCTTGTAAGTTTGCTCCTACTATAAAGGATTTTTATTCTATTTACCCCTTGTTGGAAAACAGTAGTTTATCTGTAGTTTGGCATATACTCCAATATAAAATTCTTTATATCGATATTGAAAGCCACTTTTTCACAACTATTGCACGTACACATAGGAACATCTTGACAATATCGGTTCTTGTCTTTGAAAGAAAGTTCAAGCACCGATCACATCTTTTAATGCTTATTTCAATGCATTCGAGAAAAAAAAACCAAGGATAAGAGCAAAAATAAGAGAAATCAACAAATGTATAGTCACTATTCCATGAATGTTGGTGTTGATAAGAAAAGACAACTTCTTTGCTACCTACTAAATGTGTTATTAACTCGATAACATGGTAACCATAATATTTAATCTTGATATAATATATGAAAAAAGGTGAAACACTAAAATACATCCTAGACTATAACAAATGTAGTATCATGAGCTTAAATAAACAGATGGATGTGTCTACTCTTTTACATCTTTTATGCGGCTGGTTATTATGACTAAGGGGATGATAGGATTCTTATTTGTAATATTATGATAATCTAGGTTGTAGTATTGAAAAGTACCTTACTAACATCTTTGTAATAAGAAATAGATGCAATCATTTTGCCCAAAGTTGCAATACTGAGACAGCTTACAGATACTAACTATTTCTACATTTAATAACATTAAACAACCAATATGGTAACTAACTTGTAAAAAATATACACAAGAAAAATAGTAAGTAAAGGGATGTGATATTTCCAACCTCTTTTGAAATAATTTGTTCGTTTCTTCCAGTTGTTTTGCATATTCCTTTTCCCACCGTAACTTTACATAAAAATCACAAGTACCACTTAATAGATAATTAATGCTTAGTAATTTCAATACTTAAGGCACTTCAAAACTCCAATTTTAGAATTTTAACTGCAATCTACTCGCACCATTTCCTGTGGTGTGTTTGTTTCAAATGATTTTCCTAGGAGTTGGTGTCCTAGTGCTTCCCTCTTATTTCTTTCATGTCATTGTTAAGTATGCTATCAGAAAGTATATAAAAGATCATATCATGTTGTACTTTGGTATAAATATTCTACTCTCTTCTAATATATTTCTACCTGCATCCGATTTTCTGTATTTAATTTTTTTTTTTCACTGCATTTAATTATCACATACCGATTGGTTATAACAGATAACATAGCATCGTGCTATAATAAGGTCTCTATATATAATATTCTAAGTATTTATTTAAAGAGAAAACTCTGTGGTACTCAACCTTCTCAGAATGAAAAAAACATTACTTCTTTTCTTTTTGAGGTTAGTTCAAATTTAGTATCTAAAACCTCAAAGTTCCTTAATTGCGATCATCCTTTCCAGTATTTAATTAGCTTTAAGCCAATATTTTTGTTCAGTTGACCACTCTTTATTCTATATCAGTCCTTGACCAACTATTTTTTGTTTATATTTCAGTTCATATTCAAGGTCTTAACCCCCAACACCATTGATACGACACTCACTCTGGTCTCCTAGGCCTTCCTCTGGAAAGAGAATACGGGGAAGTACCAAGTCCTATTTCTACCATAAACAGGTGTGTGGTTTTCATGCTCCATAATGCTAGGTTCAGGTATACTACTAAAAAAAACACCACGTTTCAATGTCTCATTCCCTAGATGAAGTTGCTATAACACATACTTTGCTAGATTAGATGTGCACCTCTTCTGAGTAATCTTTATGTTCATGATAGCTCAATTGTTTTTATGTTACAGCTATTTCTATTCATTTGATCTTATATGATTTATGTTCATATAAAATATGGACTTTTGTTATTCCCATTGTATTTTACACCTAATATCATTTTGCTTCTAACGTCACCTAGAGTAGTATCACCATTCGCCTAATCTTGTTCTTGTAGTTTCAATACATGTCAACTACTCTCACAAATGTCCTCCTCTCACATGTATTTTTAACAAACCACGAGCGGTTTATATGATGAAAAAAAAGTTGCTATTCCATTTTAAAAAACAGGCTTAGTAACACAGCATAATCTTCACCCTTGCTTCAAGCTTTAATATATTTGCATGTGCCACATACACAGATTACCATGCATATTTATTTTGAATGTATATGTATATCAGCTCTTTGAATTAGAACGTCTAGAATAATTCAATCTGATCCATGCTACAGATATTCCTAAATGTACCACGAAGTATATAAACTGTTTCCTTAGTTCAACGACTTTAACCATTGCAAGAAGTTGAGGTGAGATAACAACGTAAGATATGGCTATATAAAAGAGAGGTTACAGTAAAACATATATGGAGCAAAACAACTAGAGAATATAAAATTAATAGATAGATAAAATAATAAATAGGAAATATAAAGAACGAAAGAAGGTCAAGTTATTTTTTATCCTTCGAAAGATTCATTTTCAATTGCCAGCAGTGCTATTCAATCGACCATTAGTCAGGGAAAGTCGAGTACGAAACGTTGAAGGTCCTTTCCCTTTTTGTATTAAAATGATCAACAAGCATCAGTCTAAAAACGGTATCAAACAATTCGTAGTAATTAGGTCTGAAAACGGGCTATATGTGCTTCTTCAAACTGTGCGGCACTTGTCGATACATGCGTCCTTGTGGAACCAGGTTCATCCGATAGCCAACTCCTCCATTGAATCCATAGAGCGGAAACAGCCTGTACAAGATCACTAGCCTCTGTGGTTTGACACCCTAGGGATCTTTTCTCCAAAGCTTGGAGATGGCTGTTCCAACATATTTGCCCCCATTTCGAATCCCGTTCAGTACGGTGCTGTCCAGAACAATGCAGTCTGTGACAAAACGTCCGTACTCCCACGAGGACTTGAAGTCTTCCACTCTACCCTTCCACCCCTCTGGTTTGACCATTTTAGCGAGTACACACTCAAGGATGTACTCAGTATCATCGAACAAAGAGGAGTCGTACATGGAATCGTAAATTGGGACGTAGTTAGGATCGAAGACTTGGACTTCGTTACATCCTTCATCCAAAAAACGATACGGCTCATTTGTGATTTTACTGTCGATCATCTTCCTGAGTTCTGGTGCTAGATTTCCACCAGGATGGTACTGCTTTCTTTGTGAGGGGCTCTTTTGGCTTTCGTATCTGTCGTAGAATTGCCTCCTAACATCGTCTAACATGTTAGGGCGTAACACGGGTATTTTCTGTGGTTTCTGGGGCTGTATATGTTCACCTTTAAGATTCGCTACTGAAAATGGATATGGATATGGAGATAGAGATGGAGATAAAGAGGTTCCATCATCATTTCTTTTGAAGAAAGATTGAGCGTTGGTTGGACTCTCATTTATTTCCTTGTTTTCTGGCTGTGGTTCTGGCACTTTTGGCGATTCTTTTTCGTTGATATTAAAGAATGCCTTAAATTTTTCCATGCCACTTTTATACCTGGGTTCGATAACCTGCTCCTTTTTGATACCTGAAACTCCGCCAGACTCACCGAGACTAAGTAGCGGTTTCGAAACGTTGGAAGGTGTAGGATTAGGTATATCATCTTTTGTTGATGGAGGTGCTGTTTTTTCAGCCGGCTCTTTCTTGTTTATTCTAAAAAATGACTTAAATTTCTCCAAGCCACTTTTACCAGTTGCTTTGATAACTGTCTCGTTCTCAACAAAGGTAACTGTCTTAGCCTTTGGGACCTTAACTAGAGACCTCGAGGTCTCAGCTAATTTAGATGTAGGGACAGTTTCCTCTTTTGGCAGAGACGTTTTTTTCACAACAAAAATTTCTTCTTCTTCTTTCAGAACCGGCTTAGCTTGATCTGGCTTTGGGACGCTTTTTTCTTTCACTGGCTGATCTTCTTCCGATCTTAGAACTTCTTTTTTCTCAAGAAGTCCTTCTTCCTTGGTTGGTTGTTTTTCTTTTGTAACAAAGTCTTTCTTTGAGACTTTTTCTTTTATTATTTTTTCTTTTTTTATTGGAATACATGCTTCCTTAGGAACTTGTTTTGTATTCAAAACTTGAAGTTCTCTTAAAATGTCTTTTTGCACTGGAACACCTTTCTCCTTCTTTGGTTCTTTAACTCTTTGTCTATTTAACACAGGTGCTCTTGTTTTAATAGTAGCTCCTTTCAGTGATCTGTGCGTTTTTCTTTCGTTTTTAATGGCTACTGATCTGTCCTTCTTTTGAAAATTTGCTTGACGGGCTCTTAGAACAAGAGCTCTAACCTCAGCAATAATTTCTTCCAAAGGCATAAGCTTCTCCTCTGTGACCCGTTTTTTACCAACAGTGTTATCAAGCTTCTTGTTTTTTAACGAAGCTTGATATTCCAACTGAGGTTGCAAATTCCAAGTATCACAAACCATTTATGACTGAAATATACGTAAAATAAACTGACTGATCTCTCTTAATAACTTTTTTGAAATAAATGAAACACTAATATTAATATATGTAATGTCTCTTATTAAAAAAGCCTATGGTATGTTAAGAGAGAACAAGAAAAATAATAATTAGAGAAACAAATTAAGAGATCAATAAAACTACCAATATATGTATTCAAGTGAACCATAAAATAGAGTAGAGACACAAAATATAGAGTATTTTTATTTATATCCTGTGTCTGTCACTGAATTTGTGACATCTAATTTTCCTATCTAATATATTTGGAAATTTGAAAAATAGCAATAAGTCAAAATTAATTAAATTGATAAATTAATCTTCGAATTTCGATTCTCTATTGTATACTGGCTTGCAAGGATGGAGAACCAGTAGAACTTGTCTTGACTATTTCTTGAGCCTAATGGATGCCTTTGCATATACTTGTTTATTTTATATATTATAAAAGGTAGTTCATCTAATTTATACTTATTTTTTTTTTTTTGCTGAGAATAGGATAATAAAATTTATCGTTGACTGTGTCCATAGAAGCAATATGAATATAATCAGTTCTTATCTGGGGAATTTACCATGTTTGATTTCCAGTTTCATCTTGCAACAAAACAGTTCGAAAGTTAAAAATATAAACAAGTGGGAGTCTCGACTTATATTAATTTCTAAATAATTCGGTCATATTTGGAGTAAGGAAGAATCTACAATATATTGTTTGGTCTCTTAGAGAGAACTTAATGCCTATGCACATTGTTTCCTGAGATAAGAGGGACCACTAATCTTACTCTTTTATATTCACGACAATATTGTTAACTTCACAAATTACATAATTACCAAATATATTGCGGCAAAAGGATAACTCGTTGAGGTTTTTTTGTCCAATCAACATAACTTATTGATATTTACGAATTACCTTTACATTTCAAAAATCAGCAATAGGTTACGACGGTTAGAGTTTGTCATGAGGCTAGCGAAGAAAAAAAGTTTATATTTAGACAGATTCGGTTTGCTTCTAAACATTTCTTGTATTGGGAACTATGATATTTTTTTTTTAACGTTAAGTTTACTGGTTCAAATTTTCTTACAAATCCATCGAAACAGCAACTTTTGAATGTGAAAATTCAGCTTAATAAGACACACTCTTTTATTCTTGGATTTAGTACATTTTGTTTAGCTTAACTCTTCGTGGGAATCAATTCAAAGAAGACTTAGCCAAATATTCTTCTCAGTAGAAACTACGCCATATATCCCTTATATCACGACTTTGCTCCTAGCCCAGCTCTAAGGTATTTTTATTCTATTTACCCCTCGTTGGAAAACAGTAGTTTATTTGCGATTTGACATATATTTCAATATATAATTCTTTGGATCGACATTGAAACCCATCTTTCCACAACTATTGTACGTACTTATAGAGACTTAACGCTTACACTTCGGCTCCAGGACTTTAGTATCAAAAATAAGAATGAAGTAGATTTCTATTTCGAATCTAGAGTGAAGAGAACAAAAACTTAAGATATATTTGTTGACCAAAATATATTTATAGAATATATGTGAAAGTTATATAATGAAATTACAAACCAGAAGGAGGATTGTTATCGCATTAGATTTCACAGAGAGTTTTGTTAAAACTAAAGAGTGTCAATCTACTATAAAAGTTCCTTTTGTTTTTAATTAGTTGATTTATCGTATTTTACATAATAAATGTCCCATATTTTAAGACAAGAGAGGTTGGAACTACATTGGGATTTTAGTTTTGTTTTAAAGTAACGTTGGAAAAAGTTAGCACTGAAGAATTTAGTCATAATTTTTCTGGAATTGTCTTCAAATCATTTATTTTAGTTATAAAACTTAACAACAGGAACGTTAAGAGTAATAGTTTGTTGTTTATAAAAAATGATTAGATTATATACTAAGAGGCAGTTTGTTTAGATTGTTATTGTAAATTACTTTGTAAAATTGTCTATTTTGTTTAATTTTTGGTTTCGCAACTATTAAAAATATTGGTTTAGTGCACAAAACAAGAATTTGAGAAAATGCACAAGGGTCTATAAATTTACAAGTAACGGACACTGCAAAGGAAATAAGAAATGGCTCTAAATTAAACAAATAATTAAAGTACCCTCAATACTGTTTCTCAGTACACATAAACAAATTGTAAGACACCATATGAGTCTTATTTCTTGTAACAATATTGGATAAAATGGCTCTCAGGAATTTCTGAATATTAATTTACACAGTGGAAAATGCTATTATCTTCTATAAAGTTGTCAAAAAATGGCCTGGCAAAATTACTAAATTTAACAATACAGAATGAAATGTTTAATGTAATTCCATGGAAATTTGCCTACTTATGTACAAAAAAAGGAACAACCACCAAATAGATCTGACAGAGATATATTTAATATATTTAAGCATTTATTCTTGCATAAATATATATCATTTCATGCCCAAGTAACAACATTGAAAAAAAAGTACTACCACATTCTTCTCATTCATATTTGAAAATTATATTCTTTTATTACCATTGGAGTAATATGATTCTGATTTGTAACCTTGTGGTATTCTAGGTTGTAGTATTTGAAAATCACCTTACTACCCCCTTTAGAATAAGAAAAGGATGCATCACTTCACCGATATTTTTTAGTTACTCTTTTGTTACTGATTACTTCTAGTCCATTATTTAGTAAGATCAATCATTGTTACAATTAGTAGCATTAACCAACTAATATCCAAACCAAGTTGTTAAAATATATACGGGAAAAAAGGAATAAAAAAGAATGTGACACTTCCAACCTATTTTGAAATGATTTACTCCCTCCTTCCATTATTCTTGCTTATCTTTGTCCCAGAATAATTTTATATTAAAATCACAAATGCTATTTACTAGATAATCAATGCATGATGACTTTAATACTTAAGATATTCCAACATTTCTGTCTTAGCATTTTAGTTGAATTCTCTACCAAACATTTTCTGATATGTATTTGTTTCAAATGATTTGCTGAACATCGGTACCCTAGTGTCTCCAACCTATTTCTTTGACATTTTTGTTGAGGAGCTTACTAGAAACCATACTGAAGATTATGACTAGATGATACAAATATTCTAGTCTATTTCCATCTATTTCCACTTGTATCCGTTTCTTTGTATCTAATTTTCTTTTCACTGCATTTAATTATCACATACCAATTGGTTATAACAGATAACATAGCATCGTGCTATATTAAGGTCTCTCTGTATATTTTTCTAAGTATTTATTTAAAGAGAAAACTCTTTGGTACCCACTCTTCTTAGAATGAAAACAAAAAAAAAAAAACAATACTTCTTTTCTTTTTGAGGTTAGTTCAAATTTAGTATCTAAACCTCAAAGTTCTTTAATTGCGATCATCCTTTCCAGTATTTAATTAACTTTAAGCCAATATTTTTGTTCAGTTGACCACTCTTTATTCTATATCAGTCCTTGACCAACTATTTTTTGTTTATATTTCTGTGTGTATTCAAGATCTTATTCCCACTGCTATTGGTATTGCACTCACTCTACTGTTGTAAATCTTTCTCTAAAAAGCTTGTGGTTTTCGTTCTTCCAAGTAGTAGGTTTAGGTATACCACTAGAAGAACCACCACTTTCCAAAGTCGCACCTCCTAGTTAAAGTTTCCCTAACATATAAATTTTCTAGAGGGATGTGCACCTCCTCTGAGTAATCATCATGTTCCTGATAGCTCAATTGTTTTTATGTTACAGCTATTTCTATTCATTTGATCTTATATGATTTATGTTCATATAAAATAATTCTTTTTAGAATTCCTGTTGGATTCTACCGCTACTATCGTTTTTTTTCTATCGTTATCTCTAGTAGTACCAGTATTGATCTAATCTTGATCTTGTTCTCACAATGCAAATCAACAACTCTCACAAATGTCTTCCTCTCTCACATGTATTTTTAATAAACTACGAGTGGAATAGAAGATGCAAAAATAATGTTGCTATTCCATTTTAAAAAACAGGCTTAGTAACACAGCATTATCTTCACTCTTGCTTCAACCTTTAATACATTTGTATGTACCACATACACAGATTACCATGCATATTTATCTTGGATGTATATGTATATCAGCTCTTTGAATTAGAGCGTCTAGAATGATTCAATCTGATCCATGCTACAGATACTCCTAAATGTACCACGGAGTACATGAACTGTTTCCTTAGTTCAACGACTTCAACCATTGCAAGAAGTTGAGGTGAGATAACAACGTAAGATATGGCTATATAAAAGAGAGGTTACAGTAAAACATATATGGAGCAAAACAACTAGAGAATATAAAATTAATAGATAGATAAAATAATAAATAGGAAATATAAAGAACGAAAGAAGGTCAAGTTATTTTTTATCCTTCGAAAGATTCATTTTCAATTGCCAGCAGTGCTATTCAATCGACCATTAGTCAGGGAAAGTCGAGTACGAAACGTTGAAGGTCCTTTCCCTTTTTGTATTAAAATGATCAACAAGCATCAGTCTAAAAACGGTATCAAACAATTCGTAGTAATTAGGTCTGAAAACGGGCTATATGTGCTTCTTCAAACTGTGCGGCACTTGTCGATACATGCGTCCTTGTGGAACCAGGTTCATCCGATAGCCAACTCCTCCATTGAATCCATAGAGCGGAAACAGCCTGTACAAGATCACTAGCCTCTGTGGTTTGACACCCTAGGGATCTTTTCTCCAAAGCTTGGAGATGGCTGTTCCAACATATTTGCCCCCATTTCGAATCCCGTTCAGTACGGTGCTGTCCAGAACAATGCAGTCTGTGACAAAACGTCCGTACTCCCACGAGGACTTGAAGTCTTCCACTCTACCCTTCCACCCCTCTGGTTTGACCATTTTAGCGAGTACACACTCAAGGATGTACTCAGTATCATCGAACAAAGAGGAGTCGTACATGGAATCGTAAATTGGGACGTAGTTAGGATCGAAGACTTGGACTTCGTTACATCCTTCATCCAAAAAACGATACGGCTCATTTGTGATTTTACTGTCGATCATCTTCCTGAGTTCTGGTGCTAGATTTCCACCAGGATGGTACTGCTTTCTTTGTGAGGGGCTCTTTTGGCTTTCGTATCTGTCGTAGAATTGCCTCCTAACATCGTCTAACATGTTAGGGCGTAACACGGGTATTTTCTGTGGTTTCTGGGGCTGTATATGTTCACCTTTAAGATTCGCTACTGAAAATGGATATGGATATGGAGATAGAGATGGAGATAAAGAGGTTCCATCATCATTTCTTTTGAAGAAAGATTGAGCGTTGGTTGGACTCTCATTTATTTCCTTGTTTTCTGGCTGTGGTTCTGGCACTTTTGGCGATTCTTTTTCGTTGATATTAAAGAATGCCTTAAATTTTTCCATGCCACTTTTATACCTGGGTTCGATAACCTGCTCCTTTTTGATACCTGAAACTCCGCCAGACTCACCGAGACTAAGTAGCGGTTTCGAAACGTTGGAAGGTGTAGGATTAGGTATATCATCTTTTGTTGATGGAGGTGCTGTTTTTTCAGCCGGCTCTTTCTTGTTTATTCTAAAAAATGACTTAAATTTCTCCAAGCCACTTTTACCAGTTGCTTTGATAACTGTCTCGTTCTCAACAAAGGTAACTGTCTTAGCCTTTGGGACCTTAACTAGAGACCTCGAGGTCTCAGCTAATTTAGATGTAGGGACAGTTTCCTCTTTTGGCAGAGACGTTTTTTTCACAACAAAAATTTCTTCTTCTTCTTTCAGAACCGGCTTAGCTTGATCTGGCTTTGGGACGCTTTTTTCTTTCACTGGCTGATCTTCTTCCGATCTTAGAACTTCTTTTTTCTCAAGAAGTCCTTCTTCCTTGGTTGGTTGTTTTTCTTTTGTAACAAAGTCTTTCTTTGAGACTTTTTCTTTTATTATTTTTTCTTTTTTTATTGGAATACATGCTTCCTTAGGAACTCGTTTTGTATTCAAAACTTCAAGTTCTCTTATACTCTCTTCCTGTACAGGAGCCTCTTTCTCCTTCCTCGGTTCTTCTGCTCTATGTCTCTTCGTCATAGGTACTTTCTTCTGAATACTGGCTCCTTTCAATGATATACAGCTTTTCTTTATTGCTTGTTTCTTGTTAGCAGATATAAGTTGGTTTTTCCTTGCTATATTTCTTTGACGGGCTCTGAGCACAATGGATCTAACCTCAGCAATGATATCTTCCAATGGCATGAGCTTTTCCTTTGTGACCCGTTTTTTCCGAACACACGAGACACCCTTTGGCTTGGGTATGTCCACCAAACCATAAGAAATAACAAGTTTTCTTGACCCAGATGCAATCTTTCTTATTTGAGAAGATGGATTAGTCATTACTTGTCCTTTTTCTTCTTTCTTAGAAAATAAGTTTACTTTAGACGTTGGATCCTTGTTTAGTGGAGCCGTTCTCGACTTACACTTATCAATCTGCTCAGTGTTAACCTGCTTCTTATTTTTTAACGAAGCTTGATATTCTAACTGAGGTTGCAAATTCCAAGTATCACAAACCATTTTAAACTGAAATAATACGTAGAACAAATACTGACTGATCTTTCTTAATAACTTTTTTTGAAATATATGAAACACTAATATTAATATATGTAATATTTCTTATTTAAAAAGCCTATGGTATGTTAAGATAGAACAAGAAAAATAATAATTAGAGAAACCAATTAAGAGATCAATAAAACTACTAGTATAAGTAAACAAGTGAAGTGTAAAATAGAGTAGCGACACAAAATATAGAGTATTTTTTTCTTATATCCTGTGTTTGTCACTGAATTTGTGACATCTAATTTTCCCATCTAATATATCTGGAAATTTGAAAAATAGCAATAAGTCAAATTCAATCAAATTAATTAATTAATTTTTGGATTTCGCTTCTCTATTGTATATTTGTTTGTAAGAAGAGAGAGAGCCAATAGAAATTAGCTTGACAGTTTTTTAAGCAGAGTGTGTAACTCTGCATATACTTGTTTATTTTATATATTATAAAAGATAGTTCATCTAATTTATACTTATTTTTTTTTTTTTTGCTGAGAATAGGATAATAAAATTTATCGTTGACTGTGTCCATAGAAGCAATATGAATATAAGCAGTTCTTATTTAGATCATTCTTTATGGTTGATCTCCATTTTCATTTTGCAACAAAACAGTTCGAAAGTTAAAAATATAAACAAGGGTTAATCTCGACTTATATTAATTTCTAAATAATTCGGTCATATTTGGAGTAAGGAAGAATCTACAATATATTGTTTGGTCCCTAAGAGAGAATTTAATGTATAGGTACATTGTTTCATGAGATAAGAGGGACCAGTAATCTTACCTTTTTATATTCACAACAATATTGTTAACTCAGCAAATTATATAATTACCAGATATATTGCAAAAAAGGGATAACTCGTTGAGGTGTTTTTGTTCAATCAACATAACTTATTGATTTTTACGAATTACCTGTACATTCAAAAAACTATTAATAGGTTATGACGGTTAGAGTTTCTCACGAGATTAGTGAAGAAAAAAAATTTATATTTAGACATATTCGGTTTGCTTCTAAATATTTCTTGTATTGGGAACTATGATATTTTTTTTTTAACGTTAAGTTTACTGGTTCAAATTTTCTTACAAATCCATCGAAACAGCAACTTTTGAATGTAAAAATTCAACTTGATAGGGTATAAACTTTCTTTATTTCAACTTTTCATGGGAATTAATTCAAAGAAGACTTAGACAAATATTCCACTCAGTAGAAACCACCGTATATATCCCTGATATCACGACTTTGTTTCCCAACTAACAAGGATAGTTAGGTGTCTCTCAAACTAAAAATTTACAAAATATAAAATGAAAAAATTTCAAAGATAAAAGTTTCTCTTGCAAAATATTCGTTGGTAAAAAATATATTGGGGTAGAATAAATACAGAGTAGCAGTTATCCTTATATTTAAAAAGAAGGAATGATTAAAAAAGGGGAAAACATTCAACAGTTAGAGTTGGCCCCTTGGGTTTGGTATTAAAAATAATTTTGAAATAAATTATTTTGTGAAATCTAGAATGAAGCAAAAAAAAAAAAAGAGTCCGAGATATTTTCTGACTAAAAAAAATAAATATACGATTTGTATGTTAAATTCGTGAGTTATATCTAAAAACTTGGTACAAGTCGGATCTCTAATCATGTCGAAAGGTAGCTGCTTACAAAAATTTGTTTTTTGCCTTTAAGTAGTAGATTTATGGTATTTTACACAATAACTGTTGAAATAAAAAATTCCAGAATAATATAGAATGAATTAATAAGATTTTAACAGTAGACTACCCCTTGATGATAAAACTTGCAGCAAAAATATCTCATAGTAAAATTGTGAATAGTATAATATTTTACCACCTGACATCCAAATAGGATATTAGGCCAACGTGGTAAACTATCATTTACCCCCCTGAAATGAATAAGGGGAAAATTATTATTAACTCTAAAATTCGACACTCAGTTCCAAACATATAAAAAAGGAACACGAAGTTGTCGATAATTCAAATTATTTCTTTTACCTCTCTTTACACATTACATTTTTATGTTATTATACATTATTATTTTTATATTAGTTCTAAATAACCGAAGAACGATTATTGAAAAACAATCATTGAAAAACATCTCCAATATAAATACTATATATATAAGCTTATTACATATACAAAATACATTTTAAGAATGAGAATGAAAACTAATTATAATATTATGAAAGGCGCTCCTTCTCAACAATAACAGCTCGATTGTTTAGGACAAGTGTGGGTGAAACTATTTAGAGATTTAATTTTGTTTTTAAATGAAAATTTGGTTAAGTTAACAATGAGGAAATAAGTTATAATTATTCTTAATTTCTCATCAATTCACTTATGTCAGTAAGAAAACATAATAATAAGCATTGAGTGTTATTTGTCAGCTATTTTGATTTTTTTTTACCATTTTGTAAGGTTTTTATAACGGAATATTAGGTTATTTTAAGAATTACTATTCTTGAAATATTATCATAAAATACCTTATAAGAGTGTCTATCTATTTTGTCTCTTTTTTGTTTCGAATCTGTTAAAAATTAATGGTTTAGTGTGGGAAAAAAATAATTAAGAAATTGTACCAAAGTCAAAAAATTTACAAATAGTGGAATGCTGAAAGGTTTTAAAAACTTGAGGTTGCATTAAACAACATACATAGAATTTTTTTTCTACCAACATAGCTATATCATAAAACACAAAATAGAAAGAAAAGAATAAGAATAATATTACTTATAGCTACACACAGATGGGGGAGGAGGGGAAATAATTCTGAAGAATTAAACAAACACATAAGAAAGAAGGGAAAATAATACACAAAAGAAGTTTTAGATATTTTTTTTGAATGATTAAAGTATTTTAATTACAATATTGATAAGAATGAGCGCCGTCACAAATATTACTATTAGCATACATTCTTAGCTTAAAATATATTTTTGTGTATGTATTGAATTTTTTATATGTGTTATATATATTGGGGAGGTTTGTCCAATATTTGTTCTTCAGTGATCTAAAAATTATATAAAGGATAATATAAAGTAAAATAAAATATATTATGTATAAAAAGTAGTGAGGAAAATAATTTGAATTATCGACAACTTCATGTTCCTTATATATGTTTGGAAATAAGCGTCGAATCTTATAATTAATAATAATTTGCCACCGTATTTATTTCAGGGGGTAAATGATAGTTTACCACATTAACCTAATAGGAAATTAACAATATTCTAATTGGGATAGCAAGGGGTAAAATATCTTACTAATCATATTTTTACTAAAAGATACTTTTGCTGGAAGATCTATCATCAATGGGTAATCTATTGTTAAAATTTTATTGATTTGTTCTATATTATTCTAGAATCTTTCATTCCAGCAAAAATAATATCCCCCAATACTGTTTCTCGATACAAAGAAAAAATACAATTGTATATATATTTTATTTATTTTAAATAATTTGACTGATGGTGATTTTTCCACTAATATTCGGATGATAATAATTCTAATAATTTATTAAACTAAGCTCCGGTTAATAACCATGGCTCTGCCTCACCACCAAATGATATTTGACTTGAGTTGTTCAATAATAAGACAAGAGAAGAAAAAATAAATATCTTAATTGTATTTTAATGGATAAAATTTTTTTATTTTGAGAAAATAAGTTTTAGTTAAAACAAATATATCATGGAGTATATTAATCTTTATTTTTTTTCTTCATACTATTATTATACTCTTTTTTTAGAGACAAACTCTGTTTGGATTTAAGAGCCGTTGAATTTAAAATCGATTCTAAAAACAGCTATACTTAAATCCTTTATAGATTGGTTTCACTTTTTATTTTAGTTTGTTTAATTTTGGTATTAACTAATTTTTTTTTGGTGTCTCAATAATAACATGAACACTACTTAATCAGAATATTTTTTTTACAATATTCTTCACTTCTTTCTCAGATGTAAGAAAAATTGAAGGTACTAGAATAAATGTTTTTTTAAAAAAAAAATTTAACTATTGTTAATAAATTTATTTTATATGATATCACCTCCAAATACCGTTACTGTTCACTCTCTTTTGTAACATTTATCTGAATAAATATCTGTTCTCATAAAATGATAGTATTCGTAAAAATATATAAGGACGTGCCTGTCTTTGCATTTTCTATTATTTTTTTTTTCTTCCTGCTAAGTTTCTAGAACTGAAACTTTATATATATATATATATATTTTTTTTTCATAATCATTGGAACTTAAAGGGACCATCAAATGTATTCAAAGGACTTTATTGGCTAGGAACAAAGGGCACACACAAAATAGAATATATATATTTGTTGTCATTTTAAATTATGGATATCTGATAACCAAAAAAAAAAAAAAAAGAAGAAGAAAACTTAAACTTAGTCTGCGTATATGTATGTGTTTGGTGAATCATTTTCCCTTTTCTAAGTTCTGTTTTGAAATAGATAAACAGTCAACTTTGAATGAACTACTCATCTTATGTTAAGACATTTCTTTCACTAGTCTCAAACTTTGAGTCCTATAAGGTTTATATTAATATTCTCTTCCTTCATCTCTGTTCCATTACTAAGATATAACTCAGATCCAGATTTTATCTTTCCTGGATTATTAAATTTGTATCAAAATACAGATATACATCGAGATTCAGTGTTTAATCAAAGGTCTGGTTGTAAATATATTGAAAAATATTTAACATAGGAAGATTTTCAAGAGCAGAATGCTACTATTTTGTTTTTGACTAGAAATAGTGACTTGAAACAAGTTATCACATCAATGGATAGTATAGAGACACTTTTTTATCAATTGTTTCATCACTCTTATGTCTTTTTAAACAGTGTTCCATTTGATGATGTTTTTAAAGAGACTATTCGAAGACATACAGATTTAATTGTAGATTTTGGTAAATAGGAACCAGATGAATGGGAATTCCCACAGGATATAACAAATAGTAGTATTGTTAATGATGTTGCTAGTAAGATGTCAATTCTAAACGATACTATAAAATTACAAGAAGGTCAAGGTGTCTTCTATGGTGATATTAAAACATATCATAAAAATGCGCAGATTTTTTTCAGGAAAAAGTTATAAAAATAAATTAGTCTCCAAAATATGAGTGGTATTGGAGACTAGAACCTGATGTTGAATTTTTTTTTTTGGGATATTACTCACGATCCATTTTGGGAAATGGCGATTAGGAAGAAACTCTATGGTTTCACTATTATGATACTTGAGTTATATAATACTTTTCCAATTTTGTTTAGAGTCACACTGAGTTATATTCATGAAAAAAATATTTGGTTAGGTACACTTTGGGATCTTTTTACTACTGGTTACCATACTGTCAATAATGATATAGATGATATGATAGAAATATATTTCATTAAGTGAATTCAGTTACAACTTATTTAGATAAATTTATTAATGAGAATTATAACGCCAAGCAAATTGGTAAAGATAAATTATAAGTTGATCAATTCCTTAGAGAAGGTTACAGTGTTAAAAATAAGTATTATGGTGATAATATCGAAGGTTTAGTGAAATTAATTAAAAGAGCACAAGATAAACCACCCTTGTTTATTGATAAATTTGATAATTTACAATATATAATATGTATCATTTTTGGTGTAATTTTGAAATAGCAAATCTGTCAAAATGTAAAGTTCCAATATATGATGAATATTTCAATTATTTTGAAAGTTATGACGGGTTTTGGAAAGAAATATGGGGTGATGCACCAGTACATTTACTAGAGTTAAGTTTGACATTGGTTATCGTCATGATTCTTTAATATCATTGTCCAAGAAATAAAAAGCATAATTCTTATATACCTTATAATTCAGGGACCTGTATTAGGAAAAAAAAAAGAAGAATATGATGATCCATATGAGTATGGTACTGGGTGTAGATGCAAATGTCCAGTTAATAGAAAGAATGAAGTAGAAGATTATTATTCCCATTGATTAAATAAATGGTTTGATACCACTCATAAAAGCAATATAAAGAGAGAACCTATGTTCAACTTAACTAAATTAAAAAGAGATATATTAAATGAAACTGAAATCGATAGACTGACGGCACTATAATAGTTATAATATTATGATATTAAAAATAAAAAGTTTCACGACTATTTAGATTAACCACTTTTAAAGTATGTATATATGTATATAAATTAAGATTTTGAAATATAAATAAATAAATATGGATATGCAAAAGAATATCAAAAGAAATGAAAAAAATCAGTCCAATTCTACGACAACAGATAATATCTACTATTATAAGAGAAAGCATACTCCTTTATTGTCGACACACTCTGTTGTTTCTTTTCATTATCATTTATCATTAAATATATGCTGTTAAGTTAATGAAGATTAACCACCAAAACCATATAAAGTTCTACCTTGTCTCTTCAATGCGTAGACAACATCTAAGGAGGTAACAGTCTTTCTCTTAGCATGTTCAGTGTAAGTGACAGCGTCTCTAATGACAGATTCTAAGAAAGACTTTAAGACAGCTCTAACTTCTTCATAAATTAAACCGGAGATACGCTTAACACCACCTCTTCTAGCTAATCTTCTAATAGCTGGTTTAGTGATACCTTGAATGTTATCTCTAAGAATCTTTCTGTGTCTTTTAGCACCACCTTTACCTAAACCTTTACCACCTTTACCTCTACCAGACATGTTTATATACTTGTGTTAATGTAATAATCTTTGTTTATTTGATCTTGATTGTCTTGTTCCAGAAGAAAGAAAGTTCAACTTAAAAAAAAAGAAGAAAAAAAAAACAGGGAATAGACCATAGGACTTGTTTATTTCACAATCTTTTCCCTTTTATATATGGATGAAAACATAAAACATGTCAAACACAAAATACCACAGAAAATAGTAAATATAACAATAATAGTAAGAGGAGTGAATACAATTTTGCTGCAACTTTGAATTATGTATGCCACACGTTTAGAAAAAAACAAACAAACAAGAATAATAATAATACTGGGTCAACTACGGACACAAAAGGATAATCCACTTTGTTTGATGAAGCGAAACGACTGTAACAAACAGGTGCGAACCTCCCAGACCAACAAAATTAAGCCATCATCTGACCATAGTTAAGAGTGTCAAACCTCTATGTTCTTTAACAATTGGCGTATTTCTTCTCAAGAACAAAAATAAAAATTTACCAGTGAAATTATCAGAACAAAAAAAACCATCAAGATCTGTACACCACACTATAAGTTTCTCTGTTTGTTCGTTTTTGTTTTTTTTCGCGCCCCCTCGGTTTCCGTTCCCAAAATTTCGTACCTTTGAGTCCACTGGCCATAATAAAGTTGTTCTGAACAATTCGCCCCCTATTGCTTTTGAAAATCGGTTCAAGTTAAAAATATGTTGTTTACTACCAAAATGTTCTTGTAAAAATGAAGAACCTGTACTGAAAGTTTCATATCAAAAAGTGTAGGAAAAAATGAAAAAAAAAAAAAAAAACAATTGTTGTTGTGGAATACCCAATAATAATAATAATAATATCGTAAAAGTTAGTTGGCTACAACGGGTGTTTCCCACCCCCGCCCCTCTTCATCAATTACCTTTTGTATCTACACACTTGAACGTTATCATCAATCCCTTTATTTAATGCAACCTTCCACAGAACCTGATTTTGTATATAAGTGGTACACTTGTTAAAATGATTACGTTTTTCTCTTGACTTTTGACGCCTCTTCACCTTTTTTTTGTTTTTCTCCTTTGAAACTACCTTTTGCTTTTTCCTTTTTCTCCCTAATACAGTGTTGACAAAAGACTATTCTTTTATTAACTTACTTAAAATACATATACATTCATAAACATGGCCAGAACTAAGCAAACTGCTAGAAAGTCTACCGGTGGTAAGGCTCCAAGAAAACAATTAGCCTCTAAGGCCGCTAGAAAATCTGCTCCATCTACCGGTGGTGTCAAGAAGCCACACAGATATAAGCCAGGTACTGTTGCTTTAAGAGAAATCAGAAGATTCCAAAAATCTACTGAACTATTAATCAGAAAGTTACCTTTCCAAAGATTAGTTAGAGAAATTGCTCAAGATTTCAAGACTGATTTGAGATTCCAATCTTCTGCTATTGGTGCTTTACAAGAATCTGTTGAAGCTTACTTGGTCTCTTTATTCGAAGATACTAACTTAGCTGCTATCCATGCTAAGAGAGTTACCATTCAAAAGAAGGATATCAAATTAGCTAGAAGATTAAGAGGTGAAAGATCATGAATTAATTAATACAGGAAAAAAAAAGAAAAGAAACAGTTTATTAATTCATTCTTTGATCTTTTTCTCTATATCTTCCTCTATTGTTGCACTTTATTGTGCCACTTAAAGTCAATTCACCATCATTATTGTGTACCATTAGATATATTTATTTATTTATTTATTTAATTTTTTCTCTCTCCCACCTCATACATATTCATATTATATAATTTAAGTATTTAAAGCATAATTTAAATCGATTTATTTCAAATATTTAAGTTGAATTGCTTTCTCTTATGTATTTTTAATATACATCTATTTAACCTGTGTGCTTGTTTATTCTTTTTATTATTAAACACACATTAATTATTTTTGTCTCAGAGGAAAACATTTTTATACCTTACCATTTAAGCGGCAACCACCCCTTTTCACTGGCTATTTTTTTAATCTCTTCATCATCATACATTTCGATAAATTGCTGATCAAGTGCTCTGGCTTTAGGAAAGGCAAATCTTCTATATTCATCAAAGATCATAGTTAAGGACCAGTTTTGTAACTTTCTAATACAACCAACAAGACATCCAGTTCTATGTTTCCCTCTGTTACAGTGAATCAAAATTGGCTGATTCTTTGGATTTAAAACTATTTCTAAAGCTTTTGTTAATAAATCACTAGGTAAATTAACAAATGGTTCTTTATTACCACTCATACCAATTTGAAATAATCTGATTCCTGAGCTATTTAAGAATTGGGCATTCTCTGGAGGATACTCCTCAGGAATCAATACTAATATAGATTTCAATTTTAATCTATCTCTTAAAAATTTAAAATTCTCTATTCTAGGGAAACTACTTCTATAGATTTGTCCAATAACGGGACTAAAATTTTCTGGTGGAGTCACTTCTATTAAATTATCAACAAAGGATGTTATATCTGCAGTAGTATCATTATCAATGGTATTTTCTTTATTGGTATCTTTCTGTATTGTATCATTACTTTCTAAGTCATTGTACCCCTTTAAAGTAGTCAAATTCTTGGACTGTAGAAATTGAGACGACTTGTCTTTATACTCATCTATATTAAATTTGTCATCTAAATCCTCTTCATCCACACGATCTTCAGTCATTTCCTCATCGTTATAGTTCGCCTATCCAAATTTCTACGTTTCCAACTTATTAATATCTGCTTATATTTACAACTTTTATTTGTTTATATCGCTATTTATTTTATTCACTTATACGTAGACTTAATAATAGAAATGTTTTCAACACATCCTTTGGAGCATTCCCCATCCCCCTCCCCCACTTCGTGTCCATTTTTCTTCTTCCTTTTCTATAGGTAAACGTGACTGTGAAAATTTCCGTAAAGATGGTTCCCGCTCTCAGAAACATTTCCAAGGTTTTTGGAATTCCGACTTTGCCGTGTTATATACATTGCAATAATTTTTAGAGTAAGATTTTTCCTTTGAAGTTGTTTCCGTGGTTTAATGTAAATAAATCTAATTTTAAGAAGGGGTGGAAACTCAAAGGGCCAAGATATCAAATGATTTTCTTATACTTATTTTGACAAAAATTCATCGGTTGTTTCACTAAAGGAACTAGGCCAATACCATCGTTTGAAGTTCCACTTATCTTTAAAGACTTTGTAAGATAATATTATTATCTTTAACGTACTATAAAAAAATTAATCCTTTCTTTGGGCCAGAGTAGATGTTAGAAAGCGTTTTCAGGACTTCTTATGTAACGATGTCAGTGATAATATATTAATTTTAAAAATTAGAAATGATATTCTAAATTTTTAAAAAGTGACTACTTTATTATTATTATTATTATTATTATTATTATTATTATTATTATTATTATTATTATTATTATTATTATTATTATTATTATTATTATTATTATTATTATTATTATTATTATTATTATTATTATTATTAAAAATAACAGTTACTCTGATTTCAATATCATTTGGAATGGAAGAAAAGCTGCCAGTTTTTCATTTTTGATTACTCAATATAGTGGAAAATCTAAATTAAACCAACACTTCAATTCAAAAATAAATATTTAAAATCCTTTCTACTAAAAGTTTTCCATATACAAAAATGAACCTAGAATTCTTTTTTTCCAAAAAATTTCAGGAACTCTATAAAGGTTGGCTACGTGTAGCCTGTCACATTCGTACTTGTTCTTTTTTTTTTTTTTGTAAGTTTTCGTTCTAGAAGTGGGGGGAAGATGACTTTTCGAACATTAGTTTTATAAATTACAACATGAAAGAAACTATTACTTATAAATAGGATTAAATTTGTAATTATAATAATATCTCAGCTTTTTATATAGCCATAACATTTTTTTTAGAAAACAAAATAGGACTATATAGTTAAATAGTGTTTAATAAGCATCGTTATGCAAATAGAATGAGGATCTAAGTTGTAGTTAAAATCAATCCAAATAGTATTTTTTTTTTACTGGATTTTTACAATATTTTGGGTTGTTAAGTGGGGTATTTATTTTCTATATATTTTAGAAATTATCCTCAAAGTCCTTTCAATCATGAAAGTTAGACTGTCATTGTCAAAGTTCTTTCCAAAAGAAAGGCATGAGAAATTTGAATAATAAAACAAAAAGTTAAAAGAAGATAGTCTAATATATTGAAATTTGTTTCAAAGGAAATAATAAAAAGGTAAGATTTTTCAGTTGTATAGAAAACTATTACAGGAGATGTCAATAGTTGGCCTTTTCTAAAACTACAAGCAACTCCGTCACAAATTCAAGTAGGTGCCGATGATATTTTGATATGACAAGTTTACAACTAGTTTTCATAATGAAGCAAATAATTTTCTTGTTACTATTTTATTATGTCTTTGTAGAGTAAATTTACTATCTGAAATTGACATTTTACTCGTTGTTTAGGATGGTAATCTTTAAGCCTGAAATTAATACTTACCACAAAAAAAAAATTAAATTTGGCTGCCTTATCAGAAATACAATCATCAAATAGACAAGGTAAAACAGCTTCTTTTTAAAAACAGAATGTTGGATTTTCTGTTAAAGACTGAAGAACCAAGAAATAAATCCTTCAACTGTTTTGAAATTATAGAGGATCTGACGTTCTTCACAAAAAGTGCTTTTGAATGATTTCGATATTCTTGTTTAGATTTGTTCTTTTTTTTAGCTATATATACAGTTAATATCAAACCTTATTAACCGAGTGGTAAGTTTGTGTTCGAGTGGGTTTGTGAAGGCAGTGTGTGTTGTCCTGAATAAGTTTGAATTGGCCAAAAACTTTAAGAGTACACCTGGTGACCTTGTTTTAATTAAGGGACTGTTTGTTTTTGAAGAAAATTAGTATACAGAGTTATATATTTTGTCCTACGTAATATTTGTATAACATATATATATAATCGTCCCTGGGTAGAGTACTAGGGGAGAAAAAAGAGAAAATATCAAAACAAACATCAATATAAATTCATATGTCAGTTTTCTGTTACTAATGTCAAAAGTTACGTAAATGTTCAATAACTCCTCTAGAACATTATTATTATTTGCTTACTCATTTTTATCGTTTAATTTTTTTAATTGGTTGATTTATATCACACCTAATCGAATGAATTAGTGATGTTTGAATACATCAGTGTAATACACCTTTAATTTAAAAATAGCAAAACTAATGCTATGTAATGCAAAATCTGTTTGAAAAAATGGTGTTCAGTTAAAGTTAGTGTTTTCGTTACCAATTTTTCACTTCTTCTTAGTTGCAAAGGTAAATGTGTTTTTTCTTTTCAAATTAAAATTAGAATTAGTGAAAACTACTAACAGAGTAGGGAGGTTAAAAACCACCAAACATTTTAAGATTCATAAGGTGCTGTTTATTCATTATGTATGTTTTCTATATTTGCCCTAGTGACCCCAGTAGAGATGAAAAAAGATAGAAAAGCTCTGTAGACCATCTATTATGAGATATTAAAGGACATTTATTTTTTCAGTTATACTCCCTTTTGTTCATAATATTTGCTAGCTAGCAGTTGAAAATACTACTTATCATAATTTAAAATTGTTTATTCAAAATTTTTTACCTTTGTTATTCTAGTGTCAGATACTTTGTATTTTTGAAACTGTTGTTACACTTATTCTAGCAAAATTTCGTGACTACATAAAAGTGTGTATTTTTTATTTTATGTTGATTAAATCACACTTTGTTTTGATTTTAATATGGTCTCTCAGTTTGTTTGATTAATTCTTACTGTTATTTAAAATATTACTATATATCAATTTAAATATGGAATAAATTGGTGTATTGTTGGTGGTAGATTTACTACACAACGAAAATAATTTTAAAAAAGTGTAATAGCTGGAATTCTAATAAGAGAAAAATCATCTGATTTAAAACAAATTATAGCAAATAATTCTTTTGTTCCTTGCATATATAGTATATGTATTTGTTTTACTTAGCTGTATTAGACTTAAAGTCATAGTTACCTTAGAATACTTAAGATTGACGATCAAAACAAGATGTTTTATATCACAAAAAGGGAATAGTTTGTACAACTAAAATAAAGAATTCATCCAAATTATCTTTAATTTATCTAAGATGTTACTTTGTGGGAAAAGAAGAAGATATCATACGTAAAATTGTTAAATATAGTTTTAGTACTAAAAATGTACAAAGAATATTTGAATATGCAAATATTTTATAAAGAGACAAAATTTTTCTTTCTGTTTGGATGGACACTACCATAAGGGATTATCTCAAGTCGTATACTAGAATATGGTTATTTAATTATATAAAAACACTTACAAATTATATAGTTGTTGACTCAAACTAATAAATCGAATACTTTGTATTTGATCGTATCTTGTATTTTTTCTTAATATTATCTATTAGGTTTGCCCTAATAGATATATAAAAAATGTTTTTGCAGATTTTTACCTCTAGCACTGTCTCAATAATCAAAGATCTCTTAAATAAGTTTCTCATTAAAGTACTACTAATGTTAATCCGATGATTGTTTGAATATCCTCAAAGCCTGGGCCAAAATTTTCGGATGTTCTAAGTCCTTAGACTTTGACATTAAGTGTTACCCGTGGACTACGTATAACTACATAGAATTTTACTATTAAAATCTCAATTTTGAAATTTTTAATTTTACAATAGCTATTGTTTCTTGTTTTGTTTACGCTATTGTTCAAGATTTTATTGTTTTTTCATTCATAGAGTTAATAAAAAATTTTCAAATCACGAAAAAATGGATGTAAACAAACAAATAAACAAATAAACAAATAAAAAAGTTTATATATATATATAACTGAATCAATATTACTATGTCAATTAAAATATCTTCTCTGAACAACCATTTTGTTTTAAACATCAGGCAAACACAATAAGCTATTCCCAATCGAAACGTATGTATTCTAATTCGTCTTCATTATATTTTAATACATCATACCAGTCCATATCTTTTAACCAATCTGGAGGTCTGTTGGTGGTAACTTGGTCCATTAGTCCTTCCTTATGAAGTCTAGCAACTTCCCTAGGCTGCTTGAATTTTAACATAATTTTTTCAAGAAAGCTAGTACAATTTCCTCCTCTAGATTTCCAGAAAGTGTCAAAATTCTATTCACTTAAATTCAAAACATAATCTAATTCACTAATGGCTTTTCTTAATAAAAATTTCCGATCTTCTCTTCTTCTATTCATCCTTTCATCTTCATTTGAATATATTTGTTCAAGTAACGCACCTTCTTCATCTACCTGGTTTTCGATAATGAACTGTCGTGTCTGTATTCCCTCATTATCACTTACTAACTCGTCTTGTTGATCTTCTTCTTCAGTGAAATTTAAAAAGTTATTAGCATTGGTTGTTACATTGAGGGATGTGCCTTCTTGTAAATTCTCCCCGTAATCTACGGTCATTCCATTGATTGCGTATATTTTATTATAGTTTAGAAATTTATTAATAACCAGTGGAATATTTGTTCGAACTTGAGAACCATATGCTAACAGAAACTTTTTGTCCATACCCAACTGAGAAATAGCATACTTTACCAGATGCTTGCATAAAAAAAATGGGTTAAATTCTTGTTCTCCACATTGACATAACCACAAATTTATATCGACACGGTAATCATTATACTCCACCTCTCCTTGTGATAGAGTAAAATCCGACGTTTTAACCAATTGGTTTAGTTTTGTGAGTATGTTTTTTTAGCTTATAGGAAGTATTAGCCACCTTTTGGGTCATGGTGGTAAACTTTTTAATCCATCTATTTATTTTAGGATTAAACTTATAATCCATACTTTGGTTCAAAATGAAGAGAACTGTATCTAATCTAAAGACCCTTACAGTTTGTAAAAAATTATGTTTGAGAACCTTGAAGAAAGATTCATTCATTATGTTGAACATTCTTGGTACATAAGATTTAAAAACACAACTCCACAATTTAAATTTAGCAGGATTTAAGTAGTATTGACATAAATATTGAAAATATGGAAATTTTTTATTTTCAACTAATACATATTCATAGACCTTTCTAAGAAGTTCTTCATATATTTGTTCTTCAGTTTTGGAATATGCAAGAATTGGACTTTGTTCTGTTCTTCCACATCGATAAGCAAAAAAATATAGAGAATCTCTTGCGACTGAACTAATAATTTTGGTTGTTTTTTCAGTAACCTCTCTAATATTGGCCTCATCATGATCAGGTCTAGAGTGTAGTTGTTCAAATAAATTAATATCAAACCATGAGTACTGTAACATAAAATAGGGTGGGTTTAACCATGTGTTTGACTTACGTGGCAATGAATTAGTCTTCAGCAGAGCACGCTTAATATGCCATAAACAAAGTTGAATTGCATCTCTACCACAGTGCTTTTGAATGGCTTGAATATTTCTTGGATCCATATCGGTGGTTATGTATCTAAACGAGTAGCCTTGCTGTAAAACTACCCATAATAAATCATCAATAATGAATTTCCGATACATTATTTTTGGGACAAAACAGAGCAGCTATTGGAAAGCCTTCATTATTATAATCATTGATCTTTTTCATAATTAATATAGCGAGTCTTTCTTCTACAAGAAGATAAATGCTTGGAAGATCCTAAAACATCATCATATTTAAAATATTTGCCGTTATGTGGTTTTTGGACTCTATTAATGTTAGAAAAGTCTCTAACATTTGATGTAACAAATTGGGAATTCATTTTTAAATGTTGTTATAACTTGAATGTAGATCTGTGAGCTTTTTAAGGGTAAACTAATAAGATATTTTGTTAATGTTTATCTTTCAAACAAATTTAAAGCTGTTTAAATTTACATGTTTTGAAAAAAAAATGTAAATATTTTTTTCAAGATTAATTTCAAATCTATCCTTCTATACGGTTTCAGCTTTTTTGAAAAAAAGTTTTCTCAGTAACTAAAAAGGAAATAAAAAAGAAAAGTTTCAATACTTCAAATAGAAAATCTATAAACAAACACGAAAAACCATAAACAATACACAGGTTATTCACAAATAATAGATATTGTAAAAGAATACAATAGAGGTAAAACTTTATTGTTTCCATTTTGGTTTAAAAATCTAAATTTTAGTTGTAAAATTCATAGTCATGTCTTTTTCGGGATTGTAAAGTTAGAGTCCCTCTTACTTTTTCCCGGAAATTACATCACATGAAAATAGTAAAAAATCAACCCCAGTGAGGATTGAACTCACGATCTTGCGATTAACAGTCGCACGCCTTAACCAGCTTGGCCATGGAATCAAAAGTTACTACTTTTTTGTTGTACAGTGAATTTGAATTAAAGATAAAAAAGAAAAACTAGTTAGGGTTCAGAAAAATAAAATAGGATTAATGAGATTTTTCAATAAATAGTTCAAGAAATGTTTTATAAAAAGTCAGGGTTTAACAGAAATAACTAAATGAATTTTAGAAGAATAATTTTGTAAGAAGATTAAATACATATTAAATGAGAAAATAAAAATATTACAAGGAAAACAATAGAATGTAAAATAAACGAAATTGGAATAACAATTTACTATGGTTAAGAAATTTATGAAGATAAATTTCTATTGTTTTTAAACGAACAGTTTTCGTCCATTGAAAAGAAATTATTGAACGTTAGTAAACATTAAGTTAAACAGTTAAAAAATTATAGTTTTCCTTTTTATATATAAAGACCCAATTGTTCAACATTGGAAAGGACATTCATGTCTAATTTATAGTTTTATATATTTATTATATAAACTAGAATAGAACAAGCCGTATTGCTCTAAAACAGATATTATATAACGTCCTTATATAATAACAGTACTACATTCACTATCCGTCGATAGTTTAAAATACAAGTTTCAAATTAAATCAGTATCCAACCTACAACATTTTTGTAAGATATCTATTTGTAATATAGGGTTAGATAAACTATGAAATTAAAATAAAAAAGGTTAGGACAGACTTTACCTCTTCTAACACTATATAACTCTATACTGGGCTCTTCCTTGTTTTGATATATTTCTATATAAAATATATATAAATTACATAAAAGCATTATAAGTAGAACAAGATTCTTATAAACTCACAACTTCGTGAATCTACTCGGATATCCTGCCTACTTATATATGTCCACATGTGAATCAGAAATGGTCTAATGAAACTTGTATCACAATGAAACGTCCCTCAATATAATAGAAAATTGCTCCTGTCTCTTAATAACGTGAAACACGTTCTTGCAGTTACGATAATATTAACACAATAGACAAGTATTGTTTCGATGGTCCCCAATTTTTTTAAGCTTTTGCATCTTCGGATACATGTGGTCATAATAAAATATTAATCCAAATAGTGTCTTATTTCTTTATCATTATCTCAAAGTCTCTTATCTCTTGTATTTACTTTTCCACAATATTGTTTTTATTTGTTATTTCCACTTCTTATTGTTCTTTTTCTTCTTCTGTAAAGGTTTTTATTGCTTGTGTGTGAATATATGGCTCTTATGGGACTTATATATATTTATTTTTTCTGGTATCTTGTTAGTTACTTTTTTCTGTAGTTTTTTTTTTTCAAATTTTTTTTCCTTAAATCTTCTTTGAAACTCTTTTCTTTTTTGCATCGACAGGATTATGCTTCCCTCAAGTATCAATCCTAGACTCTAGTTTTATACCCAACCAACCGATTGTACCTTTCAATCTTGACTTAACTAGTTTTTTTCAATTTCCACGGTTTGAAATATAAAGTTCCACCTAAATCCTTTGTGTCATTTTAAGAATAACAAAGTGTTACCTATATAACTAATTACAAATCCTCGACTTTTGCTACATACGTTATACTTTCTCGTTGTATAATTGACAATGAAAAACTGACATATTAGAATAAACACAATTCATACTCACACAACAATTAGGATATACACAAATTATATAATGTTTAAGCCTAAATTTTATTAACTAGAATTAACCCAACATAGTTACCTATTATTCTACTACTGTTTTTAACTTTCTTAACTACACCACGTTTAAACATATATATATTTCAATAATCAAGTCTCATGTTCGAGTTACTTTCTTCTGTATAGTTATTTATAATATAAATATAAGAACACAAGACAACAAAAGGGGAAAATAACATTCACATTAAACATTATATTAAATGAATACCTTTTGTATCAATTGAGGTCTTCGACTCAAAATTTATCTCTTTAAGATATAACTCTAGCATTTCCAGGTTAACATTAAAATAGTTGTTGTAACTATACCTTGCCACACTTTTCCTGTATAACGGTTTAAGATGGTAGTTTAAAATACTACACATGAAGTTTTTTTTTTCTTGTGCATGATAATAAATATAATATATAAAAGATTTTTTTGATCAAAAAAAAAAAAAAAAAAATTAACATTTAAAAACTTTGTATTTATAGATGTTTAGAAATTTGGAAACATCTGTCAATATTTTATCTACAACAAAAACTCTAAAAGAACTGAGAAAATTCTCCATGATATGAAACACCGAATACGGCATTCTAGAAGATTCTGTGTGTAATAGACTAGATTGAGGCTTGGAATACATTTGTAGAAGTATTAGTTAGAAAGTTATAGAAACCATTGGAAAAAAACTGGAGATTATTATTTTCTAGTGTTATGTTCTTGCTGAAATGATCTTATGCCTGTTTAGGAAATATATCATTCTGTTAGAAAAAGAAATGTGTGTAACGCACAATCCACAGTGGTGAAAATTTTTCACACACTTTCACAATTACCAAAGATGAGACAAAGAAGATTATGAAAATATTTGACCTTTCTTAGGATCTTGTTTTGCCAATCTTCTTATCAGAAACTTATTTTTCTAATAATATTTTTACTCAACTCAGTTTGAGCATAAAAATTAAAAAAACCTTTTCTTTATTTATAGATTTTTCAGTCATTCCATTTTAAGGAATCTCCAAGAATATTTTAGGTTATTACAAAAAAAAAAAAGTGAGTAAACCATATTATATAGTCTATTTATGTTAAGATTGTTGATATCTGAAAGATTTTAGAGAATGTATTTTGATCAACAATTTCAGTGAACTGAATTAATTTGGAACACAAATGAATCAAAAAGAGATAACTCCATCAGTATAATAGTTATTTTTTTACCTGTATCATCTGTTTTCTAATTTTGCAACAACTAAGTTCAAAAAGTTGATTCAATTTTTCAATATTCGGCTCAAAAAAAAAAAAAAAAAAAAGCCCAGTAGACTAAAAATTGGCATTAAGTAAAAATGTTTATCCCTAATATATTAAGGGTGTAAGAGTTTAAAAGTATATTCTATTGTAGCTCAATTAAATTTTTGATATGCATTTCGTTTTAACTCCTCATATTTTTTAAAAAAAATGAAATGTTTGTTAAATCACGACAATTCTTAGGATCTACCAATTGACATTTTAATTGAAACCTAATAAAAATCATTTGAGCAAACTCTAAAAAAAATTCGTGTTAAAAAGAACCTAACCAATATAAAGAAAAAAGATTCTAGAACTTATTGCCAGTAGATATGTGTCTAGATAAACAATATTCTATAATATTTTAAAATATTTTATAAAAAGTACTTTTTACCTTTCTCCTTAGTTATTATAGGCCAGGAAGAAGGACCTGGTGTATGTCTAAAATAATTTTTTTTTTATTTATGAATTAATGTTAGATATTGTTGGTTTCAAACAACAAGACATTTTACATACTATGAATTGTCTTTGTTACTGTATTTTCAATATCTTTCAAATTATGTCGTTAGGAACACGTCTTATTTTATACAAATAGCTTGTTAGCTAATCTCAGCATAGGCCATGTTCAAAATTAGAAAAAAGACATTTTGTAAAATTAATTGAACTACACATAATAACTCTATTAAATGAACATTTTATAAAAATTGTTGAAAATGAATGCCTGTTGGTAATGACTAAATTAAAAACATTCTCAATTGTTTTCTTTCACAGTTTTTTTATAGTTATTATCATAAAAATAGAAGTAAAGTTCTTCACCTTTCTTCTTTATATACAATAAAAAATTAAAAATTGCTCATTTATAGAAAGATTATTGAACTCCTTTGTAATGTTGGACATGTTCTTCTATTATACAAATTTATTATTATTGATTCTCCCTGGTTCTTTTAACCAAGGTATTACTATATACTGATAAATAAAATATAAATATTCCTTTCTATAAATGAATTGTTTCTAATTCTATTCCAATGAAAAATTTTCTCTTAAATATTTTGTTATCACCTGCGTGGTAGTGAAAAACTTCGTACATAATGACTTCAGTATCATAATTGTCAAAGGAAGTACTCAGTATTCCAGCAAAAATATACAAAACTGTGTAAATAAAATAAAAATAAGATATGAGAAAATCCTTTTGATTATATATACAATTATTAAGTGAATTTTCTCTACGAACAGCAAAAATCCAACCAAGTAGTTTTATAGACAGTTAGTGATAACTAAATGATAAATATTCAACTTTCTATGGTTTCTTATTTAATATAATTTCACTGTTCTTTTTTTTTTTTTCTAGAACATGCTATTTCAGCAGTCTTACCATTATGGATCTTTTTTTATTTTTAAAAATTTTAAGTGTAATATTCTAGATGATAGAGTAACGTATTTGTTTCTTTACTGTAAAGTAAAAGGAAAATCAACCCTTTGTTTACTTTCCATGGAATATCTAAATAATGTAAACATGTACAAGAGGTATAAAAAAGTCTTAAAATTCATTCATCTAGAACAGAAATATATGAGTAAATTCAATCAATTATATATTATTTGTTTTTGATAAAGATTTCATTATTATTATTATTCTCTTTATTCTTTAAAATTTTTGTAACTATGTAAAATATGTTGGTAACTTTTGAGTAGAAAATATACAATTTTCTAATCCCATGGAGGACCCAAATACTCAGATCAGTATTTTATCATTTTTCAATATTTATTATCATACAAAAAAAAAAAAAAAGAAAAATGCACTAAATTAACTCGTATCATATAAGACCTAAGCAGTTTCTTTTTTTACAGGAATATACATTATACAAAAAATCATTACTCTCTGCTTTATAACGACTGTAGTACCATAATAAAAAGACTATAGATGTAGTGAATAAATTTTCGTAATGTTTTTTTATTAATTACTTTAAAACACTTATTCACATGTGTATTTATGAAACACTGAGTGTTGAAGGTTCTCTTCTCGATTTAAACCTATGAGTCAATTCTCTATCACTATGGTTCTTCTTAGTAATGATTTTATCATAGTGTGAGGAATCGGGGAGTTTAAAGAAAGGAATTTTCTCTATTCTCATTACATTTGTTTTATATTTTAATAATCTGATTTTGTTATTATAATTCAAATCTTATATCTGGCAATTAATTTTTGGTCCATTAAAAATATGGACTTAGAATGACTAGAAAACAATATTAAGGTTTTTTATGTTCTACTGACAGTTAGTTTATTTTTTTTTTCTTTTAGAATTCTTAACAAAGGTGAGATTTATGATGTTTTGTTTGCAATATTACTTCAGCTTTTTGTTTTTTGTTTTTTGTATATGAGTGTAATTGAAGGTAAGCTTGTTCATGAAATTCCTAGGTTGATATAGTCCTAACTATTTAGCTTTAATCTAACTTTTATTTTCTTTATTACTACAGATTAAAAGTTTTGAAGCAATAAATATGACCTCGTATATCATTACCTTTTTCTTTACTGTAATTTAAAACTTTAACATAATAAGTTACATGGCTCATAAACTTTTTCGATACAACGAAGTAATATTTTTAACCTGGCGTTGATGAAAGTAATTGAAAATATTTTCAACATGCTTACTTTAGTAACTAGGGTTTTATAAAGATGATATTTTGTTGACACCTCTATCAATATAAAAAGAAATTTGGCCAAGTAGAATAAAGTAATTATGATAAGCTACAGATAGTTCATAATACATAGAAACGAAATAACCTTGTAAACAATAACTAGACATCCAGAAAAGTTAGGTATCAACATAGTGATGGTTTGGTTAATTTGTATTTATTATCATCTTCATTATTTCCTACAAAGTAGGTTTTTGAAAAAGGTTTTACTTTAAAAGTTCGATAACAAAGATTCAAAATAGGATATGTGTTGTATTCTAAAAAAATTAATTTATTCAATGAAAGGACAGTTAAAAAATACATATCACTTTAAATTTAAATGTAAAGAAAATATTATTTGAATCAACATTATCTTAATAATATATCCATGTGTGTTTGTGTTTCGCACATATCTGAGAAGGTCAGGTGATATTAGAGTATTGATTTGATATACAATCCTTTCATGTATATCCTTTGTCTCAGGATTGGGAGACCTAGACTCCAGAAATATGTTGTTTCCTTCTAAATCGTCTTACTAATTAATTAATTATGTTTTTTAAGTTTTTGACTTCTTTTGGGGGTGTCTTAACTTACGCTTAAGTCCTTATAAAAATTTAGAAAAAATAGTTTTTTATCTATTACTAATAGGCAATTTTTTTTTTAAAAAAAAGTTATAAAAGGCGAATTCTAAAAAGTGGAAATAATAGAATAAAACAACAGGTAAAGAAATTTCCTTCCCCTACAAAAAACATGTCTGATTTAAAACAAACTTAAGATTTATCAAAGGACGATTAGGTTGAAATTGCATAACACTGTGTAAAGAACAATTAGACTATTTTAATGAAGTTACTTAACAAATCTTCGAGTTTAAAATTCAAAGAAGGAGCTACACTCCAACTACAACCAGAGGATAAAGAAGACTTATTCACACTTTATCAGTTGGTAGATCAGGATGATGAATTGATATTCAAGAAACGATTCACAACAACCATTGATGCTGATAAAAGAAAAAAGGCAACAGATATGGTAAGGTTAAGAATTCAAGTAGTTTCCAGGGAATTTGACATGAAAGATGAGTTTTTAAGATATAAGGGTAGTACTGTTGAGGACGACACCGGTAATACCAATTGCAATATTGCTGCTGGTAAATTTATTAGTTATACTATTACTTATGCATTTCCTTTTACTCTTATTAAAAAAAATTTTGATGACTATGCCAAAAAGCTATTGAAAGATGCCTGTAATCCAGAGACAAAAGCTGATACAGCAGCAGTTGTTTTACAAGAAGGTGTTGCTCATATTTGCATATTGACTGCGTCCTCGACAATTCTTAAACAAAAAATTGAGTACAGTTTGCCAAAGAAGAAAACAGCAACAGATATTGTAAAATTTGATGAAAAGACTGAAAAATTTTATAAGGCTATTTATACATCTATGACAAAAAATTATGACTTTAGCAAACTTAAAATGATAATATTGTGTTCCCCTGGGTTCTATGCAAAGACCTTGTATGATAAAATTATACAATATGCCACACAAGAACAAAATAGAAATATTTTGGACAATGAATCAATGTTTTTAATAGCTCACTCATCGACAGGATACATGCAAGGCATCACAGAAGTTTTAAAAAATCCAATATATGCTAATAAATTACAAGACACTAAATACTCCCGTGAAGCTCATATTATGGATTCCTTTATGAAACATCTTAATGAAGACGATTATAAGGCATGGTATGGTGAACAAGAAGTCTTCAAAGCTGCTGAATTAGGTGCTATTGATGAATTGTTGATTACTGATCTTCTTGCTCGTTCTCCAGATTTATCTCATAGAAAAAAATATATGGATTTGATGAAATCTATAGAAAGTTTAGGTGGTAGGGTAGTCATTTTCAGTACTTTACATATTTCCGGTGAGGAACTTGACAGAATGACAGGTATTGCCTGTATTCTAAAATACCCAATACCTGATTTGGATGAAGATCTAGATTACGGAGAAGAGGATGATTAGTATTGTCATTAGGGTCATTTATTATTAACTTCTGTTAACAAATAAATATATTTATGTGCTCGTGGGATATTATTTATAAAAATAACTATACATATGAAATTTTATTTCATGATGTTTTTTAAATATCACTTAGTTATTAAGAACTTAAAAATTGTATATAAATATATGTATTATATTGTTAGAAACTCAAAACGTGTTATTACACAGCAATTGTTTCGGTGAGATAAGTTTGGATAGTGTTTTTTTTTATGGTCACAAGGATTAAGAGACATTCCCTGTTTCGATGGCCTACTTTTATTATTTGACACCCAAGGAAGTAACTTTTTTATATTTGAGTTATTTCCTTTTTGTGTCTTTACACTGTGTAAAAAATTTACGGATGTGAATATTCAAACACCCTTACTTTGATTCTAAAAGTTCACCCCATTGTGTAGGCACGATAATATATCTTGTTAGTTCACTAAAAATAAATGTTTCCTATTTTTTAATTTGTTTTTTTTTCAGCTCTTAAAACTTCATTTGTTTTTGTTGAGATATTACCCTGACTCAATGAAAATTTTGTGGAAAATTTTTCACAAAATTATTTTCTAGAAAAATATAAATAGTCGAGATACAGAAATTAGAAATAATTTCTTTTATCTATTACTTTATATACTTTTTACATAGTTTAGTATATAATATTTGTATCATTCAATACACGTGAGCGACTACTTATAAAATATACGGTTTATAATGTTCCGTTATAACTTATAGGTTATTACTCCACATCTCTTAAATCGTAACAGTTTTTGGTGATACATTCAGTTTCCCCATCACTATGGGTAGCAATATTTCTTCAATAAGATAAGTGTTTGCCTTTCGTTCCCTTTCACCTGTTCTTTCTTGAACAATTTTTGCCGAAGGTGTCTAAAGGTATTGAGAAAAAGCGCCTTTACTAATATTATAAATAGTTATCATTCTTAATCTTAAAATATATTTTTGTGTATGTTTTCAATTCTCATAAGTGTAATTTATATCGAAGATGTTTTTCTATATTTGTTCTTCGATTATCTACAAGTTATATAAAAATAATAATGTATAATAACATAAACATGTAATGTGTAAAAAGCGGTGAAGAAAATAATTTAGATTATCGACAACTTCCTGTTCCTTTTATATGTTTGGAAATGAGCGTTGAATGTTATAGTTAATAATAATTTGCCGCAGTATTCATTTCAGGGGGCTAAATGATATTTTATCATTTTAATCTAATAGGAAACTAATACTATCCTCTTGTTGTTGTAAAGAACGAGTATATTCAATACTGGATTGGATGTTAACTTGAGGATTGTTAGTTTGAGTACTTTCTGTAGACATAATGGAATTTTATTTATTTTTGCTTACTTCTTTATATATTATATGCATATAAATAACTATACTTAAAACTCTTAACTTCTTATTTCTCGTACTACTCAGATTTACCTTCTTTATATATTTTACGGTTTTGAAGTACACACAAGATTCTCATATCCGGTAGCTTCTATTTTTAAAAATGAGGCTTATCATATTCGGAGGCTTAGCCTATTATATTTGAAGGCTTTAACATTTTTTCACAGAATCTTGTTCAACACCTCTTTAACTATAAAGGAGTAAAGTGTCTTACTAATCACATGGTTATAATGAAATATTTTTGCTGTGATTTCTATCTTCAGGGGGTTTTCTATTGTTAAAATCTTATTGATTTATTCTATTTCATTCTAGAGTCTTTTACTTCAACAAAAGGACTAGAAATACACTAACTAATAATTGTTTTTTTCATCATTTTGAGTTTTTATTTAAGAAGCCTTTTGCTATATTTTTGACTAAAGGCAAATTTCCTGACAAGGAAAATATTAAAGTCGTTAAGAGGGTGTTTGGTTCGATAATATGTTAGAATAGGCACTTTAATAACTAAACTATAAAACAAAAAGGAAATGAGGTGTTCAAATGGTGAACTAAAAGTTTTTATTGAGAAGAAGTGCCCTTACTAATATTATAATTATCTTTCATTCTCAATCTTAAAGTGTATTTTGTATAGGTATTAAACTTTTATATGTATAATTTATGTTGAAAATGTTCTTCTGGTATATACAATTTATTCTGTTAAAGTTTTTCTAAAAAATGTTCTTCCGTAATTGTTCTTCTGTTATCTATGCACAGTATAATACATATTACTATGTAAAAAGAAGTGAGGAACTAAATTTGAATATTGAATACTTCATGTTCCTTATATATGTTTGGAAATGAGTATCGCATATTAGAGTAAATTAGTAGTTGCCACTGTTTTCGTCTCATGGGTAATTGGTAGTTTACCATGTCAACGTGTTAGGAAACTTGGAATATCCTAGTTGGGTTTCATGGGGTAAAATATCTTATTAATGATAAAATTACTATATAGATCCTTTTGCTGTAAGATATATTTTTCATGAGATGATATATCATTAAAATCTTATTTGTTCATCATATTTTATTTTAGAACCTTCCATTCCAACAGTTTTAAACTAACCCAAAAGGAGTAAAAGTACACTTAATTAATAATAGTGGAAAAGGGGTCTTGTCATATTGTAGTCCTTTCCCATTTTAATCATTTGTTTCCTTTTTAAATCTAATCTTTTTATAAATTCAAGGAAATTCTGTCAAGCACAACTTGTAAAAAAATGACCAAAAGTGAAGGAGATGCATGTATGATATGTCACAGAGAGTATAGTGATACTTTTAAAGAAAAATCAGATTTTTTTCTTATATGTTATATTTAATAGTTATGAGTTACTTTATCTTCAGAAAATTATATTGTAATAACGAATTATTTTGACAAGAATTTTTTTTGGCAGAAAAGTTTTGTGTATACTAATGATTAATTAAAAAAAATACCTAAAAAATGAGACACTATTTAAAAAGAAACTAGGTAAAATATATAAACAGAAATAACATTTCATTTTTTTTGTCTGATAAAGTCACCAATAGAATACTAAAAAATAATTTTATTATATCTAACAACAAAAAACTAATTCTTTAATATGTTTAAATTTAAAATATAATTATATTCTTTTAGCTCCTTTTTTACTCTGTTACAATAAGAAAACATTTTCTCACATTTTTAATTCCATATTAAATATTTTTAGAAAATATCTAATAGTATTTCATATATTAAAAAAAATAATGAACCAGTTGGTAAAGAGAAGGTCCCAGAATAAATGGTTTTGGACTAATAAGGTTATTATGATGATATTGTTGTGATAAAAGTGTATGCTGATCACGTAATGAACAAGTAAATTTTTTATTTGAAAAATTTTTATATAAAACCTCACATCGACAAAATTATAAAATTACTTTGTCTCTTGTACATTATTTGTTTATTAGGGTAGATAATGCTGGAATAAAAGATTCTAGAATAATATAGAATAAATCAATAAGATTTTAACAATAGATTACCCCTTGATGATAGATCTTCCAGCAAAAATCTCTCATAGTAAAATTATGATTAGTAAGATAATTTACCCCTTGCTATCCCAATTGGAATATTATTAATTTCCTATTAGGTTAATGTGGTAAACTATCATTTACCCCCTGAAATGAATATTGTGGCAAATTATTATTAACTATAACATTCAACGCTCATTTCCAAACATATATAAGGAACAGGAAGTTGTCGATAATTCAAATTATTTTCCTCACTATTTCTTATACATCATATATTTTATTTTACTTTATATTATGCTTTATATAAATTTTAGATCACCGAAGAACAAGTATTGAAGAACATCTTCAGTATATATTAGACATATAGAAAATCAATACATATACAACAATATATTTTAAGTTAAGAATGTTTGCTAATAATAATATTAGTGACGGCGCTCCTTCTTACCAAATACATATTTGTATAATATGTGTAAGTAAATAAGTAAGCGTTATATTATTCATTATAATACTCTTAAGATGATTTAAACACACTATAGATTATAAAGAATATGTTAGATATAACTTTTGGTCAAGCCTTGAGAAAAATACAGATATACGATCTCATGATAATATATCTTACAGCAAAAATATTTCCTTAGTAATTTTATCATTAATAAGATATTTTACCTACCTGATACTTAAATGGGATATTCCAAGTTTCCAATTGGAGTAACAAAGTAATATATTAACTAACTCTGAAATGAATACAGTTGCAAATTATAGTAAACTATAATATATGAGACCCATTTCTAAACATTTATAAGGAACTTGGAGCAATAGGCAATTCAAATTAATTCCTATTTTCTTTTTTTAAATAAATAAATTTTATGTAGGCCATATATAACCAAAGAACACCTTTAGAATAACAATACTTCTCTCTTTACCTAATAAAATTCACTAATACCTAGTAAGATAAGAATACTTACTAACCATATCTTTATCAAGGGAGCTAATTCTTTTATAATCTACCTATAGATATTTTAATTACACTGTAGAGCTTGTTTATAATTCATATTCTTTTATTGTCAATGTTTTGTGCTTTTTGTGTTCTTTATAGTATGAAACATAAGACAAAAACAAGTACCGTCGGAACCTTTTAAATTGAGTGGAAAATTAAAAAAAAAAACTAATAAGTAATATTAACAAAAAAAAAATATAATTAAATTTAATAAGTTATTAACTTGAATTGTTTTTTCCTATCTCCTTCATTTATTAACTTTTAAGTTGTCGTAATGTTATCTACACTCACCTTTTTAAAAAACAAAAAAAATATATTTCTATGGGAACTATTTGTTATAGTTTATTTGAAGTGTGTAGTGTAAGTATAGCGACGGTAAAATTTTCCACTTGTTTCAAACATCATTCACGTAAAAATTAATTAATACTAAGAAAAATATCTCCAAAAAAAAAAAAAAGAAAAAAACCAAAAGTATCATAATATCTGTCTTTACAGCCACTTGTTTTTATTTTTAGCTGTTATATTTTGGTGATTGACCAATAAAATAATATTAAGCTTTACACTACAGTCTATGAATGTACATCATGTTGAGGATTAACCAGACTCAACAATTATGTTCTTCGAAAAAAAAAATATATATATATATATTTTTTTTTTCTTATAAAAAGAGTAAATAAAGATTTTTATTTCTCCTTGTATATTATTACTATTCTCTATGTGTACATATATATATAGTGTATTATATATATTATGTAAAGATACAAGTTCCTTTCTGAAGTCTGTTAATTGGCTCATACTTTAGATAGTAAGTACTAGTGTGGTAATTATATCGTATAAGGCTTACCTTTCTTTATATTATACAATAATTATACAAATATTATACATTAATATACATTCAAGTTATAAGATTTAATTTAGTTTATTAAGTTGAAAATTTTCTTCATTTAAATAAAAATTTTCTCTAAAGAAAAACTTCGTTAAAGTAAAATATCTAACATCTGAGTGCGGGTAATATCGCGACATATTATATAATAAAATAAGCAAGCTGTCTGATATCGCTTATACACATCAATATGTCATTTCATAATGACAGATAATAATAGACAAACTATTGAGGATTCACCAACTCAAGTTTCAATAGTAACTAACACTACTAATTTTCAACTTGTATTAAAATATACAAACTGAAAAGTGTAAAGTTCTAAGTTCTTTCCTAAATTGGGTGATATTTTCCATAATGTCGGATAGTATATATGTTAGTAATATATAAATCTTATGGATCTTCAGCTTACTTTATTGTTACATAACTACTATATAATAAACATATAACATGTACTAATAATATACAACGATTATAAAAGAATCATTAAGTATTCTTTTATATTGCTTATAAAAATTTTCCAAGAGAAAAATAAAATTTCAGATTCAGATTAAATCTGGGTAACACTAAGAAATAGGAAAAATAGAAGAGTTAGGGTTACATCACGACACACCCCCTTAACCCAAACTCTGATTATTATCAACACAATTAGAATTAAAGATTAGATCTCTTAGTTTGAGAAACTGCGCTTTAGGAAGTATCTTTGTAAAGATATCTGCCCTCTGCTCTGTTGTCCTAACATGTGACAATTCTATTAGACCTTCTTCGGCAGCCTCTCTAACAAACAGATTTCGCACATCAATATGTTTTGTGTCAGAATGATGTACTGGATGATCTGCCAGTTTCAAAGCTGATGTATTGTCAATATTTAGCAAATGTGGTTTTAGTGTTATACCCATTAGTGACAAAACCTGGTCCAGCCATTTTATTTCTTTTGTAGCCTCACTAGCGGCCACAATCTCTGCCTCGGTAGAAGAAGTTACCATACATGAATTACGTTTTGAACACCATGTTATGGGTCCAGAAGAGTACATAGTCACATACCCATACGTAGATTTTCTATCAGGACAATCTGCATATGAAGCATCTGAGTATGCAGTGATCCTATTCTGCTTCTTTCGTGTATAGATCAATTTTTTATTTCTTGTAGTAAAAATATAATCAAAAACTCTTTTAGCCGCTTTATAGTGGACTTCCTTGGGACATTTTAAAAATCTAGATAGAAAATGGACCGCATGAGCAACATCAAACCGTACCGCATTCGATATAAAGATCAATGTTCCAACTAAACTTTGGTATGAAGTAATATCCTTAAAGTCTGGTGATTCACCATAGTAATCGATATGTTTTTGAAGAGGATTATAAACAGGACAAATATCTGTAAAATTGTATTCCTTAGCCTTTTTCATGATATAGTCTTCTAAGGATAGAGAAATTTCATTTTTACTCTGTTTGATATTCATTCCTAGAAATTTATCAACTGGCCCTAAATCTTTCATCTCGTATGTTTTCTTTAAAAAATTCTTTATTTCAGTTAATTCCTCGATTGTTGGACTAGCTATTAGTAAATCATCAACATATAGAGCTATTAAACACAAACCTGTCTGAGATCTCCGAAAGTACAATCCAAACTCCTTTTTATTTTGACTAAATCCAATTTTAGCTAGAGTATGTTTTATTTGGTTATTCCATAACATTGGAGATTGTTTTAAACCATACAAAGCACTGTTTAATTTCCATATATATCCAGGCTTTAAATCAAAACCAGGTGGTGGCTTCACAAAAACCTCTGTGTCAATTGGAGAGTTAAGAAATGCAGTTACTACATCCATTTGATGAACTTTTAAACCCAATTGTACCGCTAAAGCAAGAAACATTCTCACAGAATCATATCTTATGACTGGTGCAAATGTAGCCTGATAGTCAATACCTTCAACTTGTCTGAAACCTTGTACGACAATTCGGGCTTTGTATATACCATTATCTTTAATAGTGAATACCCACTTTGTTGGGATAACTTTGCGATTCGCCGGTGGTTTTACCAAACTGAAGGTTTTAGTTTTAGATAGGGCTGAAATTTCTTTCTGACAAGCTTCTTTCCATTTCTGACTATCTTGGGATGTTTGAGCCTGCTTAATGGTTTTAGGAATAAATCTTGTTGGAGTCTGAGAAAGAAGAGCAGTGGCAGCAGCATGTTCAGGTAATGCACTCTTATCTAACCGTACGTGTAATGGATATACCCCAATGTCCCTGTTACTTCCAAATGGGATCATCATTCCATCTAATCCAAAAATAGGGATGGGATTATTTCCAATTGCATATGAAATATTACCATACATAGCAGACTCAACTTCATTGGTTGTACTGGAGGAGGAGTCATTTGCAACATGCTGTCTCTTAGGATTTGGTGTAGTATTCAACAAACTTTTGTGACGAGCAGGATTTAAGATAAGTGCCCCCCTTTCTGGAGACACTGAAGTTTGGGAAGGTTGGTTGGGAGTTAGAGAAGAATGAAGTCTTTTGTTGGTGTTTGTATCAGTAGAGGAGATAGATTCTGATGAGGTAGTTGCCAGCTCAGAAAATGAGGTGGTTGGAGAGTTGTTAGTAGGTGAAGGAGTGTGTGGTTGTGGTAAGGGTAGAGACTTTGTATAAACGCTAGTAGAGTCCCAAGGAAGATTAGAAGAAGAATGAATTAAATCATGGGGCACAGCCGCATTTGATAACGATGATAGGTGATGCGAGTCTGGTGGAGAACCTATAGCATTGACTTGATCTACATTGGAAACGATCGGGAGTGGTCTAGAAGACCTAGAAACTGATGGAGTGGATATGGAAGGAGGTGTTTCAATGATAGGAGAGGGTGGTGTAGTAGGAACAGTTTCTGGCTCTTCAAATGGTTTGATATTATCAGTAGATATAGCATTAGATCTTTCAGTTCTTATAGAGTCAATTATTTGGGTAAGTTGTTCCAATTGTGAGGTATTCTGAGTTTGTTGCTGCTCAAGAAGAGTACTGAGTTGGTTTTGCATATCTTGTTGGGTTTGAGCAAGTTGACGGGTAACTTTTAAAAGGGCTAAAGTATTATCTTCAATTTGATCAGACTGGTCAGGAACATAATCTGGTATGGAAACATCTGGAGAGTCAGGAATGGTGTTTGGGGTTGGAGAAGGTGGTGGTGATGGAACATCTCGAGAGGGAATATAAGTGGGATCTGCGTCATGGTCACTGAGAATTACCGAAGATGAAGATGAAGTGTTGGATAAGTTAGACGAAATTTCTGTCACTGAGGACGTTGAAGTGGCTAAAGGGCCAATATTTGCAGTAGATGTCTCTGAAACCGGACAGGGTAGTTCAGAGATACTAGAATCATTAACAAAATCATTTACTATGGATTTTGATGGTGAATGATAATTTGTTTCTGGATATTTAGGGACCCCTGGTAGTACACCTGTGGCAAAGTCATAAGCATCATGACTTTCTTTAGTATCAGTTAAAAGAAAATAAGTTTCAACAAACCGCACATCCTTAGCAGTTATTACTTTCTTATGGGATGGAAGAAAAATACGGTATCCTTTTCTGTGTGAATCGTATCTTACCATAACACCTGTCACAGAAGTAGGAAGTAATTTACCATCATGATATGTGGAAGGAAGAGTAACTTAAGCGGCACAGCCAAATACTCTTAAGTGTGATAAATTGATTTTTGTCTTAGGTTGATCATTCCAATATAAATATGAAATTTTCCCTTTACGACCCATTTATTATAGGAGTTAGGTTGTGTAAATAGACAGCACATAATAAAGCTTCTGACCATAAATATGGAGGAACACGGCCACCAATAAGTAAAGTACGTATTTTTGTTTGCAGAACACCATGGGCACGTTCTACTGCACCATTTTGAGAGCTAGAGTGAGGAACTGTGAGCTCATGTGTAATACCGCGTTCAGCAAAAGAATTATGCAATATCTTTCCAACAAATTCACCACCATTATCGGTGCGCACATGTGACACTTTATAACCACCATGATTGGCAAAATGATTCTCAGCACGACGAATCCAATTCATTAACTCAATCGTTGCTTGAGATTTAGCCTTTAAAGGAATGGCATCATAGTAAGAAGAAAATTTGTCGATTATGGTCAAGAAATATTTAGTATCTACATAATCATTATATCTAAAACCACCACATATATCCACTTGGATTAGTTCAAGTGGGGCAGAGGCCTTACTATCTGACATACGACCTTTTGTAATTTTCCCTTTAGACAAGGAACAAGCTGGACATAAAGGGTTTTTGGTAGTTGGTAAAGGAGGTAAATCTGCAATTTTAGCAAGAGTTTGATATACTGCCCGGCCTGGATGGCCAATTCGAGCATGCCAAATATTTCCAGGACCATATTCACCCTCGACAGAGACGGAGAAATCATTTTCTACTGGTGTTACCAATTTTGATGGTACGTCAACCGTCCAAAGTGAAACATCCTTTGGTGGGTCCACAGATAGTTCATATAACCCATGCTTCATAACACCTATTTTCCTAGCATATTTGAACACATCGGGTCTTAGCAAGGTTAAATAAGCACCATGTTCTGTAAAAATTACATGACGTTTAGTTTTGGATGTAATTTTAGAAATAGACACCAAATTACATGGAGCTGATGGAACAAAAAGAGTATCAGATAGAGATATGTTTTGAATTTCCACTTTACCCTTTCCTTGAGAATTAACCGAAGCAGCTAAACCAGTAACTTCAGGACCATCCCCTAATTCTAACTCCTTAAAGGATTCCATATTGTGTCCAATATGAGAAGTACAACCACTGTCTAAATACCAGGTATCAATTCTTTTATCTGCATTTACATCAGTAGCTATCCAAGCAGATTCAGGGATTTCGTCTGATTTACTTTCAGATCTTTCAGACACCAAGTTTGCCATTTCAATAGCTGAAAATCCCTTCTTTGGGCAATCATCCTTCCAATGAAAAACCTTGCAATGTGGACAAAAAGTTTTACCACCTTTTTTTCCTTTTCTAGACTTTGACTTAATGACTTGATAGTAAGCTTGAGCACCAGTATTACTTTCTTGTTGAAATGATTGAAAATTATCATAGAAGTCATTGAATTCTATTTCAGTATTTGTACCAAATTTTCTTAAAATTTCTTTCTTAGTATGATCAGAACCCAACTTTAAATAAGCACAACATTTAAATAAATCAGGACGTTCTGTTAAGCTTACAAAACTTTCAGTTAATGAAGTGATGGTAACAATATCAGCAGACGCATTGGCTTCTGTGTATTTAGAAAAAATATCAAAGGAGGCTTTTAAATTCATACTTCCATATTTCCTTGAGACTTCTGTAATAACATCTTTAGCATAATGTTCTGGTTGAGTTCTCAATCTAATTAGATAATTATCGATAGTGCTTCTGATTGGAAGAGAAACACTTGTTCTTAAAGCACCGATTAAGAAAGAGTTGTAGACATGAATAGTCTGTCTAACAATGTTAGGAGTAGCAATTTCATTACCTTCGAAGTCAGTAATGGCATTATCTTCTGATAAGAAATAATCACCAAGTGGTTGAAAAGAAGAAAAAAGAAATTGTTCAAATTCATTTCTCCATAATTGGTAGTTTGATGAGTCTTTCAAAATATGAACAAATTTTGCGCTATCACGCTCAGGGCTCATAACCTGTAAAGTTCTAAGTTCTTTTCTAAATTCAGTAATATTTTCCATAATGTCGGATAGTATATATGTTAGTAATATATAAATCTTATGGATCTTCAGCTTACTTTATTGTTACATAACTACTATATAATAAACATATAACATGTACTAATAATATACAACGATTATAAAAGAATCATTAAGTATTCTTTTATATTGCTTATAAAAATTTTCCAAGAGAAAAATAAAATTTCAGATTCAGATTAAATCTGGGTAACACTAAGAAATAGGAAAAATAGAAGAGTTAGGGTTACATCACGACAAAAAGTATTAAACTATGAAAAGAGTATATAAAGTGATAAAAAAAAAAGAACTTATTTCTAATTCCTATATCTTGACTATTTATATTTTGCCAAAAAATAATTTTGTGAAAAATTTTCCATAAAATTTTCATTGAGTCTGGGTAATATCTTAATAATATCCAGAATTATTTTTATATCTCTGAACATTGGTTTTTATATGAAGAAAGAAAATTAAGATCATGTCATTTGCAACATAGTTTTTCTTGAGGGGGTTATATCTTTACATTTCCTACAAATTCCTCTGCGACAACGACATATCATAAAGTACGGAATACTCCATGACAAAGCAGTGTTTTCTTGTAGAAAAGCTTTGCAAATTATTCATGGCGTTTGCCATACATCAAAGGACACGAACAACTTTGTTACAAATATATAAGAATATATTTTTAAACGACAACTGTATTGTAGCATTTTTAAACGGAGTTCAAAAATATTTACAATTATTAAATTAGCCAAAAATATTAAAAACAAGAAAAATATATCATTTGATACTTTAATTGAAATTTTAGCGTTTAAAATGATAATAATAAGATGTTTGTTAAGATGTCACCTTGGCTTGTTAATATCACAGAGAACTTCGTACTTTGTGATATGTCGTTGTCGCAGAGGAATTTATAGGAATAATGTACAAAGTGACAACATTCTCTAAATGAACAAAAAATGTGTTTATCAACACATAGATCTTTGTACTCTCTTACAATTGTAGCTTGTATATTAATTATGTAATATATGTATATTATATAAGGAAAGAGAATAACAGATCATTGATTTATATTCCTTATAATAAGAATACACTATTAAAGTGATGACATCACTATTTGAATTAAAGATAAAGTTCAGATCATAACAAATATTTCATATTTTTGAGTATCTACTTATAAAATATACAGTTTAAAATATTCCATTTATTACATATTGGTTACTCCTCCACCTCTTTTAAATTGTAAAGAAAGCTTGTGTGTTTAATTGTAAAATATAAAAACACATTTCCTAGGTAAGTCTTTATATATATATTTTCACCCCTTACCTATTTCTTCAAGAAATATTCATCCTGTATTCATTCTACGTTAAATTTTCTTTTTGTTTCAAACTCTATTATCACTGACCAACAATTATATATATCATATGATATTGTCGCGATATCACCCGCACTCAGATATAATATGTTTCTGTTGAGATATTACCCTGACTTAATGAAAATTTTGTGAAAATTTTTCACAAAATTATTTTTTAGAAAAATATAAATAGTCGAGATACAGAAATTAAAATAATTTCTTTTATCTATCACTTTATATACTCTTTACATAGTTTAGTATATAATGTTTGTATTACTCAATACATGTGAGCGACTACTTATAAAATATACGGTTTATAATGTTTCGTTATAACTTTTAGGTTTTTACTCCACATCTCTTAAATCGTAACAGTTTTATTTTAACAAAGTTTTTCGATTGAAAAAATTTTCAGTTTAATAAACTAAATTAATTCTTATAACTTGACTGTATATTAATGTATAATATTTTTATGAAATATATAAGAAAGAAAAGTCTTATACGATTTAATTACAAAACCAATATTTACTATTCAAAGTCTGAGTCAAATAACAGACTTCAGAAAAGAACTTATATCAACACAGATAATAGCAGAGATGTATTAAAACTATTCAAAATTATAACAGCGGTTCATATCAAAAAATTCAAATTGAAATTATAAAAAGAGACTTTGAGTCAATATTTTTTATTAAAAGAAAAAAGAAAAAGAAAAAATCTTAATTGAATCAATTTTTTATTTTAGGTCCAACGAATCTAATACCTCATTTATAATAATAAAAAAAATAACTACTAGCTTTAAAGTGTCGTGTTGTTATCCAAAATTTGTGCCCTTTGTTTTAGCATTTATTAAAGAAAGGGAGTAGGGGGAGGTAAAACTTATAATTATCAAGAAAATAAAATATCAATCTGTCAATTTTTCTTCCACTTATATGTTTATCTTTCTTTCAAATGGATATCGAACCCACATTCAAAGGCTACAGTGAAGATAAGAGGGACATGCTTTTGATTATTCAAGCTACTATAGAGGGAAAACTAAAACATACTCCTAGAAGACCATATGAAATTGAAAAATCATATGTTACTATTTCTAGAAAAATTTTAGAATTTATAAAAGAGATATCTTGTATGAATAGATGAACATATGGTATCACTCGGTCTCTAACAATAATTACGGGAAATTCATTATTTATAAAGAAATAGACAAATACATTACTTCAAAAAAAAAAAAATTGAAACTTTTGTTAAAGAATTGTGATTATATTAATAACAAGAGTAAAATCAAACATAAGAAAAAGTTGAGACAAGAAAATGACATAAAAACTAAAGAAATATCAATGAAATTAAGGAATACACTACCACCTTTTATCAATAATAAAAGGACCAGTAATACAAATAATGGAAAAGATAATATGTCTTATAGCACTGTTAGTTTTAATGATATACAAAAAAAAAAAACAAACAAAGTACATAGAGTCTTTTAGGAGTCAGAGTAGTGCTAGTTCACAATATTATTCTAAAAACAGTAACAAGAATAATAAAGAAATTTCTAAAAGCAGTAGTCTTTATTCTGAACCATCTAGAAATACACCTTTGGGGACCTCACATCCAACTAAATATAATGGATTAATTTAAAAGATAATATCCGTTAGTTTAAACTAAAAAATTCAAAACAGTTCGGGACTTTCCATATTGTCTCATAAAATATAATTGATGATGTTAAACAGAAGAGATTAATCACTCCAAAGGACTCATTGGTCTTTAGAAATACCAAACTAAATAGAGAGTTAATTAGGGCGTTGAATAACATAACATTTAATTCAAAGACAATAAATAAAGGGAATAAATTCTCCATACCTCCAAAAATCACATAAATGAAAATTCAGAAATTATATTAAATAAGAGTGTCTCTCAAATATATCAGTATATACCTAATGCTCATCCTGATTTCCCTATTATTGGAGGATCATTTCTCATTCAATTGAATATGTATTCAGAGAATGTGAATGATCATAATAATAATGTAGGTGTAAACTTTCCGAGTAATATGTTGAAAGATATTCATATTCCACAAAAGTCATATATTGTCAATCATAGGGTACATAATGTAGGTCTGTCTTCTGGGGTAATAAAAACAATGTACCTAATTCCAACAATAATATAAATTTCAGCGACGGTTCAGTACCATTTCCCATTTCTGCACCACCTAGCGAAACCTCCATACCACAAGATTCTTACTGTACTAATTAAACTGATCCATTATCATATAGTATGTACTGTAGAAACGGTAAAACTAATAACACTTAAAACAGTATGTCAAATAATGCAGATATCAGTTCTAGTTTTTTCATACTACCCCTATCTCAGTTAAACCCATCCCAAAACAACTATAATCCTTAAGACTGGTCTTATCAAGGCATAACACCTTCAGCAAAGTGTCACCCTCTTAATACATCTAACGTAAATAGTGGAGTGTCTCAAACAACTCAGATAATACACCAAATTGCTTCTGGTTTACCTTCTTTTTATACTACCTGTTACCCCAATCTTAATGTCTTTAGAAGACAGTGACATCTCTTTCAACAATTTGAACCATATTATGCCAACCATTAATACGAATACATCATATAATCGACATCCAATAACTACTTCACCAGGTACAAATAATCAAATGCCCAGTACTATAAATAAAAATCCAGCTGTTGCTGGTGATAGCATTACCAATTCTATCACAAACTCTTTGAATAGCTCTATTACATACTCCATACTTGGCGCAACCCAAACATTGATTACAACAAATAATATGAGTAAAGCAAATGGTTTTCCTTTGGGAAAAGTGATTCTAATATTGGTCAAACTTCAGAACAAAAGTATTACAAGCAGTCCAAGTTTTTTATCCTATTTGGGAAAACACGATATAGAGAGTACTACAAATTTTTTCAAAGTACCTAAAACGAATAATCAAACGAACTCACCATTTGTCAATCAGCAAATGAATATTACACCTGTTCCTAACCACGTCAAGATATTTAGAATAAATAGTGTTCGTTTCAATGTTTCAATACAATAGGCATATAATATTTATACTAATCCGGGTGCACACTTTCCTATAAATTAAAAGACATTATAACTATTAATCATCAAAAAAAAGGTTAGTACTCTCACACAGAGATTAAACGAGAATATAAAGGTTCATTTCAAGCTCTCTCAAATGAAATTGTACAAGTGGATTTTCGTGAGAAGGATATCGAAAATGAAGAGAGGCACTAATTTATATTCAATACACACTCTTTAAGAAAACAATTTTATAAAATTAATTTTGAGTTGATTCTCTCACTCTCTTTTCCTCCAAATGCCTTTTAGCCTATCGGGTCTTGTCATATCCGAGAAAGAAGATAGAAATGAATACGATAATGAATTAAATTTTCTTATTACTTCCTTTTTTCTAGAAAAAATATATAACTGTTCTCAGCTTAGAAAACTTTTCTATTAACATAATTATTTTTAATACTATATGTTTTTCCTATGCCACTAAGCAATGACAATATTGTTACCGTGGAACGATCAAACAAAATTTAAATTAATGTTTTACTTACATATTGATTAATAGATATTTTCTTAATCTTGTTTTCAACTTGGTACCACACAAGATATAGCCAGCTGCTTGTCATTTTGGTAAGAACTAGAACCCTTACTGATATTATTATTAGTAAACATTGTTAACTTAAAATATATTTTTGTATGTATTTAATGGTTATATATGTAATTAATATTAAAGATGTTCTTCGGTGTTCTAGAAGTTATATATAAAAGTAAAAAAGTGTAGTGATATATATGTATAATGTATAAAAAGTGATGAGGAAAATAGTTTAGATTTTCGATTACTTCATGTTCCATACATGTTTAAAAATGAATATTATAGTAAATTGTTATCTGTCACTCTATTTATTTCTTGGGTAATTGATAGACCACCATGTGAACATATTAGGAAACTTGTAATATACTATTTGGGTACCAAGGGGTAAAAATTCTTACTAATAAAAAAGTTAGTTGCTACGGAGATGGTTTTGTAAAGATATATTTTCATGAGATCATATAATATTAAAAATTTATTGGTTCACCATAGTTTATTCTAGAACCTTCCATTCAGCATGTTTTCTTTTCACTTACTCTCTTTTTTAACAAATTTTTGTAAATATACATTTGTATTCTCGTATTAACCAAAAGTTACCGAACATTAATGCATTTTATTTTGTACTTTCTTTATTTCGCTGTTTCTTGTCGAATGTAATTGGAATGAACACCAAATGTAATATAAATCAATTAATAAATACCCTTTAAATAAACTTAAAATCTAATATTTTTTTTTTCTTTCAATAGAAGTAAAATTTCGGTAAAAATATTCAAAATATAGGAACAACATATTCACAATGTCAAGTTGACACACACACAAATGAAAAATAGAGCTCAGTAATTTATTGGGTAATGTACTCGTCCAAATAAAAAAAAAGTTTAAGAAGTTTTAGAAACAGGCTATAAATATTATGGTATTTTATAGTGATACAGAAATATCAATATCAACGGTAAATATTTATACGTTTATGGTAACAAGGAAACACCATGGTTCTTCATAAATTTGTGTACTTATTGTGGATAGTATTGTATGAAAAAAGTCAGAATAGAAAACAAGGACGATTTTCCAAAAATAGAGAAAAGAATATTAGTGAAATAAAGTTATATACTATTGTCCTTGTTCAGTAAACTTAAGCGAAACTGGTCTCTGTAAGACCCAGTAATCTTCTGTTTTGGTACACAAATAAAAATGATATCAATATTTAATTTGTATTTACGAAAAACATGAATTTGTTCGATATATTTTATTTCAGTAGATACACAGAGAGTTATAGAAGGTGAAAATAAGCGAGTACATAATTAAAATGAAATTATATTACTAGGGGCTGAGTTCATCTCATTTTTCTAGAACAAAAAGGGTAGAGAAATCAGAGAAAGAACGTAAGTTTAGATATAAATTTCGTTTATTCAGAAACTTTATCTAGAGTATAAGTATAGAATATAAAGTCATAATAGGTAGGTTGTTATCTCTTTAGAAAAAATAAAATGCTAGTACTTTTTTGTTTGTTGAGTAGTTTGATTTTTTAATAAAACGGATCATCAGGTTTCTATTTGTTCTTTTCTTTAATTTTTTTCAGTATTCCATTTGTTTCTAAAAATTTAAAATTTTATACAATATTGGAAAAAAGGACAAAGAGAGGGAAAATAAAATAGTTTTTTTTACTCACATCTCTTAACCATATTACTAATCAATTTATTTGTATATGTGGCTATAAAAAGAGCCTTATTTACAATATATATATATATATTTTGATATACAAAACAAACATAGATTATATAGTTTTGTTTTCAACTTATTGTAAGTGGTCAACAAAGAGTAAGAACTCTCTATCATTATTATTTTTGCTATCGATCCCAAATCATATCTTTACACTACAAATGTCATCCGAAGAAGATCTAGGTCCAGCACCATCATTAGCTAACGTCAGACATATTATTTTAATTCTTTCTGGAAAAGGAGGTGTTGGAAAAAGCTCAATCACCACACAGACTGCTCTAACACTCTGTAAAATGGGCTATAAAGTCGGAGTGCTAGATATTGATTTGACTGGGCCTTCAATACCATATATGTTTGGATTAGAGGATAAATCAATATATCAGACATCAGAGGGTTGGATGCCTGTTCAGCTAAACACGAATGGAAATGGATCTCTTAGTGTAGTGTCTCTGGGGTTTTTAATCGGTGATAGAGGAAACAGTGTAGTTTGGAGGGGTCCCAAAAAGACTGCTATGATCAAACAGTTTATTAGAGATGTTGCATGGGGAGATTTGGATTATTTATTAATAGATACACCACCTGGAACTTCTGATGAACATATATCTATTGCCGAGCAACTACGATTCTGTGAACCAGATGGAGCAATAATTGTGACAACACCTCAAAGTGTTGCTACTGCTGATGTAAAAAAAGAATTAAATTTCTGTAAAAAGGTTAATCTCTTCATATTAGGTGTTATTGAAAATATGTCTGGATTTATTTGCCCACACTGTGAAGAATGTACAAATATTTTCTCAAGTGGAGGTGGTAAGATATTAGCAGAACAATTTAAGGTACCATACTTAGGTAATATTCCTATTGACCCGAAATTTGTAGAAATGATTGAGAACCAAAATGACCAAGATTTAAATTTAGTTGAATCGTACTCGAATTCTTCCCTTTACATGATATATGAAAAGATTGTCAAAGAAATTTTAAAACAAAATCGTCCATCTCGTATCGTTAAAACTGATGAAAGAGTAGATAAGTTCAGTAATACTAAACAAATTGAATCTTCAGATAAGAATCTTAATGAAAATATATAAAAAGTTCTTACATCTAATTCTAGAAGTTGTTACGTAATAATGTTTAATACATTAAAAATAAATTGTAACAGAAGAAACCAAAAATAAACCAAAAATAATATGATACATGGAACTATTAATTGTAAACATTTGTTATAATGAACTGTTTCCATATTCACGCAACTGAGACAGGAACCTAATGTATTAAATGCATGTTCCACTAATTCTACGTTTCTTGTTTGAATGCTTTTTTTTAGAAGTAATGAAAATAAACAGTTTTTTTTTCTTTTTTTTCAAACATCAAATTAGTATCTGTAATCTTCACTACTCTTATTATTGTTGTCATTATGCATATTCTGCAAATTTGTATAGGTTGAAGGATGAGGTTTCATTTTCAAAAAAGGTGGTATAAGTTTTGAGTTTGTTACTTTAAAAGAAGAGTTGAAAATGATAGCATCATTGGTAGTATATTTTGTAGCCTCACCAGTGTCATTTTTGCACAGTTTCTTACGTTCATTTGGAATATTAAGTGCATATGTTCCAAGATCAATATTCCCATCACGCATACATGGAAAATTTTTTACATTACTCGAATCAAAGTCTGTATATTTACGATTATTGGAACTTTCTTCTCGCTGTTGTGTTATTATATTTGGATTTTTTTGTTTAATTATTTTAAATAATGTAGGGAATTGAGATTCATTGAAGTTATCTAGAGTTATTACTGGTATATCATTTTTTTTAATGAAATTATCATTGATAGTTATAATATTATCTATAATATTGTTGGATATTACTTTTATGTCTTTAAATTCATTTTCTAATTTATAAAGATTCTTTTCCATATGATACAAATGTTTAGAAAGAATTGATGTATCATCCTGTAATTGATACTTTAAATTTTTGTCCCTTAACTTTGATATTTTCTTATAAGAATTTTTTAAATATTTGAATGTACTTCTTAACTTTGTATCTAATAATTCTTCTTGTTTCATTTCAGAATAAACATCAGTTGAGATAGTATCAAAAATATGCGACACATCGGCTTTTACTTGTTCCAATTCATTGTTCACATGCTGGAAAATAGAACTATACGTTATACTATTGTGTTTTGGTATTATTATTTCATTTCGTAAGGACTGAAGTGCATCACTATCCTGAATGGTTTTAAAGTTCATTTCATTCAAGATCGTCTAATCTAAAATGGTTCCCTTTCTTTGTAATAACGATGTTAATGTCTTAGAAAACGTCTAATGGTTTTTACCTTTCGTTTCGGTTGCTTTTGTTTTCTTTTAAGTTGAATTTCAAATCGGTTAAACAAAAAAAAAAAACTTTCATCAATTTATCATAATATGATTTAGTAACCTTATTAATTTTAGAGAAGACAAAAGATTGTAAGGAGCTAATTGAGAATAAGACACCAAGAAAGAATACAAAGATACATAAAAAGATAGAAGAAAACGGAGGAAGTATATATAAATATCTAAACTAATATTTTAAGTGAATAATTAGTATATAATGGCAGCTACTTCTATAGCAATAGCAGTATCAACAATTTTTGGAGGTTGCTGTGGTAGTGTAGCAACATTAGAGAAATTGATAAGTAATAAACCAACAGATGTGAAGGGACTTGATCTTAATATTGGGACTTTAGTGACTTTTTGTCAATTCCTTTTTATAACACTATTAGGATTACCTCGGTTTGTTTCATTTGAGCGTAAGAACAAGAGAAGTAAGTTATTCAGGCCACAATTTAAGCCATTACATGTACCTTTAAAAATATATCTTATATCGGTATTATTATTTTTTTCTAGTTCTGTTGGAAATAACATGATATTTAATTGTAATATTACGATCCCTATTCATATCACATTTCGTTGTTTTAGTACAGTGTTAACCATGATAACGTGCTATTTGATTAATGGGAGGAGATATTCCAAGATGCAAGTTGGGTCGACAATTTTTTTAACTTTTGGAGCTCTTATTGCATCGTTATATCGCAATCATGAGTTTGATTTAAGTGACATTTACCAGTTGAATTCAACAAATATATTAGTAGTAAAAGATACAACTTTTCTTAAAGGAATGACTATTTTATTTATCTCTTCAATGTTATCCTCCTTACTGTCTGCCTATGATGAACGGATATATATGATATATGGGAAACATTGGGAAGAAAATATGTTTTATTGTCATCTATTGTCACTTCCATTATTTATTATATTTAATCATAATGAATTACTTAAAACTACAAAAGCTTTGACGATTTATTCATTACCACAATATAAAATAGCCACAATTCCAGGATGCAATAAAAATATTTATATTCCACAAAGTGTGCTAATTTTAGTTGCTAATTTAGTCACACAGAATATATGTATTACTGGAGTAAATGTTCTTTCTAGTCATACCAGTGCTTTAACATTGTCTGTTGTGCTGCTAGTACGAAAATTTGTAAGCTTATTATTAAGTGTGCTCTTTTTTAATAACAGACTATCCATGACATCATATATTGGGATTATTATTGTGTTCTTTGGTGCATTACTTTATTCTCTTGGTGGCACAAAAGGGAAAAGTAATAATATACGATTAAATAGAAAAGAAGTGAATAAATCAAAAAAATAATATTTTTGTAGATTTAACTAAGTGTATAGAAAAATATAGTATATGTAGTTACTTTTATTTTTTGTTGTATATTTAATTTTACGTCGTTACATTAAAACATTTTAATGCTTTTAGTGACTTAATAGAATTTTTGTTTGTGTCTGTAGAGTTCTCAGTCTTTTTTTTTTAATGAGGATTTCTTAGACCTAAAAAAACTAAAACATTTCTTGTAAAAGCAAACAAAAAAAATGTATATATTAGTAAACTAATATTAATAGCAAAAGTTATTCATCCTAACTAATGTATAGTATAACATTATTTGTTATCATCGAAGTGCAAAATACCCAAGAGAAGAAAAAGTTTTTAGAAAAAAGTTTCAAATGGATAGACCTATTAATGTCAATGTTAATAACAGTATGTTACTTATGTATTAAATATATATATTGTCTATTATTTTGATGATACTATGTTGCTAACAATATTGTATTTTCAGTATAAAATATCGTTATTCCCATTATTTTAATTGTAACAAGCTCAGTGATAATGAATAATGTGTGACTATATTATATAGGTTTTCAATTACAATACGATGAATATAAACAAACATTAGAAACACTTCAAACTAATATTATTCAGCTTGGACACGATAGAGATGAGCACGACATTGTGCTTAAGACTTTAGAAGCCACTGATAATAAAAGAAAATGTTATAGAATGATTGGAGGTGCTTTAGTAGAGAGTAACGTTGAGACAACAAAACCAATTCTGGAAACCAAAAGGAAAAACCTGGAAGATACAATTAATAAGATGAAAGAAGAGTTAGTGAAAGTGGCCAGTGAATTTGAAAAATGGAAGAAAGATAATAAAATTCAAGTTGTAAAACAATAAATATAGTTACTTTCCTTTAGCGTACATATACATTAAAATATGTTCAAGTATACATCTACATTATTATATTTATATATGTATGTGTGTATGTCTGATCACCAAATGTATAAATACTTTTTGTGCTTTTATTCTGTATCTATTTACTCAATTAATACACATGATGTTAATCGTTCTTTTTCATTGTGGTTACATTTGTATTAGTTAAAAATAGTATGACAAATATAATAAATGAAGAAATGACAACGAGATTTGCAGCTAAATAAACCCAAGAATTGGTAATTTCCCATGATCTTGGGTATTCATCATAAGCAAGATGTCTAACCGCTTTAATATCCTCATCTTTAATGGTAGATAATCCATTTCTTTTATATTCAGTAAGGAATTTGAACATCCCATGGCGGTTTGGTAATTTAAAGTCATTTGTTGTGTATCTTGCAAAAATGTTATCATTGGTTTCATTATCCATAATACGAGTTAAATTAATACGATAATATGGATCAACTTGTCTCAGTTCGAATTGAATATCGTCAGCAATGAATGGAATCCATTTGGAACCATTCCATTCAGTTAGGTCAATTTCATATCTAATCATATCATTGACTTTATAGTTTAATTCATCACAAGTTAATTTTGTTTCAGCATGATAATGTCTTGACCTGAGAGATTTAATAACTGACTTAGCATTAAAATTCCAATTTACCAAGTTTTCAATCAAATGTCTATTAGTATCATAATTAGAACTATCTATTAAATCGGTAGATCCAAACCAAACTAATCTAGCGTTATTATTAACACCTTGGAAGCCAGCTATTAAGTAACCTTGAGAACCAGTAACCCAGGGTTCGAAGTCTTTCTCTTGGGTCGTCTCTATAAATGATGTCTTTGAAGATTTTAAAATAGGGACCAATTGTTCACGGTTATCTAACCTTGCCACAGAGGATTTTCCTAGATTAAAAGACGTATTATTATTATCACTTACAGTGTAAACATATTTGTTTAATAGATTTGATGATGAAACTAATAGATTTTCTTTATCTTGGAAAAAATCTTTTACGATTTGATTCTTTGGCGAAGGGAAAATACCAAATTCATTTAATAAATTTATAAGAGAATCTACGTTATTTGTATATGGGGATGTGATAATCATTAGATTTCCATTATAGTCGTTGAAAAAGGACAACAGATTCTTAGAAGATAATAATGATTTGTTTTCAGATGTAGACGATTCTTTTTTCAAAGTTGTTTTTGAAATGGGGAAAATTATGACATTATCATATAATGAGTTATCCATTTTAGTTAATTTCACTCTGTTAGGAGTGTCTTCTTCTGAGTTTTGGATATTGTATAGCGTATAATTGTACTCATTTGATTCTAGAAGTGATAAAAAACTTTTAAAGCAATCATTAAATAAATTGTCTTCTTTGCCTTCATTATTACCCATTGAAATTACATCATCTTCCAAATGGATGTTTGAATCCTTCCTGTCACAAATTTTTTTAATATAATTACCATCATAAATAATCAGTGTCCTCTCGCCTGTCAAACTAAGGGAACTAACTCCCAAAAAGCAGGTACAAAAAATACTTAGAATAAAAAGAAGTTTGTATTTAAGCATCGAGCCGACGTTGATACAAGTTGATTAACTATTTTGATGCTCCTATCTGTAGTCAGCAATTTCCTTTTCCTTGAAATCTTCCTTGAACAATGAAGACTTCAGTTTATTCTTCTATTCACACATATATAACAAGTATAAGATAGTCACTTATATTTTCTTGATTATTGAGTGTTTGTTACAAAGAGAACAAGGAAAGTTGAGGAAAAACAAAGAGACAACGATGGATTGTCACCAGCAAATAGATCATATGATACGGAAGACCTTTTTTTTGTTTGTTTGTAAGTGGAAGTTATGATTTCGAAGAATGTTATTCTTTACGAAAAAACAAACTTCGATTTTTTTTCTATGGACGGGGAGGGGGGGCGGTATTTTTGTAAAGATTTGTAAAGGTTAAAACATAATGCAAAGAGATGTAATTGAAAGTGTTTGGAATAAAGAAAAAAGATTCAATAATTGTTCGAGGGTATATTTCATATCTAGTAAGTCTGTTCTTTAAAAAAAAAAACGAACTTTTTTTACAAGAAAAATAATTTGAAATTAGAGTTTTTGTAAATAAATTTAAAAAAAAATTATAAAATATCATAATCAAAAATAGTAACTAAGCGCTTTTTTTTTTCTATCAAAAAACTTAAAAAAAACAACAGAAAATAGTGTCTTTAGGAGTATTAAATCTTGTAGACTTCATAAAATATGCTAGGTTTTTTTATTAGCTGTCAGTGGCCTTTCTTAGTGTCACTCATTTTTTTTTTCTCAAGAATAATAATTTTCAAACATTTTTTTATTTTGTCATCAAAGTAACTTTACTAAGATTCCCAACTGAGACATAGTTTAAACCGAATTAATTTTTTAAATAAAACTAAAACTCAGAAAGTTAACATAACTAGATGTTTTTGTTTATATAGTTTTTTTTAAGTTAACTGAAAATCTTTTCTTAAAACACTAAAAAAAAAGGCAAATTTTTTTAAGTTAATATTTTAAAAACACTCTGATAAACTCTGTTTTTTTTTTCAACGATTATATTTTTGTTACGAAAAATAAACCCATTGAAGTTAACAAAAGGAAGAAAGATAATTTGAAGTAGTTCAGAAAGGTATTAAGAATTCTTTACTTTAATGAAATTCTGGTTTATAAACATAAATTAAAAGGTTAGAAATAAAAAAAAATTATTTTTTTATTTAACTACAATATCAGCAATCTATTTTTTAGTCATATCAAAATATAAATCTTCAACAAAATTGATATAATATTCTAACCTTTTATAAAAAAGTCAAAAGCAACTTGTAATTATATGACTCTTAAGAAAAAGTTGGTTGTTTTAAGTGGTCTTAAAGTCTTGACGTATTCCCACTATAAACACTCGCAAAAAAGTGTTAATAATAGTAACGTGAAAATATATTTTTTTTATTAAAAATGATAAAGTAGCCCCGTTCCCCCCCCCAAAGAAATATACCAAATTACAAGTTTATATAAAAATTACACAAGTAAATAGTCATATTAATTCCTCTTTCAGCATTATCATATAAGGGTAGGTTTAACCAACTTATATATTTTCTGTTGTTGAAAACAACAACAATATTTATCTTCTCATTTCGTAAATGTGTAAAATTTATTAAAAAAGTATCTATTGTGGACTATACATTTTTCTCTTAGTAACCTTTGAATGAATAAAACATTCCACAAAAAAACTATATATTGACTCATTCAAACACTAATCGCACTTTAAATATTCTAGTTAATACTTTCAATGAGTGATAATTCTTGTTTTTCATACATAAAATACTTATTTTTGACTAAAAAGTTTACTCTCTAGAGATTAACGGAAACATTTGATGTTGTGGTTGTAGTCCAAAAAAAAAAAAAAAAAAAAAACCGAGAAAAGGTTTAATAAGAAATAAAAAATGTTATAAATTCTAGATAGACAAATATTATCACTCAATTGGAAAAACAAAAAAAAAAAATAAAACTAAGAACATTTTCTTTTTTGAAATAACGAAACAAAAATCATCTAATATTCTTTTTTTTTATTTTTTTTTAACTCTTTATATTTAGCTTTAGATATAGCTTATTAATACTGTACACAATATATTTCCCACCTCAGTTATTTTATTCACTATTAATTTTTTATGGGGGAAGACATTAGTTGTTCATTCACTTAACAATTATTATGCATCTATAAAAAATAAAAAAAACCAGTTTTAAAAACTAAACAATGCTTCCAATCGGATTCGAACCGATGATCTCCACATTACTAGTGTGGCGCCTTACCAACTTGGCCATAGAAGCTTAGGCAATTGCTTTTCGTTTTAGATTGGATGCGAATTTAACTTTAGAACTTGTAGATTAAACTATCGAACGGACAGTGGTTGCAGTATTTGTATTATATAAGTATGTTATATAATTTGTTTTAGAGTAATAAGGCTTGTTCTCTTTTTTATATAATAAATATATAAAACTATAAATTAGACATAAATGTTTTTTCCAATGTTGAATAATTGGTTCTTTATATATAAAAAGGAAAACTATAATTTTTTAACTTTTTAACTTAAATGTTTTCTAACGTTCAATTAATTTCTTTTCAATGGACGAAAACTGTTCGTTTAAAAACAATAGAAATTTATCTTCATAAATTTCTTAACCATAGTAAATTCTTATTCCAATTTCGGTTTTTTTACATTCTATTGTTTTCCTTGTAATATTTTTATTTTCTCATTTGATATGTATTTAACCTTCTTACAAAATTATTCTTCTAAAATTCATTTAGTTATTTCTGTTAAACCCTGACTTTTTATAAAACATTTCTTGAACTAATTATTGGAAAATCTCATTAAACCTAATTTATTTTTCTAAACCGAAACTACTTTTTCTTTTTTATCTTTAATTCAAATTCACTGTACAACACTTTTGTTGATAAAAATAGAGTAATCTGAGTAAAGTGTTATAATAAACGGAAAGCATAATAAATTTATTTAAAAACATTATATTAAATTGAAGACAGTAATTGATACAAACGGTGTGTAATTACTAAACTGTCTTACACTATATTCTGTGTTATATACATTTCTTGAGTAATACTTCTTCTTGGTTTCCTTTTCTCTGTTTAAATTCAAATTGGTCATTGCATATTCTATTAACATATTTGTTTCTAAACCTTTTTAAACTTTTAATTTATTTCAATTTATTTTCCAAAAGTATAAAAACTTTTCACTCAATATTTTCCAACATTAACACCTCATATATCTTAATCACTTTCAACGAATTACTTATTTTGTTGTAAACTTAAAACTTATCAACCCCAGGCAATAATGTAACAATTTTTGCATTTTAATGAACAAAAGAAAAAGGACAAATAGAATATCGTTTCCCTATTGTTTTACTTCTTTTCAACTCTGGTAAATATTCCACATCCAAACACATATAAAAGTCATAGAGTTCAACATTCAAGTCACATATATAGGCTACTTTCCCCTATATAATATTATATTTATATGTAGAAAAGATCAAGAAAATTACATATAGAGAAAACGTATATCAGACTTAATACACATAAGATCTAATAGTAATAGTTACTGTTTGTATTAATTACTGTTCTCTCTTTATATTTCGTTTTATTAGAATACACTTATAACAGTTCCCGTTTACTTAATATTTTATTTAGTTCCACTTAACTTTATTAAACTCGTCTGTCAGACCACACTGTTATTTTAAGTTTTTGCGTAAAATACTTTTTTGATCTATTTCTATTCCTCTAAGTGAGTAGTAAGTAATACTTAATGTCGTAAAAAGGCAAAGCTATGGTTGATTTCCCTTAAGGTTGAATTACTTTTGAAAATTATTTAAGAATATTTTAACAAAATCTCAGTATTGTTGATTTTTAGAAAAAGTAGCACTTTGAAAAAATAAAAAATAAGAAAAAAAAAGAAATTAAGAGAGAAACTATAAAGGCCCCAACAAAAGGAAAAACAATAATAACCTAGAAAGTGGTTGCCATAAAGTAACCAGAAGAGAGAATAAGAGCTATAATAGGAATCTAAGCAGGTTTTTAATAAATTAATGCCAGGTCATGATTAGTGATTATTATCTGTTAAGAAAAGAAAATTTTCCCGAAAGAAAAGGGGCCTGCAAGGAATGTTGTTATGTCTCTTGAGAAAACTAGTGAAATAAGAAGATAATATTGTATTATTAAAGAATAACCAACCAAGTTTGAGTAAGTAATACATGATACAACCATTTCAAATGTAATACTACTGTAGTTATTTTAATGAACAATAAGGATTGTTTACTGTTCAATTAACGAAAGCACCTGAAAAGGAATATCATGTTTTAAGGGTCATATTAATTATTTACAGTAATTAAATGTCAAAAAAGATATTGTAAACTCTCAAAATTAGTAATTGAAAGTATTGAGAACCTGTGACTGTAAGTAATTAATAAATAGTAAACATTCTCAAAATATATTCTATATTTTCTTAAAGTTAATAGGATAAAAACTAGAAGTTCCTCACCTTTCTTTTCTATAAACAATAAAAAATTAATAATATACAAAACTGTGTAAATAAAATAAAAATAAGATATGAGCAAAACCTTTTGTTTATATATACAATTATTAAGTGAATTTTCTCTACGAACAGCAAAAATCCAACCAAGTAGTTTTATAGACAGTTAGTGATAACTAAACGATAAAAATTCAACGTTCTATGGTTTCTTATTTAATATAATTTCATTGTTTTATTTTTTTTTCCTAGAACATGCTATTACACCGAAATATATCATTATTAGAACTAACAAATCAGCAACGTTTTATTTGTTGTTCCTAAAAGAACAAAAAAGGAAAAAAAGTATTGACAATACAATTGACTGATAGATTTTCAGAAACCATTTTTTAGAAATATAAAACCTTTAAAAAGACTCAATTCTTTTCCTTTTTAAATTTTTTTTATCTTATATATATTCTAAATGTTTTAAATGAAAAAAAACCGATAAAAAAAATCAAGATTGTTATCATTTCACAACTTTAGAAATAAACAAGACGTTGTAAAAAAAGGATTTTGTATATATAATAAATAAATCAACCCATTTTCTTCGCATTATCCAAGTGAGAAAACTTGTTAAAGAGAAGTGTTAAATTTATGAAAAAAAAGTGAGAACGGCAGTATTATTTACTTCTCTCTATCTAATTTCTTACTTATTTATGTACATTTTTATTTGCCGTCACCCATCTTTCTCTAAAACAACATAAAATTTTCTATATGGGAGTGGATGGGGGAAGTTGTACAACTACATTGGGAAACGTCTATCTTTAATATTCTAATGGGTTCGTTTCTTCATTTCTTTTTTTTTTTTCCCACCTTTTTTCTTGAACAAACTACAAAATATATAAAAAGAAGAAATATATTCTGGAATCAAACCAACAAAACAAAATAATAAAACCACTAAGAATGTTAAAAGAACAAGCTAAAGAAATGTTTGTAACATAAGAAATGGAAATTTCTCACTGTAGCTAACAACTTTGAAATATTTAAGAAAAAAGGGGTTTTCAAACATTAGAATTTGTTTTTAAAGAAATTTCTTTTGCAAATTTGGATTGTACTTAAGAAATAAAATATATTTCCAAATGAATATAAAAAAAAAGATTAAATAAAATAAGAGGAATAATAAAATAATATTCTGGATATACGACTGCTTTAATGACCAGGAAAGATTTTAAAGATTTAGTAAAAAAAAAAAATCTATATATAAAAACCTCTGAAATAAAATGTTCTACAATAAAAATAGATATAACAATGAGCTTTTAGCAGAATACAAACACTAGAAATTGAACATTTATCGTTATAATAAAAATAACTGTTGAAGAAACTATTTAGTTAAAATGTTACTGTTCTTAGAAGATAATCCAGAAATAAGTTGTATCAGAACAAACTCAAAGTTATATTCTGAAGTTTTATTCTAATTACTAGATTGTGAATAGAAAATTAAAAATAGTAAAAATCTTAATTATTTTTTATTTTTTTTAGCATGACTTTCCTTATTGATAGATTATCAAATGAGTTTACTTTTTGAAAAATGTGTACGCTAGAAAAGAATGAGAATTGAAGTCAATATTATTATAAGAGATGCTAACTGAAGAAATATATGTTTTCCAAAGAAATAAAAGGGATTAAGAATTAAGAAAAAAAGAAAAAAAAATTAAAACAAGGTTTATAAGTTCAAAATTTTTATTGTATTTTATAGAGGTATGTATATTTATGTTAACTAAAACCCATAAAATAATGATTTTTAAATTAATCCTTTTATTCTAGCAAGTACTAATTTTAAAGCTACAGAATTTCAATAAAACAATACTTTACGAAAAAAAAAAAACTGTTTTACAGATACCCAACGGAGCGATTACTCTTAGATGTGGAATTGAATGAAATATTAGCAACCCTACGAAAGTTTTTTTTTAAAAAAAAAGAGGACTGACAGAAATATATAAAACTCTTTTAGAATATTCAAACCAACTTCATAAAACAAGTAATGAAAGGAAAAGACTTCATTTTGAATTATTTCACTTATATCGTGTCTTTAGGAAAAAAAAAAGATCTTCCTCTCTGCGACGGTCTCTTTTTCTCCGTCTCACTATAAACATTATTTTTGCCGTTCTATAGAAATGAAACACGACAACAACAATACACAGAGAGAAAGAGAGAAAAAAAAATAAACATGAAAAGCAAGTAAGAACAATCAATCTGAAACGAAAAACAAATTAGAAAAATAAAACACCGATTAAAAAATAAACAAAGACACATCGAGAAGAAAAAACAACAAGACACTTCAACCATTAGACTGATCAAAATTTAAATAATTTAAGACTAATCTACGCTTTTTTCCTCTCATATTTTATCTCCATTGAATCATTTTACAAAATATTGTTGATATCCAACATTGTACTAATTATAAACTTAGAAACATATATATATATATATATATAAACAAATTAGAATTAAATAATAGATTAGAATAAATAAACACCCAAATATTATCTAATTAAGTTTTCCATGAGTGGTACAGGTGAATCAAGATCTGAATTATTGGCGTGGTTAAATAACCTACTACAATTAAATGTTCAAAGGGTAGAAGAATGTGGTACGGGTGCAGCCTATTGTCAGATCATGGACTCTATCTATTTAGATATCCCAATGCATAGAGTCAAATTTGATGTCTCCCAAGAATATGATTATTATCCAAATTATAAGATCCTACAAAGTTGTTTTGCTAGACATAAAATTGAAAAGATAGTATACGTGGAAAAATTGGTCAAATGTAGATTCCAAGATAATTTAGAATTTTTACAGTGGATCAAAAAATATTGGATGCAACATAAGGATTCTAGTCCATATGATCCATTACAGAGGAGAAGATCTACTAGACAAGTTAGTAATGGAAGTTTGAATAGTAGAGAACAAACACCAAATACTGGAAGTTCACTAAACATCGCCAAGAGAAGACCTCAAATGGGACATGCTAATTCAAATAATGGGAATACTATGGGTACTTATAACAATTATAGTAACGGTAACAACATGTCAACAATATCAAACAACAATACAACTAGAGCCAATATGACCTCCACATATGCAAATAGAAGAGTGTCTAGTGAGAAATTGGTCACATTACAAAATGATTTAACTTATGCAAAGGAAAGGATTACAGATTTGAATAATGAAATTGATCAATATAAAGAGACTACCAATATTTTAGAAAGGGAACGTGAATTCTATTTTGGAAAATTGAGAGATATTGAAATATTAGTACAATCTACACAAGATTTAATTAATGAAGGGCTCTATAAAAATAGTAGTACTGATGAGTTGACAAAATTTTTGAATAGAGTTCAACAAATACTTTATGCCACCGAAGAAGCTGAGATGGAATACGAGAATAATCAAACTATAACCAATGAAAACAAGAATATTGACAGCAACCATATAACTGATATGAATCAAAATACAATATCAAACCAAACTTTTAATAGCAATAGTATGGAACATGGTAACGATATCCAATTACAAGCAAATGACAATACCAACCATAGTACATTACCAATTACTGATATCTCACAAAATACGTTTGACATTGCCAATAATAACCTAACAGATAATATTAATAGCAATTTGATTATTGACGAAGAAACTTTTTAAATGTTAAAATGTAAATTACAAACAACCAACCAACCAAACAAACTAGCGAACATGCATACATGTTTATATATCTATATACATATTCTTTCATAAACATACAAGTATAAAAAAATGGAAGACCAACAACGTGATAGTTTTTTGCAAGCAATCAAAAAAATTAGAATATGTATTATATATATATATATATATATCTATATCTACAAGGTATGTAATTCACAATAATCGAATAAAGAGTGAAATTGGAGAAATTCAACATATACAAATAAATAAGTTTGGTTCCCATACGTGCCACAATTTATTTTATAATATAAAATTATTAACAAACAACAACAAAAAAAAAGAGAAAAAAAAAACTTTTTTTTGACACTATATTAGTATAATAGTATTCAATTATTATTTTTTGGATCCAGATATTTTTCAAAAGCTTCATTTCTCTCCGGGAATGGTCTTGGGCCTAACAACCGTATCATATCTCCCCTAGTAATCACTTCTTTCGACAACAATTCTCTAGCGACAAGATCCACTTTATCCAAATTATCACGTAACAACTGTGTGCATTTAAAATGTGCTTCATCGACAATCCTTTTAATCTCAGAATCGATCATTTGAGAAGTCTTACTACTAAAAGGTTTATTAATTTGTAATCCGATGGAATCCGAGTGATCATATGATAAACAACCGACTTTTGGAGACATTCCAAGACTTGTCACCATTGCGTGAGCCATCTGGGTCACTTTCTTAAAATCATCATGAGCACCACTTGTCACTGATGGAAAATGCAATTCTTCGGATACACGACCACCAAGAGCCATAATCATTCTATGCTTGAATTGTTCTGTAGATATAAGATATTGATCCGGAGGTAAATACTGAGCATAACCTAGAGCACCTTGCCCACGGGGGATAATACTGACTTTCAATAGAGGGTCTGCATATTTTAATAGCCAACCACACACGGCATGACCTGCTTCATGGTAAGCCACAGTTTTTTTCTCTTCTAAGGATAAGACTTTAGATTTTTTCTCCAAACCTGCGATGACTCTTTCAATAGCGGTTTCGAAATGGGTTAAATTTATAAATGGATCATTACGCCTAGCAGCGATCAATGCAGCCTCATTACAAGCATTAGCGATATCTGCACCAGTGAAACCTGGAGTCAAAGTGGCCAATTTACCAGCCAAATTATTCAAATCATTTTTTAAGATAGGATCCAAATTCAACCTTTGTAAATGAACCAAATAGATTTGTCTTCTTCCATTGATATCAGGAGCATCTATCTGAATATGTCTGTCAAATCTACCTGGTCTTAAAAGAGCCTGGTCCAAGACATCGAGTCTATTAGTACCTGCAAGGACCACTACCTGGTCACTTGTAGTAAACCCATCCATCTCTACCAACAACTGATTCAAAGTAGCTTCTCTTTCATCGTTGGCTCCACCTAGTGCACCACCTTTACCTCTTTCTTTACCGATAGCGTCGATTTCATCAATAAAGATGATAGAGGGAGCCATTTTCCTTGCTTGTTCGAAGAGATCACGTACACGAGAAGCACCTACCCCGACGAACATTTCTACGAATTCAGAACCGGATACAGATAGGAAGGGGACACCAGCTTCACCTGCGGTAGCCTTAGCTAGAAGAGTCTTACCTGTTCCGGGGGGTCCGGACAAGATTGCACCTCTTGGAATCTTTGCACCTAGTTGAGTGTACTTGTTTGGGTTCTTTAAGAAATGAACGAATTCTAATATTTCTTGTTTGGCTTCATTGCAACCTGCTACATCTTTGAAGGAGACTTTAATGTCAGTTTCTTTATTGAACAATTTAGCTCTTGATTTGCCTACACCGAAAAGATTAGAGAAATTGTTTTTATTTGAAGAAGAAGAAGAAGAAGTAGAAGTTGGAGATGTTAATTTTTGAGTGATAAAGAATAATCCACCAAGTAATAGTATAGTTGGTATGAATGGGTAAATGTATTGCCAGAGTGATGTTTTATTGATATAAATAATGGGGATTCTATCTCTTTGGTCTATATTTAAAGAATCTTGTAAAAGATCCATCTGTTCTTCGAAGATATCTATAGAACCGATAGTAAAAGTGATAAAATCGTTTGATATCAATTCAGCTTGAACCAAATATTTATTCAAAACATAAATTTTTTTAACTAAACCCTTCTCTACATATTTAATTTTAAAATCTTGAAAAGTTAGAATATTATTAATATTGTTGTTGTTGTTATTATTATTATGTGAATTTGAATTATTTAAAAGTGTAAATAATAGGACAAACCCAGTAGTCAAATAGATGGTCTTTGCAAATTCTTTGGATTTAAGATAATCACCGATACTCTTATAATCCCGATTTCCATTATCTTTATCTTTATCCTTATCCTTATGTTCTTTATTATCCTTCCTCCCTTGTTGTTGATTATATTTTGAAGAAGATATATGGAAAGACCTTATATGAATAGAAGATACAGTATGGCTATTATTATTATATAACCGAGATAACTTATCAACAGTGTTATAGAATGTACGTTTATTATTTAATAATAATAGAGAAGAAGAAGAAGAAGAGGAAGAAGAAGCAAAGAGAGGGTTCCCACTTACTAGTACTGCTGCTCTTCTTGACATTAGTGGACTCGACGATATCCGAAGCCAACGAGACATATTTAACTATTTATTAGTTATTTCTTGTATACTTAATATCAGCAGCAAAGGAAACAACAAAAGAAATAATTGTGGCAATACGTATGAATAGAGATAACAAATAACATTGTTGACAAACAAATCATCATTTATATTTAAGTGGAATTATATAAATAATGATAACTGTATTTTTATAAAACAATTTATTTATTTATTTATTTATATATTCATGTTTATAATAAAAAACAAACCCTTACCAGTTTCAAAGGTAGAAGGAGGAACTGTAGAAGGAAAAAAAAAAAAAAAACAAAACAAAACCAAAAAAAAAAAGAACCTCTGTTTACCATTCGTTACTCCCATGGGCCTCATTAATTACGACGAACATTATCAACAGTGGAAACCTAAAAGTAGAAATAAACCTTTCTTCATATTCCTATTTACAAACATTAATATATACTTGTATTCTGTATTGGAGTTTTTATAATACCACCACACTTTATAGAAAAGGCAAGACATATAAATCAACATCAGAATCTATATATAATAATAGTACACGTTCCTGAAAGATTGGAAATAAATGTTCAGATATTTATAATGCAGTAAGGCATATATTAGAAGTTACATGAAGTCGCTACTAAGGCTGTTAGAGACGATTCTATTGCAATATATTCTGAGTTATTATGATAATGTTGATAAGAGTCTTTATACTTCTGCTGCAATTGATGGTACATATCACCTAACTAGTACTCCACGTCGATATTATGTATGGATACAGTTGGTTTGAAAAAAAAAAACAATATGTGTGAGAAATTAGATGCCACAACAATTGGTTAAGAATCCACACCCAAAGAAATAACTAAATAAAGCTGCAAAGCTAATCACAAGAGTGGCCAGAAGTTCACTAATATTATTTATATTCTAAAAGGGTTTCTCCAGAAATTTTAAAAGATGTCACTATAAAATCAACTAAAAAAAAATATTGTACACATTGTATGAAGATTTACTTAGGGAATTTATACAATCCTCCATTGCTAGAGAATAAAAAAGTTAAATATTTCCAATATCTAATTAAATGTCATCTACCAGGATGTACATACAAACGTTGTCCATTTACAGAACACTTAAAATGAATAATGATGAAGGTTTTTTCTGATCTAGCTTCAAATGGCAGTATTGGTCTTTCTTTATAGTATATAGAACATTAATACAGGTGTAAGATACCCTGTTAGTTGACTATTTTAATTTGCTTTGTTTTATTTTATTTTATTTTGTTTTGTTTTGATGTGTTGAATTCGATGTAATTCGATTTATTTTGTTTTAAGTTGTTGTGTTTTGTTTTTAATTTGTTTATTTTAAGTTGTTGAATTTCATTTCATGTTGTGAATGTGTTTTATTTTGTTTTATTTTAATTTGTTGAATTTTATTTCACGTTATGAATTTGTTATTTTATTTTGTTGAACTTTGTTGCATATTGCAAAATTTGTTATCCTCATTTATTAATTGTGTTTTACAGATTTGGTTTCCCGTGATTCGAAAATAAGATTAAGAAAGGAGAAGGAATAAATGGATATAAATAGACGAGTTTTGATGAAATTCAATTCACTTCCATCTCCACCTTACTTGTATAGTTATATAGTCATATAAAAAGAGGACAAGAAGAAGAAATAGTGGAAGCAGTTTATAGGTTAGACACTAGGTATATAGTATTATATAACAGTTTCTCTTATAATTAGTGTGACTTTATCTATATATTTACCCAGGTCTCTTTCACCACATATAACTTATCATTGTTTGACAACACCGGGTACATCCTTGAAACGGTGATGGCTAAAATTATGAAGAATCGAGGGGTGGAAAGGTAGAGTGGAGTGGAGAACCACGAATCCTTGTAGAAATATAGGTGTTGTGTGACTGATTGTGTTACTCCATACAGTACTGTACTAAATGTGATACTTTGAATCAGACCTACCCAGACTTTACTGGAAATCACCTAGAGTTCCGAACCACAAACTCTAGTGATCTTGTACATATTGTTTCTTTTTTAAGGCTTATATGGAAAAGTTGGCTCTTGGATGATCCTGGTTCCTTAAGGATGCATATATCGATAAGTGCTGCTCAATTTGAAGAAACACGTACAGCCTGTTTTCAGACATGATTATCATCAATTATTTGATACGGTTTTAAAACTGCTGCTTGTTGATTATTTTATTGTAAAAGGAAAAGGAAAGTCACCGTTTAACACATTGGACTATCCCTAACTAATGATTGATTGCATAACACTACTGGCGACTGGGAATGTATTTTTCTAGGGATAAGAAATAACATTACTTTCTCTCTTCTTTTATATTTACTATACATATTATACTTGCATATTGATATCATATTCTCTATTTATGTTGTCTCATACATGTTTTAGTGTAACGTCTCTTTTATGTAGCCATACCCTACACTGTTATCTCATTTCGACGTCCTACAATGATTGCAATTATTGGACTATGGTAACAATCCATGCATTCCGTAGTACATTCGAAGCTATGTGCAGTATGAATCGGATTAAAGCAAGTATGTGGTAATAAACTGCAACAATTCTCTCGCTAATGTAATTTGGTCAATAAACTGCATACAGCTGGCTGTTTAGCGAGAGAGATAAGTGTAGATGAAAGTGATCTATCATGTGATATCTCTTCACACAGTCTCTCTTTCTCCCTATTGAAAGTAAAGAATTAAAAGTATTAGAAGGAAGGAACAACCGGGTTTAACAGAGGTTTGAAGTGTCACATTCTTTTATATATTATTTTCTTGTGTATAATTTAACAAGCTAGTTGTTATATCTGTTGTTTAGTGTCACACAATATACCAATTAACATAAAATGTGTGTAATAAAATAAACGTCACTAACGAAAAAAAAGGAATAAAGGTATGCTGTCTCAGTGTTGCAACTTTGGTCGAAATGATTGCATCTATTTCTTATTACAAAGATGTTAGTAAGGTACTTTTCAGTACTACAACCTATATAATATTACAAATAAGAATCCTATCATCCCCTTGGTCATAATAACCAGCCGCATAAAGGATGTAAAAGAGTAGACACATCCATCTGTTTATTTAAGCTCATGATACTACCATTTGTTATAGTCTAGGATTTATTTTAGTGTTTCACCTTATTTCATATATATCAAGATTAAATATTATGGTTACTATATTATCGAGTTAATAACACATGTAGTTGGTAATGAAGCAAATGTCTTTTCTTACCAAAGCCAGTTATCATTAAGTAGTAATTATACATTTGTTGTTTTCTCTTATTTTTGCTCTTATCCTTGTTTTTTTTTCTCGAATGCATTGAAATAAGCATTAAAAGACTCGACGCTTCAAATTTTGTCAAAGGTGAAACCTATTATTGCCACAGTGTTTCTAGGTGTACGTGCAATAGTAGTGAAAAAATGGCTTTCAATATCGATCTAAAGAATTTTATATTGGAGTATATGTCAAATTGCAAATAAACTACAGTTTTCCAACGAGGTGTAATTAGAATAAAAATACTTTATAGTAGGAGCAAATTTACAAGATCTGAGACATGTGGAGTGGTTTTTACTGGGAGTGACATCCGGCCATGTGTTCTTTGAGTTGATTTACACGAAAAGTTAAGCTAAACAAAATGCATTGAATCCAAGAATAAGAGAGTGAATCTTATCAAGCTGAATTTTTTACATTCAAGAGTTGTTGTTTCGATGGATTTGTAAGAAAATTTGTAAATTTAATGTTCAAAAAAAAGAATGATTATCGAAGAACATCTTCAGTATAAATTTCAATTGCTGTGGGTTTTCGGAATGTGTAGGTAATTTATAGGTGTCAATGAGTTATGTTGACTGGAAAAAGACACTTTAAAGAGTGTTATCCTTTTACTTCCATATTTTTGTTTATTATGTAAATTGATCGGTTAGCAATATTGTTTTGAATACAAAAGATTAAGATATGTAACACTCACGTTATTCATGGGACAATCTGCATATACTCCAATTTCCTCATTAAAGAGTCATATATAATGCTGAAGATTCTACCTTACTCCAAATATGACCGAATTATTTAGAAATTAATATAAGTCGAGACTCCCACTTGTTTATATTTTTAACTTTCGAACTGTTTTGTTGCAAGATGAAACTGGAAATCAAACATGGTAAATTCCCCAGATAAGAACTGATTATATTCATATTGTTTCTATGGACACAGTCAACTATAAATTTTTTATCCTATTCCCAGCAAAATAAGTATAAATTAGATGAACTACCTTTTATAATATATAAAATAAACAAGTATATGCAAAGGCATCCATTATGCTCAAGAAACAGTCAAGACAAGTTCTACTGGTTCTCCATCCTTGCAAGCCAGTATACAATAGAGAATCGAAATTCGAAGATTAATTTATCAATTTAATTAATTTTGACTTATTGCTATTTTTCAAATTTCCAAATATACTATTAGATGGGAAAATTGGATGTCACAAATTCAGTGACAGACACAGGATATAAATAAAAATACTCTATATTTTGTGTCTCTACTCTATTTTACGGTTCACTTGAATACATATATTGGTAGTTTTATTGATCTCTTAATTGGTTTCTCTAATTATTATTTTTCTTGTTCTCTCTTAACATACCATAGGCTTTTTTAATAAGAGACATTACATATATTAATATTAGTGTTTCCTATATTTCAAAAAAGTTATTAAGAGAGATCAGTCAGTTTATTTTACGTATATTTCAGTCATAAATGGTTTGTGATACTTGGAATTTGCAACCTCAGTTGGAATATCAAGCTTCGTTAAAAAACAAGAAGCTTGATAACACTGTTGGTAAAAAACGGGTCACAGAGGAGAAGCTTATGCCTTTGGAAGAAATTATTGCTGAGGTTAGAGCTCTTGTTCTAAGAGCCCGTCAAGCAAACATTCAAAAGAAGGACAGATCAGTAGCCATTAAAAACGAAAGAAAAACGCACAGATCACTGAAAGGAGCTACTATTAAAACAAGAGCACCTGTGTTAAATAGACAAAGAGTTAAAGAACCAAAGAAGGAGAAAGGTGTTCCAGTGCAAAAAGACATTTTAAGAGAACTTCAAGTTTTGAATACAAAACAAGTTCCTAAGGAAGCATGTATTCCAATAAAAAAAGAAAAAATAATAAAAGAAAAAGTCTCAAAGAAAGACTTTGTTACAAAAGAAAAACAACCAACCAAGGAAGAAGGACTTCTTGAGAAAAAAGAAGTTCTAAGATCGGAAGAAGATCAGCCAGTGAAAGGAAAAAGCGTCCCAAAGCCAGATCAAGCTAAGCCGGTTCTGAAAGAAGAAGAAGAAATTTTTGTTGTGAAAAAAACGTCTCTGCCAAAAGAGGAAACTGTCCCTACATCTAAATTAGCTGAGACCTCGAGGTCTCTAGTTAAGGTCCCAAAGGCTAAGACAGTTACCTTTGTTGAGAACGAGACAGTTATCAAAGCAACTGGTAAAAGTGGCTTGGAGAAATTTAAGTCATTTTTTAGAATAAACAAGAAAGAGCCGGCTGAAAAAACAGCACCTCCATCAACAAAAGATGATATACCTAATCCTACACCTTCCAACGTTTCGAAACCGCTAGTTACTCTCGGTGAGTCTGGCGGAGTTTCAGGTATCAAAAAGGAGCAGGTTATCGAACCCAGGTATAAAAGTGGCATGGAAAAATTTAAGGCATTCTTTAATATCAACGAAAAAGAATCGCCAAAAGTGCCAGAACCACAGCCAGAAAACAAGGAGATAAATGAGAGTCCAACCAACGCTCAATCTTTCTTCAAAAGGAATGATGATGGAACCTCTTTATCTCCATCTCTATCTCCATATCCATATCCATTTTCAGTAGCGAATCTTAAAGGTGAACATATACAGCCCCAGAAACCACAGAAAATACCCGTGTTACGCCCTAACATGTTAGACGATGTTAGGAGGCAATTCTACGACAGATACGAAAGCCAAAAGAGCCCCTCACAAAGAAAGCAGTACCATCCTGGTGGAAATCTAGCACCAGAACTCAGGAAGATGATCGACAGTAAAATCACAAATGAGCCGTATCGTTTTTTGGATGAAGGATGTAACGAAGTCCAAGTCTTCGATCCTAACTACGTCCCAATTTACGATTCCATGTACGACTCCTCTTTGTTCGATGATACTGAGTACATCCTTGAGTGTGTACTCGCTAAAATGGTCAAACCAGAGGGGTGGAAGGGTAGAGTGGAAGATTTCAAGTCCTCGTGGGAGTACGGACGTTTTGTCACAGACTGCATTGTTCTGGACAGCACCGTACTGAACGGGATTCGAAATGGGGGCAAATATGTTGGAACAGCCATCTCCAAGCTTTGGAGAAAAGATCCCTAGGGTGTCAAACCACAAAGGCTAGTGATCTTGTACAGGCTGTTTCCGCTCTATGGATTCAATGGAGGAGTTGGCTATCGGATGAACCTGGTTCCACAAGGACGCATGTATCGACAAGTGCCGCACAGTTTGAAGAAGCACATATAGCCCGTTTTCAGACCTAATTACTACGAATTGTTTGATACCGTTTTTAGACTGATGCTTGTTGATCATTTTAATACAAAAAGGGAAAGGACCTTCAACGTTTCGTACTCGACTTTCCCTGACTAATGGTCGATTGAATAGCACTGCTGGCAATTGAAAATGAATCTTTCGAAGGATAAAAAATAACTTGACCTTCTTTCGTTCTTTATATTTCCTATTTATTATTTTATCTATCTATTAATTTTATATTCTCTAGTTGTTTTGTTCCATATATGTTTTACTGTAACCTCTCTTTTATATAGCCATATCTTACGTTGTTATCTCACCTCAACTTCTTGCAGTGGTTGAAGTCGTTGAACTAAGGAAACAGTTCATGTACTCCGTGGTACATTTAGGAATATCTGTAGCATGGACCGGATTGAATCATTCTAGACGTTCTAATTCAAAGAGCTGATATACATATACATTCAAAATAAATATGCATGGTAATCTGTGTATGTGGCACATACAAATGTATTAAAGGTCGAAGCAAGAGTGAAGATTATGCTGTGTTACTAAGCCTGTTTTTTAAAATGGAATAGCAACTTTATTTTTGCATCTTCTAGTCGCTCGTAGTGTTTGTTGAAAATAAACGGGACTGGAGAACATTCGTGAGAGTAGTTGACATGCATTGTGAGAACAAGAACAAGATTAGATCAATACTGGTACTACTGAAGATAACGATAGAAATAAAATGATAGTAGCTGTAGAATCCAACAGGAATTCTAAAAAGAATTATTTTATATGAACATAAATCATATAAGATCAAATGAATAAAAATAGTTGTAACATAAAAACAATTGAGCTATCATGAACACGATGATTACTCAGAAGAGGTGCACATCTAATCTAGCAAATTATGTATTATAGCAACTTCATCTAGGGAATGAGACATTGAAACGTGGTGGTTTTTTAGTAGTATACCTGAACCTAGTATTTTGGAGCATGAAAACCACACACCGGTTTATGGTAGAAATAGGACTTGGTGCTTCCTCGTATTCTCTTTCCAGAGGAAGACTTAGGAGATCAGAGTGAGTTTCGTATCAATGGTGTTGGGGGTTAAGATCTTTAATATGAACTGAAATATAAACAAAAAATAGTTGGTCAAGGACTGATACAGAATAAAGAGTAAGAAGTTGAACAAAAATATTGGCTTAAAGTCAATTAAGCAATCGAGAAGGATAATTGAAATTAAAAACTTTGAGGTTTTAGATACTAAACTTGAACTAACCTCAAAAAGAAAAGAAGTATTGTTTTTCTTCATTCCGAGAAGGTTGAGTACCACAGAGTTTTCTCTTTAAATAAATACTTAGAATATTAGATATAGAGACCTTATTATAGCACGATGCTATATTATATGTTAGAACCAATCGGTATGTGATAATTAAATGCTGTAAAAAAAAATTCATACGAAGAAACAGGTGCAAGTGGGTATATATTAGAATATAGTAGAATAATTGTGCCAAAGTAACATCTAGGCATGACCTTCTACATACTTTCTGATAACCAACTCAAGAACAACGTGAAAGAAATAAGTTGGAGGCACTAGGGCACCTGCACTTAGAAAAATCAGTTAAAATGAGCACACAACAGGAAATAATGAGGGTAGATTGCAGCTAAAACTCTAAAACGGAAATATTAAAATATCCTAAGTATTGAGATTGTCACACATTAACTTTATATTAACTGGCACGTTTAACTTTTATATGAATTTACATTAAAAGGAAGAAACAAACTATTTTAAGAGAGGTTAGAAGTTTCATCTCCTTTTATACGCTATTTTTCTTGTGGCAATTTTAACTAGTTAGTTGCTCTATTGGTTGTTTAATATTACTAATTGTTGCAATAATTGACATATGTAAATAATAAAAAAAAGTCACCAACAAAAAAGAGGAGCTAAGTTATATTGGTGAATTGTTGCAACGTTAGGTGGATTGATTACATCTTTTCTCTTATTATAAAGAGGGTATTTAAGTAATATCCAATACTACAACCTAAAATAGCATAAGATTACGAATAAGCTTCCTATATTATCCCAATAGTAATAAAAAGAAATTAGTTTTTAAAATATTATTGGGAGAATAGAGTAGTATTTTTCAATAGAGTTACTTCTGCATGAACTAAAATGCATATTTAAAATAAGGCATTGTTTAGTTAAAACAAACAAGAATTAAATATTTAAATACATTTCTGTCAGGTCTAATTACTGAGTGTATTTTTTTTCCCTTGTTTTTACGTAGGTAAGAAAATTCATGCAAAATTGTATTAAGTATCTCACTCTGTATTGGTAAAGTCAGTAATTGCACCCTGCAATTTTTTAACAATTTCACCAAAGCCAGTACATTCTTGACGGAGTCAATTACTATTACACAAACTTATAAATGTCTGGGAGCCAGTTAACCTCGTATCACAAGCAAATGATATTCAACATCATTTGCTTGTTTCTTTCAACTTTGGACAAATTTTTTACGACTATGTTTATACAAAAAAATATAGCAATATAAGATATTTTAGGAATCTCCAATAGTGATTAATGGAGAATGGTAAAGTTAGAAGAGAATTGTTCTCAAAGTGTTTAGGTAGATTTAAAGACGGTTGATAATAATATATACACCTCTGGCCTGGATAGAAAAAAAATTTTTTTTTTTTTTTTTTGATTTTTATCCAGTTTTATGTCATTTAAAAGTATAAGAGGAAAATATTTAAATAGACATTGGAAACTATACCACACTGAATATAGTGTAACATGATAACTTTTTAAATAAACCATTTCAATACTGAAATGTACGAGTATATTCTATATTAGATTGAATATTATTTTGTTGAACGTTAGGTTGAGTGCTTTCTGTATACATATGGAATTTTATATTATAGTATATTTTTCACTTTTTGTTTACTTATTTTTTCTACATGCTGTACATTATCTACATTCACCTTATTAATATTTAACTTCTTATTTCTAGTATCACCTGATATTACTTTCTACCATTATACATGTCAAGGTTTTAAAGAATATACAAGACTCTAATAAATGGGTGTTTTTATTTCAAGACATGAGGCTTAGTATCTTTGTGGGCTTAGACTCTTGTCCAACGCATTATAATATAGAAACCTTATTGTTTGAAGTTAAAACAATGTAAAATATGGTAAATATGGAATATATTTTATACCATATTTTCAAAATATAGTATCAAAAAAAAAAAAAAGAATAGTTGGCACCCTTTATTGATATTGAAAATAATGATAATAATTGATCTTTCTTTTTTGTGGTATTATAATATTCCAATTTTTGGTATCTTTTTAAGAAGTTGTGTGAAAAATATTTGGCTTTGAATCAAGTCCAGAATCGATTGAAGGTATCATCACATAGAAAGTAAATAAATAATTTTTTTTTTAGTAGATTATTGGATAGAGAAATCAATATGGGACTAGAAGGTATTTATTCAAAAAAAAAAAAAATAAAAAGATCATGAAACCAGTCTTTAATGGTTAAAAAGAATTCAAATTAAAATAACAACAACTCAATATAATAAAAGTAATATTTTAAGAATAAGATAGACTAACATGGAGTTTGTTGTTATAAGGAACGAATATATTCAATACTGGATTGAATATTAACTTGAGGAGTGTTAGACTGAATACTTTCTGTAGACATAATGGATTTTTGTTTGTTTTCCCTTATTCTTCTTCTTCTATATATTATATTCTTATAATTCCTGACTTTTTATTTCTAGTGTTACTCATGTTTACCTCCTTTATATATTTTAAGGTTTTGAAATGCACACAAGATTCTCATATCTGTTAGGGTCTATTTTTAGAAATGAGGCTCATCGTATTGGGAGGCTTAGACTATTATATTTGTAGGCTTTAACATTTTTTCACAGAATCTTGTTCAACAGAATTATTATAATACCATCAAGTCGGTAAGGACGCCTTGTTACCATGAAATTAATAACAAACTAAAACAATCGAGAAGGATATCCGAAGGGTTACATTACAGTAAAATTACCAGTTCGAAAGAATAATTATCAACTTAAATTAAAGACACAAATACATTAAAATAAAGAAAAGATTAATTCGTCTATTTTGTTTTATTTAGTTAAATCATCGAGAACAATAGAAACACACACACATCGAGAAAAAAAAAAAAAGAATAATTTCTTGCTTTTTTCGGATATTCCATTATCTGCAGAAGAAAACTCGAATTATCAATAGAATAATATATATATAGATTCAATACAACGTATAATAAGTATTGAACCACGAATAAACGACACAACAATCAAAGATTCTATTTGAATATCAATAATTCATATAGAGAAATAGAAGGACACAATAAGAAAGGATAAAAGAATAAGAGTAACGACAAATTTGTTATTATAGATATTTTTATTTACTCGATTTCATACAGACCTAGAAGAAATGAATTATCAAAATAATTTTATCAACAATGGTAGTATAGATCAATCTTTATATTCTAATAAATATAATGTTAATGAAAATGTTAATAATGATAATACAAATAATAATAATAGTAATAATAATACTGTACCAATAGGAGCATACGATCCTTTAAATTTATTAAATATTAATAATGATAATACTGACACTACTATTCCTACTACTAGTAACACTAATAATGCATCACTTTTGTTCAATACAAATAATCACATCTCTCATACATCAGTAGTAAGTATGAATAATATTACTGATACAATTCAAGATAATTTTGATGATATTAATTTACCTTTTGATAAAGATTTATCATTGTCTCCTCAAATAATTCAAACTCCAACTTTGAAAATAGAAGATTCTAATACATTTGAACAACATATTTTATTAAACCCAAACCATATTATTCAATCTCCAAATATTGATCTCTATAATAATAATAATAATAATAATAACTTAAATTCTTCCAAAATTTTATCACCAGCAATTCCTACTACTAATGTTTTCACTAATACTTTTAACAATAATTTAAACGCAAGTCAAAATCTAAATATAATAAATAACAACAATAATAATAACGACTTTAATGTTCTTACTAATACTAATCTAAATATTTTCCAGACTGGTGCTTCGTTGGCAACATCACCATTAAATTCTTCATCATACTTATCTCCATCTTCATATCTTTCCACTAACGATACAGATAATGATGATTTATTGACTGTTTCTTCAAATAATTCATATTATAGTACTAATAGTTCAACCGATAATACATTATTACCTATTAATTCTCACGGTTTGAAATATGTCAATGATTTGAAAGATTTAGATTATTTATTAAAAAAAATTGATGTAGATTCAAACCCTTCAAACTATGAATATTATGACACAGATAATCATCTTTCTACCGCAAATAATAATGTTAATAATTCGACATTGAATAATACTTCCAGGGATGGATCCTATTCTGCACCAACTATATCTATTGAAAAATTTAATCCAATTACTACTACTACTACCACTACTACTACTACTACTAATAATAATAATAATAATACTCTTTTTGAATTGGATTCTCCCACTATGTTACAAAATAGTCAAATCGATTGGGAAAATCAATTGGATAACAAAATAAATATATTAAGTCCAAATCTTTATTTATCAACTGTCAATAGCAGTGACAATAACAATAATATATCGAATAAGAGTAAGATTGAAGAGGAAGAAAAAGATAATGGTACAGCAAAGATGAATACAATACGTGAAGAAATAATTGTAGGTAGAAAGACAAGAAGGAAAAGTATTGCAAACAATAACAATGATAATGATATAAAGACCCTCAAACCACGTAGTAGAAGCAAAAGTAGAAGATCGTCAATGTCATTGGATGAAAGAGCAAGGTCTTTAAGTGCAAACAGAGACAGATTGTTAAAATTGGCAGATTTAAGAATAGATGATATGGGTACTAATACAAAAACTAACAGTAATAGTGATTCAAACAAAGAGTTTGATCATACTATAATTCCATTTCCAATTAAATTGGAATTCAACGATAATATTCCAATACCAAAGGATGTAAATGAAATCAATCTAAATCAAAATTCTAAAAAAAAGGAAGAGATTGCAGCTAAGAAAAATTCACGGATTTATGCATGCTCATTATGTGATAAAACTTTTACAAGACCATATAATTTAAAATCACATTTAAGGACACACACAAATGAAAGACCTTTTGTTTGTACAGTTTGTGGTAAAGCTTTCGCTAGACAACATGATAGAAGGAGACACGAAGATTTACATTCTGGGAAAAAAAGATATATTTGTGGTGGTATATTAAAGAATGGACAACCTTGGGGTTGTGGTAAAAAATTTGCACGTAGTGATGCTCTTGGTAGACATTTTAAAACTGAATCTGGTAAACAATGTATTGCTCCATTGTATCGAGAAGCTGTCATGGAGAGGGCTGCAGCTAACTTAAAACAACAACAATAACAATACAATCAGAAAAATTCACTTCACATATATATATCTATACACATGTTTATAAACACGAATTAACTATATATACATAGAGATGAATTACAAATATCTTAAGTATACAATTACAAAAATTGAACAAATAAATATTACTTGTCCCACTCTTGTCTCATATCATGCCAATAATGCCTTACTTCAGTTTATCGAGCTAACTAATGTATAAAAAGATTTGGTCTGCTCAAAATGAAGAAAATAATCCTGACGAAACCTCTCTTTTCTTAATAACTTCGAATATTCCGAATCCCTTAGCCAAATACTTAAATATAAAATCATACCTTAAAATTATCGTCCCAAATATCTTTTAATTATGGACAGTAACGACTATCTAAAATATCACCCCCATTGTGAAGCCAATATCTCAACAGTATATTGATAATTTATTAGGTAATAACGCTAATATCCCGATCAAGATTATCAGTGTTCAACCAATATCAGCGACGAAAACAAAGGGTAATACCCTGATTTCTCAGATGTGGGAAATTTATATCAATTCAACCTTGTCTACATGTGAAAAATTGTCTGATATATATTAACTCAGTTTGATTTTCGAAATTCAAAATTATCACAAGCGAATTTAATCAATGAATTGCACCCAATATTTCATACTGTTAATGAACCATCTTTTAGTACTGATAGCAATAGTAGTAGTAATTTTTCTAACCCTTTACCGATTATTGCCACATTATATTACTAGCATAAATCTAAATTTACTGCTAAAAAAGGAAATTTATAACAAATTCAGGTCAAGGTGACGGTTTTATATCGTTTCAATCAAGATTACTCACTAATGATATTGTAACATTAGATTATAGACATGATACCGGCACAAATTTAGGTGCTAGGATCTCTATTATTTCACCAATTTTGAAAAGAACCCCCTTTTGGTCATGGACTTTTGATTTATTTAATGTATAGAGAAACGTTAGTGTAAAATATCTTGGTTGTAACATGGGAATAAAAAGTTGGTACAATTCCACACGTTTATGGAATATATGTATATCTCATGAATTGATCAAGAGAAAATTTTCATCTTTAAATATTCACACTTCTTCAATGCCTAGTTTATCATTTGATTCATCTAAAAAGAATGTATTCGAATATTTATTAATCCAGGATGGAATCTCCATTAGACACTCGTTAAAGGGGGGGGGATTTTGTTTGGGATTGTAAAGACAATTCATTTGGGCTGACAGTGGGACACTTCTTCAAGGTTAATTCAGAGTTAATCCACGTAGAGAATGATTCTAACTTTTGGAAAAATACCTTAAAATTCAATAAAGTTTTTAGTTGGTTACCCAATAGCTTTATTACTATAAGTACAACATTTAAATGTGGGTACATTAAGAATTTGACTTTTTTTTTTACAAAATAAATACATCCATTATACAGATAAATTTCAGAATGGTGGTGCAAATGACATTAGCTCATTTCAAAATATTAGTATCGGTCCAAGACACCTTGGTTGTAATTAAGGTGGTGACACATTCACGGCATATGGTGTGAGTAAATTTTTTAAATTACCGTTTAAAAAAATTGATAGAATCGAATTTCAGGTTATATTTCTTCTTCAATGGTGGTAAATTGATTAATCATGACAACAATAATTGGGTCTCGACTCTTAATAGATTGAGTCAAAAACATTCAACATCAATTGGTATTGGGGTTATTTTAAGACATCCTATGGCTAGATTTGATTTGAATTTTGCTATTCCATTAACATTCCATTCAGATGATCTACCAAGAATGGGTTTCAAATTTGTTCTTGGCTTTGAATTCTTGCAAAAAATACAAACATATATAATTTGATATCCATTATTAAGACAATTTTTCTGTTTATATATTCTTTCTTCACCTTGAATTAACATTAACACATACTTTAAAAATAAGAATAAAATTATTTTCTTAAGAACACATGTATTAATATTTTTATATAATACTATGTAAATAATTGGTTGTGATTTAATGTATTATTATATTACATCAAACAGAAATAAAATTTTCATTTTATAAAGTAAAAATTTATTGTTCCTGTATTTGTATATCATGTAGCTTTATAATTTCAGGGATGATAAGTTGTTCTATAGTCAATTTATGATCAGATGATGCTTCTTGTTCCGGTAATTTTATCCATTCACCTTTAGTATTTTTTGGGGTAACAAAAACAACCTCCTTGTTTCTTGTTTGTAATAAATTACCAATAACTAATTGATGTCGATACCTTTTCAATGCATACTGAGCTTTATCAATCAAAATAGATGGATCAGTTTCCAATTTAAATGAAACAATCATTGCTTGTGCAGCCCATGAGTCAACTAAACGTCTTAAAAACTTTGGGACAGGATCTAAATTAACAATTAATTTTCCATCAGACGTAGTAGAGGCTGCATTATTTTTAGGGTTATCAGAACCATCTTTTCCTTTAGCCAATCCGTAATCTCTACTTTGAATTTTATGTGTTGGTAATTTAGAATAAGGAACAAAGAAATCACTTACAGCTGCGGCCAGATAAAATAGACAACCTTTATCATTTAATAATTTACCAATGGCCTTTAAGGACCATAAATATTGATTAACAGTAGTAAATGGTAACAATAACAATGATTTTTCTTTATTTAGATATTTTTCGTAAAGGGACTTTTGCTGTAAAAATTCGGTCATAAATTCAGAGTTAACTTTACCAGATTCATCCAAATAATCTAAGAATTCTAATCCAGACTTCTTTTGAAACGATCTATTAAAGGGTGTTAAAGAAAATTCTCTGTGCAAAAATATGACACTGTAACCATTTTGTAAAAATTCTTCTGCACTTGCAGCACCACGAGTCCCTGCAGAGAAATTATCAATAAATCTAACAGTGTTATTTTCTAATGGAACTGTAGTACCACCAGATGTCACCAATACAATTCTACATCTTCCCATCGAATACTGATAATTGATAAAATCTTTTGTTTCTTTAACCAAGTCGTCCAAATATGCCGGTTTGGGATTACCTTTAAAATATTTATCTTCCTCAGACAAATTCTGTGCTACAGGGAAATATTCATCCTTTAAAGAACGATCAATGGCATGCTCAATATCTGTGGTGGATGTGTGGATATGTTTTGTTGCGATATTGAAATTCATTTTGTGGAAGTTTCTTGGGGGGAGAGAGAGTCGAACAGATGTAATTTCTCACTACTTTTGATGTAATTGTAACAAATTAGATGATGTGACCATAGTACGGTCTTTTTCTACAATGTATTCAATGCCTTCTGTGTAATAAATGGATGAAAAAAAAGGTACGGTTGATTTAAAATTTATTTAAAGTCGAACAAATTTCAACCTTCTTTATATTTTTTTTGAAAAATAAAGAAAAAAAAAAACAGTCATAATGGAGAACATTGAGAGAAATACGTCGGGGGTAAAGAAGATTATTTCATTGGGTAATGTTGTTGGTGGTACTGATATTATCACCCATAGAATCCTTACTGCTATTTACATTTAACCTATCTGCAGTGTTATTATTACTCATGGAAGATAGATCAGCACCGTTATTATTTCCTTGACTATTCTTGGTAAAATGCCTGCCTTTATTGTTGTTATTGTTATTATTATTGGGGATAGAATTAAAGCCGAGATTACTTTGACCATTTGAAATGTAATTACCATTGTTACTACCACTACTTCTTGGTGCTTGATTAATTGCTGGTCTTAAATACAATGTATGCAACAAAAATTTGATCCATGGTTCATGATATTTGTCCCAATGATCATATAACGTAATCTGTTGTTGAATTGTATCCATGACTTCCAATAAATCTACTTGAGATTCTGCCATAAATTTATTGAATTTCTCTTGAGCTGGAGTTAAAGTATCTGACAATATCATATTAGGTATATCTTTACTTTTTTTAAAAAAACTACTACTACTACTATTACTACTACTATTATTATTATTGTTGTTGTTGTCATAATTACTGTTACTATTATTATTATTATTATTAGCGTTCGTATTTTGTAGTGAAATTGTTATAAACATGCACGCCATAGCTATAATATGAGGCGGATAAATAAGATGTACATCATTGATATAAGAATCATTAATTAAAGACCAGCAATTCTGGATATCTTCATTAGATAAAGTCAAATTATACTCTGATGTTTTAAGTACTTCAATGATTTGTTCCATAGCCTCATATGGATGATGTACAATTAAATAACATTGCAATTCCTCTAATAGATAAAATTCGAATTCGGTTACTTTTGTTGGATCTGGTGGTATAAATTCAGGCCAAAGAGATCTTGCCTCAGAGACCAAAGTTCTAATATATTGCGGACATTCTTCAACTTTGCATGCTAAATATACACATGTAGTAACCAAGAGATATAAATTTACTTCTCTTACAGAAGCCTTTAGAAGAAAACGGGAAAGGTAAACATGTGCAGTAGCCAAGGCATACTGTCTAATATTCAACCTTCTACCTAATTTCATGATTAAAAAATAACAATAAATACGTAAATTGAAATCTCTATCATAGTGTAAATCTTTGTGAATTATCGGAATATTTTTTATGATAGTAGTAGTAGTAGTACTAGGTTGTAGTTGTTGAGATGTACCATTATTACCTTTATTATTTGTTTGTTCTCTATTTTGTCTTGTGTTCATGACAATATTTAAACCATGTGGAAATAGTTGACATTGAAGAACCAAAAGTTCTTGCCTTTGTTTAGCAAGGGCAGCTTTAGAATATTGCCAGCGTAGTCGTTGAGTTGAAGTCCAATAACTTCCAGACATTACATATATCTAATTTCTTTCGTTTTATTTTTTTTTTTTTTTACTTTTTTTAAATATATATATATATATATATTGTTATTAAGAGTATTACTTAGAAATAAATAATTGAAGCCACTCAACAATATTTATTAATACTTTGTTATTGGATCTTAAAGCCCACCATCACCTTAAATGATCAAAATGAAAAAAAAAAGTTGTAACTTCTCCCTTTCCAATATTCAAATCATCATCATCATCTATAATATGACCCAAAGGGGGAAAAGGCACTAAAAAAGGTAAAAATAATATAAAATCAAAAAAAAAACAAACAAACAGAAACCCTACTTTTATTTTCAAACAAAAAATACAAAAAAAAGCGCTTCAAAATCGTAATAATATTTTTTTGGTACGTGAGAAGTGATACACCAGCAACAAACAAAAATTCTTTCTTTCTTGAATCGTAATTTCAAAGAATATATAAAGAGAGAGAAAAAATTGGAAAGGAGAGAAAAAAATTCCTGCATAAGAATTTCCATTTCATATTTGTGTTAAAAAATTTTCGTTTGTTTTTTCTTTTTGGGATGTATTTTCTTTTCAAATATATCTTCTCTTTAAAGAAAGAAAACCAATTCGTGATCCAAAGAATCGTCACTAATCGAAGCTTGCATAATTGGAGTTTAATATTCAATGACTCACGTTAAGCTTTGGGGAAAGTCTCCGACCTGATCATATGCGGAAAACGTAATGAGATTTAAAAATTTTATTAAAATGTTTAAATAGACTCATTAATTGTTCATTTTTTTTTTATGGACAATTGTTGTCCCATCTCCTCCCATTTGGGTGGGATAGATGGTGTTTTTTCGGTATTGGAGTTTCTTTTTTCTTTCATTATTGAACTCTAAACCATAGTTATGACGATTGCTCTCTAACAACATAATATACCCGTTTCGTGCATGTTATAGTTATTGAGTAACCCAATGGAGCTTACTATTCTTGGCTCACGGATTTCATTCCAATTTTTTTATTTTTTTTTTTTTTTCAAACAGTTTGAAAGTCACTTTTGAGAGTGGACTTTTTGTATAGTCAAATATACCAAACTGAACAAAATAGAATTATTATTATTTATTTATTTTTTGTAAGTGGATTTATTTCCTTATTCATTTAAATTTATTTGTCCAAGTTAATATCATTAATTGATATTATTATTATTATTATTATTTTTTCTTTTTTTGGAAATGATGAAACATCAACGCAACATAGAGTCAAGCTCTGAGTTACACAAATAGTAGAATGTAACACGGAAGAGACTTGCTTATTAATATTTTCTGATCTAATTTATTACTTCTCTTCCGTTTTGAACCAAAAAAAAAAAAGAATGGAATCAAAACGGAAGTGCTTAGTATCTGTATTAATTAATTATATTTGGACATTTATATTTATTTGAGTTTAACATTTTCTTTACGAAAAACCTTATTTTTTTCTTGTTTTTAAATGAATTTTACATGTATTGCTTGTATTATTCATGAGTATTATATTAATATATATATATATATATATATTAGATTGTGATTGTGATTGCTTGATATTTTATGTTTTTTATTATTTATAATACTATGTGGTTGTTTTCTTAACGTAAAGATAATTGTACATTGTGTAGTGCGCGTTATAGTATATATATATTTTCTTAACTGTTGAATTGATTAATAGCCATCAAAATGCATGCTAAACTGACATATGGACTAGCTCTTTCCCCAATCCGTGCTAACTTCCAAAACCCACCAAGGGCTTCATGATCCTTATAACGATCCAACAACGATGGCCATTGTCCATGGATATAGGTGCAACAACATATTAATAGTAATATGACTTGTAGCAATGAAGTAAAATTAAATAAAGCAGACATTGTTTGCTTGTTAGTTTAGATCCTATTCTTCTTTTGTTTAACTTACAGAAAGAATGGTAAATATATATATATGTATAGCAAAGTTAACAATGATATCAAATATATCGGAACAAACTATTCGTGTGTGACTAATGTTAGTTGTTTCCCTGTACCTAAACTTACAGAAGATTTGTCTTCTTTCTTCTTTTCAGTTTCTCTTTTCTTTACCTTTTCGTTTTTAAATTTCCCGTTTTTCTTTTCTTTTCCTTTTTTCATTCCTGTAAATTTCTACAAAAAAAAGAGGAAATAAGTTTTTAATAGAAGAAGGAAACAGGGTTCGAGAGAAAAAAAAAAATTACCATAATAATAATAAAACAAAATTATTTATATTAACAAAGTTGTTAAGTTTAGATGATTACAATATTTCAATTTCTTAGAAAAATCAAAGTTTTCTGTAAATGAGTGTTAGTTAATGAGTAGTTTCCTTATACAGCATTGGACAAACTATTTTAATGTTTACTATAAATATACCCGTAAGGAAATAATAAACAAGGTATAATAAATATATATATATATATAAGATACAAAAACATTGAGATTTTGAGGTTAATATATGTATATATATAGAGAGAGAAATGGGATTTTTTTTTCTTTTTCTTTTTTTTTTAGGCTAAGAATCATTGAGGGATATAACTCTAAAATTATATTCCTCTTGAACTCATATGAATCTGTTCAATTAATAGGAAATATACTGAAAGAAGAAAGAAGTATTCGATAGGAAAGGGAATTGGAGTAGATGAGATATATTTGATAATACTCGGTTGGAAAATTTTTTTTTAGAGACTTCATATCTGCCCAATAAGCACCTGAAAAAAAATTTTCATTTTACTCCTGAGAATTATTCCATCAAAAAAAACAAAAGTTTTTCCCCTCTAATTTATGTATTATTTTAACAAGGTACAACCTTCGTAACCTTAATTTATCAATTGTTTTTACTTTTATTATTGTCAAAAGAATAACAAAGAGGAGGAGACGTTTTACTTCTTTCCCAGTCCTTGTATTTTCGTTTATTTTGCTGGTTAATCCAATTCTAAAGTTTGCAATGAAAATAACTTCATTCAAGAACTTTCCCCTCTTAGCTAAATTATGGATTGTTATAATTTGCAATAAATTTTTAGAATCATCTATTGAGAAACACAGTTGTCAATCTATAGTGTCGACAACTGCTATATTTTTCTTCCTAGTTGTTCTTTTTGGAATAGGAAACTTCTAGGACACATTATATGTGATGTTCTTTTCTTACTTTTTTTTTTTATGTAAACCGTTGCTTTGTTGAATTTAAAAAATAATCTTAATCTTAACTAAAATCTTTTTAAATGACGAATATATGTACCTGGTATCAATATTGGATCTTTATTCACTTTTTTTCTTAATCTTCGAGGTTTGCTTTAACTTCGTCCAAAAGTTTGTGACTGGTTTTCAAAATGAAGTCATTATCATTTGTCAACATAGAAGAATCCAATTTGATATTGGGAAAAGTTTTTTTATACTTTTTGGATCTGTTATTAAATAACAACTATATTCAATTTTTTCCTTATTGATTTCACCTTTTTTCTGAGTGTGTTTTCATACCTAACTCTTATCGTTTGTGTAACAAACATCCAAATTAGATCGGAAATTTTCGAAATTACCAAAAGATTCATTGTTAAACTATAATTTAGTATAATCAGACTTTCTCCTTGAACTTAAACACTCTTCTGGAATTAGCATTGAAAACTTCTTCTTCTCTCTCTTTTTTTTATTTCCCACTCCTAGGTGTCGTACCCTTTGTATCAGAACTTGTAACTGTTCCAGAATTGTTTTAATTCTTCCTATTAAATATATTAATACAACTTTCTTAGATCACGCTTTACCTCAACTTGTTTCACTGTGAATAATCATTTTGCATAAAGCAATTTTAGAAGAACGGTAAACTAAGTATACTCTATTTTAGACTCTTTTTTTTTTATATATATTATTTTATATAAAACACAACTTTAAAACATATTTAATATTATTAACGAAAAGACATCTGTTTGGTATTTCGAATCAAGAAATGAGCGAAAAATTTTTCAACGAAAGTGGAATACATGGGAAAATCAATAAAAAATTATAAAAAATAAAAGAGAGGATTCTTTATTTACTTATTTATTCATTTCTTATCAGACATTGAATTCGTCACGAATAAAAATTTAGTACGATAAATTAAAAATTGGTAATTTTTTTAAACAATTAATGTCCTTTTAGAAAAAAAAAACAATTTAGATATAATTTTTAGATATGGATATATTAGTCGTGTTTCAAGTAAAAATCAGTTCCAATTTCGTGGTTTAGTTTGGTTGTTCTTGGCAAAAGAAATCTTATCAACAACAAAAAAAAACATCAGAAAAAGTACTAAAGTACAAAGTTTAATGAATTACTTTATATTGAACATTTATGAAATATTTAACGTGATATTTATTTCTCAAAATTGTAACCAGTGGTGTTTTTATACAATATAAATATTCTGTTATCAAAATATTTTCCTCTTTAGGTAATGGTGTCAGTGGGAACAAATATTTTGTGTTTTTTGATTCTAAAAGAACATCACAATTAAAAACAAGCTAAATATATCCATATTTTTTTTTTAACAAGTAATTTTGAAGCGTCTATTTGATTAGCCTTCTTCTTCCAAAGCCATGAATTTACCCCAAGTCAATAAAATTGTTTACACTTTATCACTTTAATAAAATGTTTAAGTGCCCGAAGAGGTGATAAAAAGGAAAGAAAAAAAAAAGCTTGTTGTTGAAAACAAATCATGTTTTGAGTTTTACCATTAATTTAAATTGTTAGCCCAATTTCTTTTTGAAAGGTGCAGAACCAAAAATGATAAAAAAAAGGGAGAATCTATTAGGTTAAAAATATTCAATACACATTCTCTATTGAAATTTATCTTAATGAAAGAAAGCAAAAATGGGTGCTGCCAATAAATGCAAATGGAAAAACTTTTTTTTTATTCCTTTCAACTTTAGGTCTCTTTATTCAACTTACATATGTCCCTCAAGTATTTTACTGACCTGTCTATTAAAAGGAAAATGTTTACTTAAAGAGTACAAATACCAGAAGATGCTTGAATTATAACTATTTTCTGACTTTTGGGAATCTCATTCCAAAGATATCTATTGAGAACTTTGGCATATTTCTATAACCTCTCCTTTTGTAATTAACTAAGACTGAATGTAGATAGATGTGGGGTAGAGAAAGCTCTTAATGCAAAGTTTACTTCTTCTGTTATGAAACGAAGTGCTTAAATAAAAAAAAAGAGAGAGACAGGAGAAAAGAGGCATACCTCCATGATGTGGCTTTACATTCACAATACAAAGTGTTAATAATAATACAATTCTAATATTCAACTATTTCTCTTTAAAATAAGTCAACTAGTTTACTAAGATTACGAAACACAGAGCTTGTTGATTATTGTAGATAAGTGAAGTATAGAATCATATTTCAACTTCCATCTAAAAAAAAATAAAAGGAAAATAAAACAATATTATTATGATTTTGCTCGACCAATGATTGAGAAATTTATTGCCCTCAATATTGGTTTGGTCTTTTATTGTCCTAGAAAACGATTACGATTTTACTTTACATCAAATTATTCCTCCTATTCATATCTCGACTTTTATATCATATGCATATATACTAAAGTTAGGGATATTTTGTTCCTTCGAGTTTAGTCGTAAAAAAAATGTCCATATAAAAAATCCAAAAAACCATCAAACTTATGAACTAAGTACCATGGAGTATATATATTTACCATCACTCTCTCATATTTATAAAACAATAACAAGAAACTCTTACTACTATAGCAGAGTTGTTAAAAAGCAACAAATAAATCTAAGAATACTATTATTTGTAGCATAATAAGATGTCACATTTAAAATTAGACGAAGAAAGTGTTTATTAATGAATTGAACAAGTTGCTCCAACCAACATTCACGCCACAGATTTGGTTAATTTTAATAAAGAAGAAGAGGAACTTTACCCTGCTCCATTACAAAGAATCTATATATCAGGAACAAATAACAAATATATATACATGTTAGTATATAAAAGCTTTTAAGAACAGATCTTTTGAAAACATTTGATAATGCTTTAAATCCAGGTTTAGCCGCTTTATCTTCTCATAGCTTTTGTTAATCATGCACCATTAGGTTTATCCGGATATGGTTTAACAACTTTTTTCCTTTCTATGTTTAATTCCCATGTAAAAGGAATGGAGGTACCTAACGTTGTAGTGGATCCGACTATATTTTATGCCGGAATAATGCAACTTCTAGCTGATATTGGGGGGGGGGGGAGATTGCTTTAGGAAACACATTTGGTGGTTCTGTATTATGTTTCCTTTTTGTGGGGTTTTGGTTATCATTTGAATCTATTCATATTTATTATGGATCGATATCCTTAATACATACATTGGTAAACCAGATAAAATAAGAAACACTTTAGAGTTTTATCTTCTAAAATGGTGTATTTTCATAAATTGTATTTGTCTATGTACAATGAAATCGAGTTTAACGTTTTTCATCATTATATTTTTCTTTCTAGGATTAACTTTCTTATTAGTATCAATACCCCCCCCATTTACACAAATCGGCAATGTTAACCAGACTGGCGGTATTATTGAGTTAAATGCTTGCATTTATTACATCGTGCTTGGTATATTTTGGATTGGTCGTGAAACGTAACTCTTATTTCACTGAGCATGCTGTGCCATTATCCACAAAGCAAAAGGGGATTTTAGATTTCAAATATTCAATATAAACGTTGTATAAATAAATATTCAAAGAAAAGACAGGAAAAATAACAACAACAACAACAACAACAAAATGTTATAGAAAATCATCATTTATTTACTAGTTAAAGATTATTAGTTTAGAATATAGTAAATAAAATAATTACACAAACACTATATTGAATAAATAATAATAATGATAATAGTAAAAGAGAGAGATTTGTGTTCTCTTTTTCATATATGAAATCAGACAAAATTTACGAAACTACAATTCATTTCTTTAAAGCAAAGACAAGAGCCACTCTACTTGGAATATAAATTTCAATGAAATTCCTTCTATTATTCCATTCTAAATCAGTAGTGAAATATTCAGTAGTCTCATCGATTCTATTATGACCACCAACATTTTCACGATCAGAATTCAAAATGACTTGGTAAACACCAGCTTGATCAACACCGATTCTATAATTGGTGAAACTTTGAGTTGGATGGAAATTGAAGACAAACAATAGACCATTTCTTTCGAAAGCGATGATTTTATCGACTTCGTGTTTCAATGATACGTAAGCTTGTGGTGTGTTCAACCACTTATATTTCTTTTCACACAGCTGCATTTCTCTATCGAATTCATTCAAGTATTTGTAACGCAATAGATGATCGTCCACTAAGTTGAATTGTCTACGAGCATAATGGTAAGATTCACCATTATTGACGTTAGGGAAATCCAACCATTCAGGATGACCGAATTCGTTACCTTCAAAATTTAGATAGGCCTCACCACCAAGGGCATGTGTAATTAATCTAATCATTTTATGTAGAGCAATACCACGGTCAATAATAATAGATGCAGGTTTTAAGACGGTCATATCGGTGTACATGGCGGCGTCCATTAACCAGAAGGCCAGAGTCTTATCACCGACTAAAGCCTGATCATGGGATTCAGCATATGCAACTACTTTTTCACCATATCTTCTATTGGTTAAAGTGAAGACGATATTACCCATATCCCATTCATCGTCGGATTTTTCTTTCAATAATTTGATCCACATATCAGGTAGAGCCATAGCCAGTCTATAATCAAACCCAGCACCACCCATGTGACGTGGGAGACATAAAGTTGGATAACCAGAGACGTCTTCCGCGATGGTCACTGCGGAATCAGGTAACAATTCATGGACCAAATCGTTAGCCAGCATCAAGTAAGCCAACGCTTCGTGATCGACTGCGGATCTTTCCTTTGATAAATACTCATCGTAGTCACCACTGAAGGCGCCGCCGGCACCGACACCGTGATGTAAGTAAAGCATGGATGTGACACCATCGAATCTGAAACCATCAAATTGGTATATGTCGATATAGAAGGCTAAGTTGGCAAGCAAAAACCGTTGAACTTCGAACTTGCCGTAGTTGAAAAGACGTGAGTCCCACAAGGGGTGTTCACCACGGCCCGAGGATAAAGAATGGAAATATTGATGATCGGATCCATCAAACATGTTTAAACCGTCATCTACGTTTTTAGAAGCATGAGAATGAACGACATCCAATAGCACCAAGAGACCCATACCATGAGCGGTGTCGACCAATTCTTTTAAATCTTCTGGAGTACCGTACCTTGAAGAAGCAGCAAAGAAGTTTGTGACTTGGTACCCGAAGGAAGCATAATAGGCGTGTTCCATGATAGCCATTAGTTGGATGGCGTTATAACCCAAATATTTAATCCTTGGTAGAACATTTTTAGTGAATTCTTTATAGGTGGCAATTTTAGGTTCTGGTGAAGAGATACCTACATGAGCCTCATAGATACGTAAGGAATCGATATTTTCTTTGAAGACAGGTCTTTTATTTTTGAATTGATAGGGGGATTCAGGGTTCCAGAACCTTGCCTCGTAAGCAGGACCATATTTTTTAGAGTCCTCTTTAGAAGCTTGAGTAGCTCTAGTGATCCAAGCAGGCAATCTGAAGATCTTAGAGCCATCTTTCAATTGGAACATAATTTTGATTCTTGAGTCGTGTGGGATAGCGAAGGAGCCATCTTCATTAGGAGGTAAAACGATAGAGAAATTGCCGAATTGGTCTTTATCTTTCAACTCATGAGAAGTTTGATTCCAATTATTAAAATCACCTACTAGGAAAGCTCTTTCAGCGTTGGGGGCCCATTCTTTATAGGTGATCTCTTTTGTAGTAGGGTTAGCATGTAAACCATAAGTTTTATAAGAATCACGAGCGAATTTGGATAAAGATTGTTCCTCACCGTTTGGAGTAGCATGTTTAATGTCATATAAATATTTATCAGCAAGATATCTTCTTTCAGATAACACTTGAGCATAAGGTTTTAGCCATGGATCGAATTCGACACATTCTTTAACATTTTCAGGAATATTGTACATCTTTGCTGTAATAAGATACTAACCGTTAGTTATTTGGAGGAGGGGGTGGTAGTGTTACTGGTATATTCGAACGAACAAAAAAACAAAAATCAAAGAAAATTGGAAAGTATGATACAAACAAGATTCGAACAAGGGAGGGGGGGGGGAAAGGAGAGGAAGCAAACAGGAACTGGATAGCAAGGAAGAAAAAAAAAAAACAAGAAGAACAAGAAGAAACAGTATATATATATATATATATATATATAGTGTAGTATATGTATGTATATATGTATGTATATCAATTTCCTCGAGCCCCTATGTCAATTGCTAAAACATGTCAACACAAAGTGAAAAATAAACAAACAAACAAACAAACAAACTAAAAATATATTTCTATTGTGTTATTTGTTGTTGCCTTCAACTCTTCCTCCCCCCCTTATTTTTTGTTTTGTTTTGTTTTGTTTTGTTTTGTAAATTACTTATTGTTATTGTTTTGGGAGAGAGGGGTCACAAAAACAAAAAATTATATATAAATAAATATATAAATAAATATATAAATAAATATATAAATAAACAAAAATATTCACATCCCCCCCTTTTTTTGCCTGTCTTTTTTCTCGAGCGGATTTTATTTTCATTCTCATTTTCGTTTTTTTGTTGTTTTCTCTCTCTCCAACCCTAACAAAAACAAAAAAACATAAAAAAAAGCTACAATGAAATGTGTGAATTAACCAACACCAAACCCTATTGAGTTTCAAAGTATATCTTGAAGAATTTGTTTCTCCTCCCGCTTTTCAGGAAAATGGGGGGGAAAAAAAAGTACTCCTTGTTAAAATAACAACAATATGTATGATGGGGTCTGCGTAATAATAACACCTCCTTTAATTAATTAATTATTTAATTATTTGTTTACAGTAAGTAAGTAATTCGTTCATTTTTTTTTTTTGTCCTTCTGTTGAATAAAAACTCGTACGGTTTTATTTCAGTACTACTCTTTGTATGTTTCATTGTTTTTTATCTTTTATTTTTTTTGTGTTGTTACAATATATTTAATACTTTGACACACATTTTTATTTTCCTTTATTGTATAACACACACACGTATATATATATACTTTATCCTGCTTTTTAGTTGTATTTTTGTATTTTTGTTCCATCCCCTTTAAGAAACCAAAGTCGGATTCCTACTTTACATAAAATAAATCCTTTTGTAAATATAAACATTGAAAATTATTACGAATATATATATATATATACGTTGGAGTATATAATTTGCAATTCAAACATCTTCCGCTTCATCTTCTTCTGCCGATATGTCACTTAAATCACTTAATGATCCTTCGTCTTCATCATCGTCTGAAAGACTACTTAATTCATCATCTTCATCATCATCACTTAATGTTTCATCGCTGTTTTCTTGTTTTTCTTCATTATCACCAGTAGTAGTAGTAGTAGTAGTACTAGAGTTGCCAAACTGAGCCTCATATTTTTCTTCTGTGGCATATTTAGATATATATTCTTTTATCTTCTCCTCATACAATTTCTTATCTCTTAATTGTAAAGTCGCAGCTTCATTGTTTAATGGATCACTACCATTCGGTTCCTTCAATAAACCAGGAATCATCCATTCAACAATATTGATCAAATCATACAATGGGGACCATGTACTATTTATAACATCCAAACAAATTGATCCAGATGCAACATCTATATTCGGATGGAATATCTTATTCACAAACCCAATACTTGGTGATTTATACGGATAATTGTCAGGCAATTCTACATGTAATCTCCACACTCCGTTCTCATATGGTGTGCCTTTGGGTCCAAAGAACTTTATATAGAATTCTTGCATGCTATCATTCACTAATTCCACTTCATGGTCACTCATCAATAGTTTCATCACATCTGTTTCAATACGTCTTTTTGAGTTACTGCTGCTGCTACTACTACTCATCACTGCTTTGTCTTTTTTATTTATTTATTTATTTATTTATTTGTTTTGCTTTTTTAGAAGTAATAGATTGTATTATTATTGATAAAAAAAAAACAAATTACTCTCTTTCCCCTGACTTATATATATATAGATCTTTTCAAAAGATTGTGTAAGTGTTTATTATATTAAACTTTGGTAGTCCTCGGTGCAAATGAACAGTAAAAGTCTCACCGTCTTCTTATTGCTGCTCTCTTTCTCTTTCTCTGTCTACCTCTTCCCTTTGTTTCTTATTCAATTCCCCCCTCCCCTCCCCCCTTACAACACCAGAAAGAAAGAAAGAAAGAAAGGAGGAAAAAACAAAACAAAAACAAAACTAACAGGCGGAATGCATGCACACACACCAATACCCGCATCTTCGATTCCGCATGTCGGCAAGTGGTTCCGCCAACGTTACTACTTTTTTAGTTTTAGTTTTAGTTTTAATACATAATATACATATACATATACATATATATATATATATATATACAATTCTCAATAGTCTTCTTATAAATACATACAAATAACCAGAATGGGGGGGAATAATATAAAACATCACAACACGTATAATATGTAAACGTAAATGGTTAATACAGAAGAAATAATTGTAAAGACAAACGGCTTATTCCCCAATGAATCTGTGATTATTTCCATATAATATTCAAATCTATTCAAATACGCTTGTTTTTTACCTACTAAATCAGCAACAAAATCATTCACAACTCCTCCTCCATTATTATTATTATAGTTATAACTTTTAGTAAATAATGGATTGGAATGGATCGTATATATTACTAACAATTTCGATAGATTATAAACCATTTGATCAACAGATAAATCAAAGATTTCACGAGCAAAATTGAAGTAATAACCAATAAGAATTGGAATCCCAACGTAACTGATAAACCATATTAAACATATCATTAAAATGTCCCCATATTCCAATCGTGCGATAAAATCTTTACTTGAATGGTTCTTCACATTTAATCCATGTTCACCATTACAAATACCATAAACAAGAGACAGGAATTCAAACAGAACAAAGATTCTATAAACTGTATCTAGATTAGACAAGTAAAATTGAACATTTTCATTGAATTTACAACTCTTATTGACAATATCTGTCAAATATTCATGGAATTTAAATTTAAAATTTTTTTCATCTTTACTATCATCATCATCACCACCACCAAAGGATAACTTATTAAAATAATTTTTTTGTACAAAGGACTGTTTGTTCGAATCTTGCTCTTGTTCTTGTTCTTCTTGAATTTCATCACCCATTTCATCAGTCTCGTTGCCTGTCATTTCCATATCTCCATTCTCATCTTCCCTTTTAATCTCAGTTTCAATCTCATTTTCTTGACCACTGGTACTTTCTATTTTAGGTCTAAGTCGTGAGCTACTTCTATCCGGCTCCGAATCATGACCATCACCATCATCTCTAAACGAACTGTAATATTCTGATAATTCCGGATACTCCAAGGTATCCAACGGAGCATCTAAAGAATTCAAATAATTCTCCACGATCCCAATCACATCATCCTTTTTGGCGCTGGTAGCAATATATATGTTCAATCTATCTGCCAAATCCAATAAATCAATCTTTCTCCAACGACTAAAAGAATATTTCTTTTCAGGTGTAGGCATTTTGTTTTGGTTCCCTTCTTACAATATATATATATATATGGTGAATTGAATCAAATGAAATGAATAGTTTATATACGTTCGCGACTGTTATGTGTATATGTCGCCAATTGCAATATTTTAATTAATGATTATCTTCTTCTTGCAACTGTGTCAACACTACTCCATCCCTTTCTCTTTTCCTTTCTCTCTCCTTTTCAAAGGAATCCAATCGCCAAAAGCAATGGACATCACTATCTACGGGGAGGCGATCTTTTTTTTTTTTGTTGTTGAAGGCAAATATACTATTTGGAGAATTTATTTGAACATAACAAGGTGGGGGTGTGTGTGAGTTTTCCTGTCAAAGAACTCAAATGGTTACATTTAAAGCTGGATTCATATATATATATATATAAATTTTCTCGTTCCCTTCTTTTTCTTTTCTTTGACATCCAGACTTTTAAAATTAATATAATTATATTTATGATTTTTATAATTAATGCACATAATGAGGGGGAGGGAGGGGGGGAAAGAAAGAAAGAAAGAATGAACACATCTTAAAATAGTTATTAATAAATACGCTATTCTAACGCACGTCTCATAAAATGGACTGTATCATCTAATTCAGTTTGAACTTGACGGGCAATCTGCCACGTAAGACTCCCTGTACGACTACTCATTATTCCATCACTAACACTTTTCTGTAATATCAATTGTAAATGATGCACACTCGTAGGCGTTGTACTTTTTATTCTTTCTAACTCTAAGAGATCGTGAACTATCCTTCTTGATTGTTCAGGATCCAAATTCTTGTACAATCTGTCCAGAATCTTTGTCTTCGATTGTAATTTATTCAGCACTGTGTCTCTATATAACTGTAACAATTTCTCTCTCTTTGGATCCTTATTCATAACTGTACCATTTGCCGTAGTAGTAGTGACCGTGTTTCTTACATTCGTTGTATTAGAACCTGTAGTAGTGGATGAGGCAGCCAAAGAGGGATGTGTAGGCTTTGAGGATGAGTCATTAACCACTGTACTTGTTAAGCCATGAGGTGTCTTGGTTTTACTGGATACAACAGATGGCATTTTTGATGGAGATGATTCAGTCGTATCAGTATGTATTGTTGGGACACTCTGAGGTATATTTTCCTTTCCTGTCATATATGTATTACCACTATTACCAGTATTATTTTCCATATTAGAAGAAACTATGCTTATTAATTGGTCTGCATATTCATTAATTATCCTTATTTGATCCCTTTTATATTCAGTATATTTGATTGTTATTAAATTCTTCAAATCTTTGATCTTTAAATTATGGAAACTTAACTGTCCATCAATCAAAATAGTCCTCTGTAATGGGAACAAACCTCTAATTATACTCAATATATCCTTGATTGTTAATTTGGGTTCGTTGTTCATATCCATCAGTTTATTAACCAGCAAACTATTTTGAATTTCATTAGTTATCTTCACTAAAGACAATTTAATATTACTACTAATCACTTTGTTTTCAATCACACTATTATAAAGATACGAAGAACTATCTGTTAAACCAGAATATGTGGTACTTTGTCTAGATTTATCATTCATACCACCATTATCATTATCAGTATCATTATTATCACCACTATTCATGGATCCGTCATTATTCCCACTAACCATATTATTACTATCCTTTATATCGACATCTTGGACCTGGGGTACAATCAAAGCATAAATCACTTGTAATACAATTAATTCCTTCACTGTAGGATTCATCATTCGATTCTATTACTCTATTTTTGCATTGTTGGTAACTTGTACAGAATACTTGGACAATCCCTTATCTTCTTTTTTTAAACTTATATTTTCTCTATATGTCCTTTGTTGTTTTATTTTATTTATTTTATTTATTTTTCGCCTTCCCCGTCTCTATTTCTATTTCTCGATGCAATCAGTGAAAAAAAAAAAAATTCATGTTATAATTATTCTTCACTGATTATAAACACTTTTTGATAACTCCAAGCAGTGTCAATTTTATTTGTTATTTTAGATACGATAGCAAAGAGATATTCTGAAGTTAGGATCATTCATCCACCATCCCCACCCCCCCCTACTAGCAAGAGATAAATTTTTGATAAATCTTCACACACACACACATCGTTCACTACTAGTACAAAGGGAAAATACACAAGATACATGAGTTTGGATACAATACCTCAAAATTTACCTGTTCACCCTAAAGCAGCAAGATATTTGCATGATGTTACATTGAGTGACTACAGTAGGAACTTAAAGCAATGTCAGAATGAGTTGAATTCGACTCTGGATCAAATTATTGAAACGGCTTTATTTCTTGGAGAGGACTTGCCGAAGGATTTACTGGAAAGTTTGGAAGCGACACATGACGATTTACAGGACCAGTATCGTCAATTCAAAGTTATTCAAAATTCTTTACAAGATGCAAAGAACAAATATAGAACAGATTCAGATAAATATGAGAGGATAGCAGATTTAAATGATTGGCAAAAATATACGGATTCTGAAAACGCATCAAATGGTCCCAAAAGCCTGCTTTCCTATTATAAAGAAACTCTAGATAAAAACCGATCTTCCACCACCACTACTACTACAACAGAAACAGCAAGGCTAGACGAAAAGAATAAGACTACCACTTTATTTAAAATATTACCACAAATATGGAATAATCCAACTGCAGTGATTAAAGACGATAAACAAAATGACGATAACGATGAAGAAGATGAAATACAAATTGAAGGTGGAACCATTGAATTGATATGTCCAATCACATGTAAGCCCTTTGAGATACCTATGATATCTAAGAAATGTGGTCACACTTTCGATAAACAAGGGATTATAACTTATCTTGGTGGTCCATCCAGTAGAGCCAGTAAAGATTGTCCACAGACTGGTTGTAGTAAATCGGTTTCACTTAAAGATTTTGAGATAGATGAAGTTATGAAATTAAGGTGTAAAATTGCCAAGTCATTGAAAAGAAAACAAAAAGCTAATTCAGAATCTGACTCAATTGATGTTATTTGATCTTTTAGAACCTATGTACACAGATATGTAGTCATGTAGGTCTATAGAAAAGAATGACACATATTGTTTACAATAAAGAAAGTGAAAAAAAAAATACAGAAAAATCCCTCACGTGCCTTACAAATTTTGATTAGAAATTAAACGAAAAAAAAAAAAAAATAAAATAATTAATAATCAAAAAAAAAAAAAAGATAAACTATAAAAGAAAGAAATGTGAACTAAGTTTGAGTAATTTTAATAGGACTTGAAGAAAAACCTGTTTTTTATAGTGAGTGAACTTTATCATCTTCATATATATTAAGAATAGCTTAATACCTCAATACAAGTGATATCCAAAAAATCCAATCAGAGATATTTGTTGATATTTATTTGTTTTATATACTCCTCGTTTCCCCCCTCTTATTAAACAATTGATTTCAAAAAATAAATAAATAAATAAATAAACATGTCAACTGAAACCAACCAAATTGTGATTCAATTTATTCAAACATTAAAATACCTAGAGATTGATACCGTTTTTGGAATCGTTGGTATTCCAGTGGTAACATTAGCCAACGAAATGATCAAAAACGGTATCAAATTTGTATCCTTTAGAAATGAACAAGCTGCCTCATATGCGGCTTCTGCATATGGTTATTTAACTGGAAAACCAGGAATATTATTGACAGTAGGTGGTCCAGGATTAATTCATGCATTAGCAGGTATATATAATTCAATTAATAACAGATGGCCCTTGATTGTGATATCAGGAAGTAATAATAATTCCAATGACCAATATAAAGGTGCATTTCAAGAGTTGGATCAAGTATCTCTATTAAGTAAATATGTCAAGTTCTGTGGGAAATTGAATCCTAGAAACATTCGACAACTTTTATTCCAATGTTATAATTCATCTATTCAAGGCACATCTGGTGTCACGTATCTGGATTTCCCTGGCAATTTAATTGAAGACCCACCATTAAATTCCGAAGCTTCTAAAGAATATTCACAGTCAAAAGTCACTCTTCCACCGATCCCCCAAGAGATCAAATACCGTCCTGATCCACAGATCATTAAGAATGTATGTGAATTAATAGTCAAGCATAAAGATAAAGACATATTAGTGGTTATAGGGAAAGGTTGCCAAGATTCATATAAGGAAATGAACCAATTTATCAATAAATTTCAATTACCATTTTTACCAACACCTATGGGGAAAGGTGTTGTATCTGATATGAACCCATTAAACGTATCTAGTGCAAGATCTTTAGTAATGAAAAGAGCAACATTGGTGCTTGTATTTGGTGCAAGGTTGAATTGGATGTTACAATATGGAGAATCACCTAAATGGAACGCTAATGCAATTTTTGTTCAATGTGACCATACACCAGAAAGTTTAGGTCACAACAATCTATTTGGATTACAATATTCATTATGTGGTGATATTGGTTTAACTTTAAAAGAATTAGACGTCGAACTGACAAGATTAAACTTCCAATATCATGGAACAACAAATGAGATCAAAGATAAAATTAGACTAAATGAACAAAGATTGAAAGATTTAGAGATCAATGAATGTAAAGCATTAGATAACTCAAATGGAAAGGCAGAATTAAATTACCATTCAGTTTATAAAACCATTAGAGAATTAATGAACTTAGATAACACATTTTTAATCACCGAGGGAGCCAACACGATGGATAAAGCTAGGATCTCCTTCCCCTGTTTAAGACCGAAATCAAGACTTGATGCAGGCACCAATGCTACAATGGGTGTAGGACTTGGATATTCGATTGCAGCCAAATTATGTTTTAAAGAGAAAGATGTGATCTTAATACAAGGGGATTCAGCATTTGGATTTTCTGGAATGGAGATAGAGACTATATCTAGATTAAAATTGGGTATGGTGATAGTGATAATGAATAATTCAGGGATATATCATGGAAATGATTCCAATAGTTCCACTAAATTATCAGAACATTGTAGATATGATTTAGTAGCAAGAGGGTTAGGTTCAAAGGGTTATTTAATAACTACATTAGATGAATTGAAAATTGGTTTTGCCAAGGCATTAATGGATTCTCGGAATAAAGGGATTACTACATTATTAAATGTGATAATTTCTCATGGAGACAATAAAACAGTTAATTTTGCATGGCAGAATAAACCCAAAGTCAAATTGTGAATATACGTAAACATATATATAGAGTAATACATAAACAGCTTATTTTATGATTATATTATATAATGGTTTCTTTCTTTTCTATAAATAGTATGCTAAACATACCCCCAGTGGAAGTTCTTGTGGTGGTGAACGGCGTTACTGGATGCCGAAAGGAACGCGTCGGCGGTTCGAACGGCGGACAGTAACATTACCGGTCTTCATCACTCGCCATTTTGACGGAGACAATGATAGCGTCTACGATTTAGAAACCTGTTTACAAAATTGGAACCCAACTTTTAGTGTTTGATTGACTAAAGGGAAGTGGTTCATTGGGAGGAAAGTGTTCCGTGGGTGATCTCGTTTATTTGAGAGTACCATGTGGGGCGGGGGAGTGCGTCTTTACACTAGGCCCTCCACCCCCTACCCGCACTTTCCTTTGCAGCAGGTGGGAAATTCGGTGAAACGCAGAGGACCAGAACTGGAAGTTTGTCGTGCTGCCTGCTGTTGACATTACAAAGGCAGCATGGGCTTGCTTTACACCACCCTGTGAGGGGGGCTTGGGGAACCGAGTCTAGCGTTGTTATAAGAAATTTACTGAGTGTTGCTCGGTAGTACAGGGTTTTAGGATTGTTACAAATTCTAGGCTCTGATGGGAATGACAACGGTCGGTCCATTTGACTTACCGTTCGAAAAAAATCGTTAACGGTAAGGTCTGTTGAGTGCAATCGTAGAGCAAACGATCTGTTTGAACCCGATACCGATTACTGTCATTGTTTCCAATTATAAAAACTACTTCCATATTCTTTTTGCTTTCCCTTCTCCTCTTCTCTTATGAGTCTTTGATCAATCTCATGAAACATTTACACAACATATTATTAGTAATAAAAAAAAATAACCTATACAAATAGTAATTAATCTACGTCTTTTAATGGTTAGTTATTATGATTTCTATTCGTTTAAATAATTATTTACATGTATTATCATATAACATACAATATATATATATAGCACATGATATCAAATAGTGGATAGACATATATGATTATTATGTAACTTAACGACCCAATCCTTGACCCAAAGCGGCGTTTTGTTCTTGAAATCTCTGTCCAACACGTTCACTATGTTTCAAAAACTTTTCAGAACATTTCAAAATACATGATTGTTCTTTGTTAGTTAATTTGGACGAGGTAAAATCATTCACACAATCATTGAAACATCTTTCTACTAAATTGGAATATAGACGCATGAAATCTTTCATTTGTTTTTGTTCAACGATTTTTTGGAATTCTTTTTGTTCTTTAGCATTTAAGGCATCCATGATAATACATATATATGTGTGTATATGTGTTTCTGTTTGTGTGGTCTTATAGTGTTATCGTTTTTTTTTCCTGCCCTATAAATCGATAATATTAACACCTTGTTATATTTCCTAGTGGATAGATCTGTAATAATAAAACAGCTTCTATCTGTTTTCTGTCTTTCTACCTTAATACTTCCTTTGAATTAATTATCTTATAAAATGGAATCTTCTTTTTGTTAACAAGTTAAAAATAAAAAAAAAATGTGTGTGAAACAAATTATAATGTCGCTTTCTACTAACTCTACTAGAAACAAGGATTTGTTTAATCTCTTTAGAAAATCAATAAACACTGTATTATAATTGACGTAAATATACTGTAATGTAATATTACTTCTCCAAGTTTTTATATTCTATTCTCTATATTTCTAAATATAAGAACTATTAATAAATAAATAAATAAAAAAAAAGACTCTTCTTAGCAACCATTATAATACAATAATATTGAATATTCCCTTTCCTTTCTTTTTTCTTTCTGTTCATAATTGATTCTTGCCACATCTCTTCAAATATGCTTCCCATCCTGCCTTTCTATAACGCTTACTCTCTACTGTTGGGTTTCTCCCTTTACCAAATAAACCTCTACCAACAATGATAATGTCAGAACCAGTTGATATAACATCATCTACAGTTCTATACTGTTGTCCTAAAGCATCACCAGTGTCATCCAAACCAACACCTGGTGTCATAATTAACCAATCAAAACCTTCCTCTCTACCACCCATGTCTCTTTGTGCAATAAACCCAAAGACAAATTCTTTGTCAGACTTAGCAATCTCTACAGTACCTTTTGTATATTCACCATGTGCTAAAGATCCCTTCGATGACAATTCAGCGAGCATCAATAAACCACGGGGTTCTTCGGTGTTTTCCTTTGCTGCTTCTTTTAAACCTTTAACGATACCTTCTCCCGTAACACCATGTGCATTCGTGATATCGGCCCACTGAACTATCTTATAGACACCAGAAGAATATTGTAATTTCACTGTGTTACCAATATCGGCAAACTTTCTATCTTCAAAGATCAAGAAATTATACTTGTTGGCCAATTGCTTTAGTGGTTTAATTGTACCCTCCATGCTGAAATCATCTAAGATATCAACATGTGTCTTTAAAAGACAAATCTCCGGACCAACTTGTTCCACAATAGATAATAGTTCGGAAGTGGTACGGACATCTAAGGATGCACATAGGTTCGTCTTCTTTGTGGCCATGATTTCTAATAATCTTTTGGCAACTGGACTTGGATGTTTGGCTGCTCTTTCTTCATATGTTAAACTAGACATTATTATTATTTTTTTTTAATGCTATCTTTATCTCGTTTTGTCTTGTTTTTGTTTAATCGTATCTTAATAAAAATCAAATCTTAAACAGGTTCTATACTTCCAAAACACTACGTTCAAAAACATTGTTCACTTTAATAAAAAAAATAAACGATTGGATGATGATGCATCAATTTTAAACTTCTTCTCTTTGATCGTCTCTTAAATATGCACACTGTCTATTTTGTTTTTTTTTTTTTTCGAAGTCTCTCTTCTCTTTTCTCTTTTAAATAAACTTTTAACTTCTTGAAATTTTGATTTTTCAACTTTTGTATTGTGTTCTATTGTTTTCCTTTTTTTTTTTCTTTCCACTATTTCAATAAAATTTCGGAGATCTCCGAATAGTCTCTTGATCGAAAGACAATTTTATTTATTTTAAAGAGAGATACTAATACTGAAATAAAAATATTGTAATGATATCTGAAGGTATGGTTCAAGATACTTCTTCTATCTCTCCACGTTATAGCTTATTTAATATATATATATACATTTCTCAATATTTTAGTTTGGTGATTATATATTAATAATTAACTGTATATAAGTTTATAAAATTAATAATGGTTGAGGGGTTAAAGAAAAGAAAAAAAAGTTTTAAAAAATGGCCTCATTCTTGGTTCCCATCTTCATGTATATCTGCTTTCTCTTCTTTAGTCTTTTCACTTCCATCGTTATTTTGTTTTATTATCGGATTTGATTTTGACTTTTCAATATTTAATCTACCACTCTTTTCTATTCTTTTCTTTTCTAGGATCAATTCTTGTAGTTGGGTCTCAATCTCTGGATTATCTACAAACCTGTTAAACACATTTAACACATATAAAAATGTTTCATTGGTAACTGTACCTTCTCCCAAATGATATATGTATGCTTTACCAATAACGGATAACATAGTGAGAATTGGAACATCAAGGGCTCCATCATCATCATTACCATTACTATTACTATTATTACTTGTTGAATTAATCTCTATTTCTTCTTGACCATTTAATTTCATATCAATAATACTCATAATACCATCATTAATAATATCTTCAAAGTTAATCAATTCATCATTTATATTTGAATTTAAATCTTCCTGTGGTTTATTCAAATGGACTCTTTCCGTTAAGGAACTTTCTAAACTAGACACCGCATACGAGCTAATTTGTTCACACGGATTCATACATTGATGAACTAACGCTTGAATGATTGCTACTATTTCATTTCTAGATAAATTTTTATTCTCAATTAATGTAGCAGTCATATTAACAGATTTCAAAGATATCTCAACAATGTTTTGATATGGATTGTTGTTACTCACTCTATGTCCACTCTCTACTGACTTACTATATTCTTGTTCCCATCTACTTCCAACTGCTCCTATTGAAGATATTTCATCAAGTAAACCCAAAATAAACATAAATACATCATTCTGAGAAATAATAGAATTACTATTGGCTTTGAAAAGAGCATGAACATAGTTATAAATCATTTTAGTATGTGTTGGTATTGAAGCTAACCATCTTAAAAACCTCCAAAAACATTCATCTTTAAGAATATGTTGTCTATAATTCGCAATATCAGTTAAAGATAACACCCTATCGATCAATTCTTTACCTTGGTTTGTAGCAAAATATTTTTCATTGAAAATCTCAGGCATACCTAATAATTGATCCTTAATCAATGTAGATATCCTGTCTTCTTGTCCTTTAATTACTGAAATCAATAAAATCTCATACATGAGTAAACGACGAATAGTTCTCTTTGTTACACCGCTCATCTTTATCATTTTCCTTAATTCGTCCAAAATAGTGTTACTTAATTCCCTTTCATCCTTACAAAATAGGATTAAAGCCACAATTAATTCCGTTAAGAATAATAATTCCGATTCAAAATATTTAGAATTATTTTCATCCTTTTTATCATTTAAAGATCCGATCAATGATTTTATAAACCCTGGCGTAATAATACTTTCATTTCCAATGATTGATGTAGCCACATTACAATTATTTATGCATTCTAATGCTCTTTTTGAATAATCAATTTCCTCCTCTGTAGGTTCTTCATCACCTTTCAAATATGATGCAAATGTAGATAACAACCCCCTATTTCCTATGCTTTTATCGATAGATATGTCCGCCTGTGGTTTTGGTAAGTTGCCCAACTTTAACCTTTCCTGTAAATCAATGAAAATATCAGGACTTAATAATAAATTTTCGAACAATTGTTTCAAGATATTAACAATATCGTCCCATAGTTCAGTGTTGATAATATTGCCGTTGCGTGTTCTTTGCAAAATTCTGAAAAATACCAAACAACACAGTTGACTCTTAAGGAATTTACCTAATCTTACAGATAAATTACTGACCGGGATCTTCATATTTTCTTGTAGAGTTATTTCAACTAATGGGATATTATCTTCATAATCGAAAAAGGAATCATCATTCTTTTCATTAATGTATGGATTTGGTTCAAGTATTGTAGTGAATTTTGAAATTGTAGTCACAATATCATTATATAATTTTTTATTTTTGAAAAATTCTGCAATAAAGGCACATTTATCTAAACTAGTTAATACTCTACTAGCGATATGATCATCTGAAGCTACAATAAAAATCTTAAACAGAGTATTAATGATTGAAGGTCCAACATGTTTATATATTATTTTATCAAATCCAAGTAAATCCATTGGTGAAAATTTATCCATGACGTTAACATTATCCTTCTGAATTCTGGTCATTACGGTAGTAGGAGCAATTAAGTTGTTCCAAGCATCTTCGAACCATTTATCGTTACCATGATGCTCTTCAGGCATCACTATTTCTTTATCCCTAATGGAACAGTATATTTTTTCTAAGTACCAATGGGGGAAATCTTTGGAATTATAGCAACCCCTCAAATTACTTGAATATTCATCAAAGGACATATGATTTTTAACTTGTGGATTATGAAGGTCTGTGTTTAACATAATAATTGAATAACTTAACACAAATACAGAATCTGAATCGGGTATAACAGGTTCACAATCATCATCATTATTATTATCATTTTCTTCCTTAATATATGTTCTGGTCTTAATATTATCTGAGTTTGTTTCTTTTGCTACATCATCTGTATTTTCATCTCCATTTTCTTCTTTTTGACTTTCGGAATATGCAATAGAAAAGGCTTCAATAATTCTCTCAATTTGTTGTGACTCACCAGGAAGTCTGAATTTCGTTAGTAAAACTCTAATAGCCTCGTCTACTCTTAACCCTTTGAAATTAAACAAGTTAATAAATTCTCTTAACAACGAAGTCTTCTCTGGATCACATAATAATAATCCGATTGTCTTTTTATTCATACGACCATTGTTCTCAAATAAAAATTTAGCTATGGCTTTGTCGGTATCATTTTCAATAAATTTTTTTTCGATTAACAGTGGAATACCTCTCTTCGGTTTTAAGTTAAATTCGTTTGCACAATTAATAAATTCATTTTTCCTCTCTTTTTTTTGTAAAGTTTCATTTTGTTCAATGTCGCTTGGGTATACAGCCTCAGGAACTGATTGAATTCTAGCAAACATGTCGTCAATCAACGATATTATACCTTCAAGACATATAGGTGGAACAATCTCGGTAGATGTTACTGCAGCCTCTGGAAGAGATAATTTAGTCAACATTTTCAAAAAGCGAAGAGCAAGATCAGCTCTGTCTAAATCACAATCAAAATTAACAAACATTGAAGTGAAAAATGATGACGATCTAACCCATAGAATAGAAATTTGTTCAATTAATAATTCTTTCTTAGCTGTCTCACTTGAATCTGGTATTTGATTAGTAAATATGCTTACACTCTTAGCAGTCTTAGTGCTACTAGTACCGCTAATATTATTATTATTGTTATTGTTATTACTACTGTTGCTATCATTATCACCTGTAGAGTTATAATTTTCTCCTAACATAATTGTAAAGATACGAGATAAAGTTAATTCAATTTGCATTGGCAAATGATTCCCTAGAACAACCACTAATGTAGTAAATAATTGTAATGCGGCTTGTAATAAAGATAATCTTGAATTTGTTTGAATAATAAACAAAATACTCTTGAATATCGGATCTGCCACTAATGAAAATAAACGGGGGTACAAAGGAAGCCTATCACCTGCAAATTCTATTATTGTATTTAGAAGCTGTAAACTGAATATTTTTGTCGAATTTGTATGCTTTGCCCGATTTTCTGGTAAAATAAGTGATAATAATAAAGTTAAGTATTGTCTTGCCACTGTCACACCATAATTTGATTCTGAAGAGTTGTTTTCTTTTGAGTTCGCGGAATCTTGTTCGGTTCCAATATTCGAACTTTTACTATTATTTAATTTATTACCAGTACTTACCAATTGGTCTGAGGTAGCATGGTCACTTCCATTGTTAAGTAGATTCTCTATAGCTATTGCATGAGATGTGGAACCTGAAAATTCTTTATCATTTTCTGTAACATCAGATATGTGTTTCTTTGATACATCGATAGGATTAAAAATATCTTCTTTTTGTTGTAAAATCGGAGATTCTGTTGTTAGCGATTCGTTGTCTGTGTTTGTACCAATAACATCATCCTTCAAGTTATCCTTTGAATAACTTTCATCATTAATGTATTGTTGCAATAAATTACTTGGTTCGGACACCTTCAATTTGCCAAAAACTTTCAAAGTGATTGATATCATAGTAGATTCAGCAGCCCTTTTCAAGACATCTGTCCTTCTCTTATTACAAGCTAAAGAAAGAGTGGTTTGAATAACATCATACATTATGGAATCGGAAAGACAATCACTAATTGCGGAGGGTAAATTTATTATTGAATTTAATAACATCACAACTTTTAATAAAACCGAGTCATCGGAAATTTGATCCGAAGCCTGAAACCTACAATGGGTTAATGCATTAATAAGACTTCTATAGGCACTAACATAATTTTTAGAATATTGATCTATAACATTTAAATTTATAAATTTTTGTAAGGAATCCAAAGCCAACGATGTTATATAACCGGATATAGTGTTCGTGCTAACCACTAAAAGAAAAGGCTGTAGTACTGTCAAAGAATCTATGTCATCCAAAGTGTCCAATTTATTTAGCATTAATCTTAATTGAATGAAACCCAAAAGAAATGGATCATTATTTTTATGAATAGACGAATTATTGAATATGCTCATTGGATATTCATCTTGACTATGATTAATGTCATCATCTCCAGCTAACAATGCAGTTATGCCAGTTTGAGAAGACAATTTATCATATTTTCTCATAGCAGATGATATATTGATACATTCTCTAATAATAATAGTCACAGGATCAACTGAACTATTTTTTAGTTGTCGTCCTACCATTTTTAAAAACACATATAAATAAAAAAGAAAAATTGAATAGTTTTGTATAAAGATTACCAAATGTTGCAAATTTACCGTTGAACAAATATTAAGATAAAATCCTAAGTATTAATTATTTAACAACAATGCAAAAATAAATATGATACTCTATAGTTTAATTGTAAATGAAATAATTGTTGCTTATTTAATACCGTATTAATATTACACTTGTTGGAAATATCTCTTTAAGAATGTTCCACTTAAAGAGACAGAATAACAAAAGGATGAGATACTCAATGGTATTTCATATTTGTAGTTGTATCTCTTAGTTGCCTACAAAAGCCTGTTTTTAGTTTCAACGTTGTCTTTATTTATTTTTCTTTATGCACACTGTTTTACAGTTTCCGCTTTTCGGGTTTGGATTGGAAATTTGTATATTCCGAAACATGACTATTTTTAGTGTTTTGGTGGATAAATAAATCGGTGACTTGATTTATTTATCTATAAAGGGATATATGTATAGAATCAAATAATACATCTTTACAATATTTTAAGAAAAGGAATGTAAAGAACTAGGGTTGACTTACTGTAAAACAAAGTTTCAAACCTGTAAAAAATTCATTGTCTTTCGTTACCACATATTACTCACCTAATACAATGCAGTACAATAAAGTTATTTATAAAACCCTGTAGAGAAATATAAAACAAAAAAAGTGTTAAGAAATAATTAGTTTTCAAACTTACAATATTGTATAATAAAATTATTTTTTACAGTTGAAAGTTTGGTCATCAATCAAAAAAGAAAGAGTATGATATTATTCAATGTTTACGAAAATTTGTATCATTTATTTCAATAATCATAAATCACAAACTCTGCCTTGTCTCTTATATTATATATTATTCTTTTTTTTGTTTTATTTCTTTCTAACTTTTCTTTTACTGTTACTTTAATTTAAATGTGTTATTTTTTACCAATATCACAAATGAAATTTGAATAAAAAGGAAGTTATTTCAAAGAGAAGTAAAGAAGTCTATAAAAATCTTTTTAATTATTTGATTAATTATTTTGCAGTACTTTAGTATTAAATATATTTTTTTTTTTAAAAAAAAAATAGCAAATTGTTTTAAAAAACCCGAAATTTGTTCTTGTACCTTATTTTACCATTTCTTACACTAATCTGTCTTCGTATCAAAACTCTATTTTTTATTAACAATAACACCTAATTTTTCAATCTTGGCTACTCTCCTCGATTGTCAAACTTTCCCCTAAATTGTATGTTAAGAGTAAGGTCAGTTTTTCTAAACTTTTCAAGTATTTAATATTTCGTCTATTTACAACTTATGATATCTAGAAATTTGGTCGTTTTTCCAAGCTGTTTAATCAGGTTTAAAAAGCTTATTTTAATTATGCTACAATTGTTAAGTGATGTGATATAAAACTAGAGGGAGATATAAATAGAGAAAAGACAAAAGTCTAATTATTCTTTTCAGAAGATATTGTTTATGTATTTTATACCAGATCAGATAAGACCCAGTGAAAAAGAGAGAAAATAAGAGGAAGAGGGGAGAAGTTTTATCAATTCAATATTACATATACATAATAGTGTCATTTTTTTATAAGAACTTCTATTATTTTCATGCATGTCTAATAGTACTACTGATATGAACAATCTCAACCTTTCCGACCAAACTTTTTTGTCTCTTTACTACGGAAGTCTACTAATGCATAAAAATATTGGTATATTATTTAAAAAAAAAATATTGACCTTAATTTTATCAGGTTTCTGAGGATCATTTGAAACAAACTTGTAATATTTTCCAAAGAAAAAAAAATATACAAAGACGCTAATTTTTAAAGTTTCTCTGAGGGTTGAGTTTAATCTTTTAAATATTTTTGTGTTCTCCAAATTCGGTATTTTGTTGCCATTAATATTTGTTTAAGAGCGGAAGGAGCTGTTGTAAACACATCCTAAACTGAAAATTTTATTGTTTTAATTTTTTTTAGTTATTGTTTTTTTTTTTTTTCGCAGTTATCAGTTGAGTTCTATAAATATCCAACCTTTAGTGTTTTTAGTGTTCGTTCACAAAAAAACATAAACAAATTTTATTATTGGACATCAGGTGTTGGAGTTTCTTTACCCCCCAGGGTTAGGCAGTAGACGAGAAACTTGTTTTCGTTCGAATATTATAACCATTCAGATTTTTATTGTCATTAAAGTGTTATCAAGTTGTTATTTACTATTTTTTGTTATTTTTATCATTACTTTTTTTGTACTTTATTGTTTTTTTTGTCAGTGTTGTTTCCAGTTTGCTTTTAGTATTGAATCCAAGTTATGTTATTTTTTATATAAACTTGTGGTCGAATATTTTATATATATAAGAGAACTTCTTTGAGTCAAAATTTTCTAAAATTGAATGTATTTTTATTTCTATTTTATATATTATATATCTAAGGAATCAGATTCAAATCAATCGGAATAGCAAGTTTTGATAGTGCTATATTCATTTTGATTTCCTTGGTTTTATTATTAATGGTGTTCGAATGTTCTCCAAACAGAGGCGTTCTAAAATCAGCGCAAGTGGTTTAGTGGTAAAATCTAACGTTGCCATCGTTGGGCCCCCGGTTCGATTCCGGGCTTGCGCACTTTTTTACTTTAAACTGTAATATCCTAATAATATCCGGGAAAAAGTAAGAGGGGAATCTAAGTTTACAATCTTGTTACAGTGAAAGGTAACCGAACATCACTGTAGTCTTTTTTATTTGTGTCGTCGTCGAGATGTCCAGTCTGTCCTAGCTTACTTAAGAAAAGAACGTATGAGTGCGTGGATTAGGAAGAAGATTACATGTATATAGTTTTTGTAGCAATAAACAAGAGGGATATATATATATATATATATATAGAGAGAGAACTCTATTCATAGGTATAACTATTACTTATCTATATAATACATCTATTATTATAGTTTATTTACAGAATCCAAGTTCTTCAACGGTACTCTAAACAGAAATTAGAGTTAAGCCATTAGTGTAAGAATAAAAGTAACTTATATATATAATAATCGATACGATAATAATCCCCATACAAGAATATATTTGAAGAAAAACTTTAATAATTAGTTAAATCTGATATTTATTCACTTTAACTTTAGTTTTGGTATTATGTCTAAATGATCAGCTAGTTAAACTAATATAAAACAAGACCATCTTAATACTCTATAACATGTATCTAATTCTTCTTGCTTTTTCTTCGTATTTACCTTATAATTTTTTTATGTATATCTTGTAATCAAGCTCTCTTTTCTTTTTAACAGGTTCAATGTTTCAAATTTTCAAAACGAAGAGCTTATGAAGACAAGAGTTGCCAATATTTTTCTAAAGAAATAGTTGGTTGCTCTAATATGTAAAAACCAGAATATTGTTTGATCATTTCTAATATTTTTTGAATATACACATTTAAAAATCACAAAACAAAAAGACAATTGTAGGCGACGCTGGCCAAAAGGGAGCTGTGTTATACTTTTCATATTTCCATCATTCTGAATCTTTCCGAATCTTTGATTTTAATTAATTTCTAAGAAGGACTATACATAATTTTTTGTAATAACTAAAAGCAAGATTTAAATTCGATCCAATTTAATGAATTTACTAAATTTTAAGAATTAACCTTTACACAATTAAAAAAAAAACTACAAAAAATGAAGAGATAAATCTAACAGCAGATATTTACACATTTCAAACTTTGAATTATAAAGTTTCTCGAGACAACCTTGTTTGAAATATATCTAAAAATGAGATTTTAATATTTAACTGATCAAAGAAATGTTAGTTACCGTATTATTTTTTTTTCCTGGATTTTTAAAAGCATAATTATATATATACTAATTATATTAACAGTACTTTCGAGGAAACAAAGTTGTATTAATCCTCAACTAGAATTGTTTTTAATTAATCCGAATTAAAGAAAAGAAACCATGTGTCTAAAAAAACACTTTCAAACAAAAATTTTTGAATTAATAAAGGTAACTATTAAATAAAAATTAAAACATAACACCAAACTAGTTATATCATCATGAAAAAAATGTATCTTGTGTTAAAAACAGTTGATTTACTTTATCTACTTAGTTCTCAGATGGTAAATTGTCCTATGTGAATTAAAACAAAAACCATTTGGCACGAATATGATTTATTTGACCATAGATTGAAGACAACGGATAGTCCTTTTAATATTCAGTCAATATATAATTCCTATCGTATTTTTTTATAAACAACATATTCCATTTGCTTTTTTTTCCTATCAAACTTTTGAACACAATAAATTATTGCAAATAAATAAATATAATACTGTACTTGTTTTTCATTGTAATTGGTAATATACTTTATCAAATAATCAGTTTTAATGCACAGTGAACTAACCATCTAATCACTGTTTCTTTTTCAGTTTCCTCTTGGCATAGTCTAAGACTTGAGAATTTCCCTCCTTTGAAACAAAGAATTTTCTTTTTTTATCGTCTTTCCAAAGTAAAACACCTATATCTTGAGCATATTTGCATAACATATTATACTCTGCACTACTTTCAAAATCTGAGTATAATGAACCCTCGTATGTTATAACTCTATCCATTTCTAATTGCCATAATTTGATTTGGTCAACCACAGTTGGTGGCAAAATTTGAAGTGTATCTTGTGAGTTTGGATCTAATTCTTTCTTTTTTAAAAGTTTAGCTTCAGCCAACCTCCTCATTTGTGGATGTGCATGTGTTTCTAAATATGCAATGATTTGATCTGCCGTAATCCCATTCATCAATGCTCTTCTAACAGATTCTCTAGTTAATTGACCCGTTACCATATTAATAAATCGCGTTTTTAAGTGAACGAATAGACTTAAGATAGCAATTTGTAAAGGGGAATTTGAATATGAATATAATTTAAAATTTGTTTCTATAATTAGTGCACCTTCTGGAATATCTTGAGTGTCCAAACCTACTTGGTCTTGATCATTTCTATTTCTTGATATACTTGAGGTCCCATCCTCTTTCTTAGAATTAATATCCTCTTTGTTTTGTCTTAAGACACTATTCATGGCACCAGACGCTGTTCTAATGATGTTCCTAGAATCAGACGTCAACATGATAGCTAAACTTGTAGGATAAAAAACATTAGATGTTGCACTCTTTTGAAATACAATACCATAATCTCTCATATCTTTAAGCATAATTTTTTGGGTTGCAGTTAAATTTTCAGTACTATAGGCCTTCCCAACTTCTAAAGCACCCAACATAAAGATAAAATTTAAAACTTCGACAGTGTCCATTTGCAAAGTTTCAGAAAGTTTCAAATATTGTAACAATAATGTCCAAATTTGAGAGCTAATTTCTTGTAACAAAAATTGGAATCCCTCATTAGTAATTTTAAATTCACCTGTTTCTTCAACTTCTTCCATAAGTCTACTGTGTTTCAAAAGATTTAAGACATTATTAGATGGTATTTCAGACATTGGTGTGCCTACCATGAAATGCAATATAGTTTCCCATTTATTTGCAGAATATTCATCAAGAAGCTGCATATCTATAATGCCTTGTTTTGTGTCTTCATCATCTTCAACAACGACACCAAATGAGTTACTAACTTCACCACCAGTCAAAGCGTTTCTAAAACTGTTTCTAAAAGTGGAGTTTAATCCGATCATCAGATGTTTTACTGTTTTGTTAGGAATAATAAGGTGTAGTGATTTTAAAGATTTGATAGCCTCATGAAATTCTAATTTCCCGTTTGATTTGATCCACCTGTCAAGATCTCGAAGTGACACATCTGCATCATTGAACACCATTGACATAACTAAGAATTTTGCCACTTGAGGTAATAATCTATAAATGGCCAAACATGTTGCAGGGGATTCATATAATCTAGTCTGCACTTGTTGAGGGATTTCCTCTAAGTACTGATTGACTGAATGCTTTAATAGGTTGGTAGTCATGTTTGTCGGTGATACGTTACCAGAATGATAAGGAAACTTAAAATGGAAGAAAATAACGCCTGCTACTATAATTCTAATACAATGACCTGTAAATCAACTATTATTTTTCTTTTATTTTGCGTGTTCTTGTAATTGTAAAGCTATATATATATATATATATATTTTTTTTTTGGGTTTTTTTTTAAATCATAACAAAAAAGAAGAAAGGAAAAAAAATATATCAAGTGTTTTTTTTAACTACAACCTAGTAGTTTCAGATAAAAGGATTCAGCAGAGAGGTGTTGGGAAGAATATATTACCTATCTATTCTTTAACCTGATTTTCTATGAAATTTAGCTGCCTCCAACCAAAGTCAAAAGTTGATTCGTTTAATGTTACAGGACGAACTATTCCAATACTATTGTTTTTAGCGACTTAAGTAATCAGAAAAGCAAGAGAGAGAGAGAGAGAGAGAAAGTAAAGTTATCTATCAATCTTCTTTATTTTGAGATCCATCCGTAAACACCATTTTATAATCAACCTTCAATCGTTCTGCCAATTCCTCCATATTCATCTCACTATTTGTGGTATTATTCATTTGTTTTTCTAATCTATCCAATTCATTCTGTTTGTGAATTTGGAAATTCTTTAATCTTTCATCCATCATAGTTTGATACTCTACTTGATCATCAATAGGCAATGACTTGAAGTCTTCTGATTCTATTATAGTATCCATTTCATCTTGCATTGAATCATCCATCATGTACTCAAGTCTCTTTTTTTGTAAATTGAATTCTTTCTTTCTTAATTCTTCATACCCACCAATCTTATCAATTTTACAAAGTGTCATATTCAAAATATACGACATCGCACCTTGTGTTATGCATCTCCATTTCCGTATAAGTCTTCTAGTATTTAATTCTTTTTCATAATTATTTAAAATATTTAGGGCTTGTTTGAACTCTTTAATTTCTGTAGAGAGAATACATTTTGAGAAGGGTTTGTTCTTAGTATTACTATGTATAGTTATTTTCCTTGTGTTCGAAGTGAGTGTACCAATGGATTCTTCTTTGAATTTTAATTTATTCCCCTTCTTAAAAGGACATTGGAATGGTTTCCTGACTTTTGAACATTTCTTAGGCGTACTTTGAACCAGAAAGGTGTCATTGTTGTTATTTTCTTTCATTTCAACTTTCCCCAGGTTCATTTCGACAATTGAAATTGGCTATAGGAAAAAAAAAAAAGGATGTTGTTAAGATTTTTTCTCTTAAACGGGTCTCTGAGGGTTGATCTTTAAATCTACAAGAACAGTCTTTTAGTATTCCTTCTAGTTACTATAAAAACCAAAAAAATAATAATAAAGTAATAATAAAGTAAAATAAAATAAAAGCTTCAGCGGCTAAAAGTTGTAGTATATGTTTTTGCAAACTATAATAAACCAACACACAGTGAGAAATTAAAAAGTTGAAAGTTCCTTAGTCAATGGCATCAGAGTTAAAAGAAAGTAAATAAGTAAATAAGTAAGAAAAGTTAGTGTATTAGCTTTTATATTGCTAAGTATATTGCATATAACTGTCTGTTGTGTTGGGCCCCCCAATGTACAATGGCGGATAGCACGGAAATGTTTTGCGGAAAGTCGTTATTCCTTAACGTGTCTGTTTTTTTTTGGCGGGGTTACTGGTACTTTATATATTATTAATGAAGACAGGAAGTTCCGATAACGAATAAAAAAATATCAAATTTGAAAATATATAAATAATTAACAAAGTCCAAATTGAACAGTGAATAAATTGTGCATATGTAATTTTTTGTCGTTATTTCTATTATTTCTGGATTATCACAAGACCTATCTAATATATAGATATAGAAACCTTATTCTTACATTATATTCTTCTTCCTTCTTCCTTTCCTTTCCTTTTTTTTTTTTTGTTGTGATTCTAAATAAATTATGGCTGATACAGAAGGAAATGAGTTATTAAGATGTCAAAATTGTCATTTACCAATCCAGCTGGATTCATCTCTATTAGATTTGAGCCTATCCCAGAAAAATTTGATTGTTACTAGTATAGGCGATCAAGATCCTACAGAGGCCTTACTTCATGGCGAATATTTCCCCAAGGATAGACTAAACAAACTGAAAGGCGTTATAACTGCAGATACGTTAAATCATTTATCGTCGTCGTCGTCATTCAATGTTGATTCCAAACAGGAACAATCTACTGGTCCCGCAAATGATGGTAAATTAAAAACAGATGCTAGTAGAAGTAGTGGTGGTGGTGGGAAAGATGGGTTTCAAAATGTTGTGAATTCAGGAAGGACACTCTCTACACAGGTTTCTACGTTATCGAACATTTTCAATATTTTATCTTCTAAGAGCAGTATAGATTATCCAGTATGTCAAGATTGTTGTGAATTATTGATACGAAGATTGAGAAAGGAATATGATGAGACGTTAGAAGAGAAAGAATTGTATATTCAATTTTTAGAAAAATTGAAGAGACAACATTCTGTACAAAATAGTAGAAATTATTCAGAGGATACGAGGAATGATCATGATAATAGTTGTAACAAAATAGATTTAGAGTATGGAGATGCTCTAAGGGAAAGGAATTCGTTACTTGAAAAGTTAAAATTTTTGGAAGATGAAGAAGATAGTTTAGATAATCAGATTCTGTTATTAAGGGACAAATTGAAGAACCAAAGTTTAGAAGACGAATATTTAATGGAAGAAATCAATTTACAAGAACTGTCACAGTATGAATTTCAAAATGAATTACGAATTTTACAGAATCAATATGAAACCTGTTTAAACAATTTGGATCTTTTAAGGAAAACAAACATTTATAATGAAACTTTCAAAATATCACATAATGGTCCATTTGGTACAATCAATGGATTAAGGTTAGGTAGTATACATAAGACACCAGTATCATGGAAAGAGATAAATGCAGCATTAGGTCAGGTTGTTCTATTGTTAAGTTTACTCACTAAACAATTGAATTGTCCAATAACGAATCTTAGGTTAGAACCATTAGGGTCGTGTTCTAAGATATTAAAATATGATGCAAAAAATGAAACTTGGACAACTTTGGAAGCATACTATGATGAAAATTTCAAATTTACCAAACTGTTCCATTCTGAGACAAATTTCGATAAAAGTCTAGTGAGTTTGCTTGATGTTATTCAACAGTTAGCTCAACATGTTTTAAATACTAATAATAATAAACTTTCCCAAGTTTCGCAATCATTGATTCGAAACACAACAACTAAGCAAAGCAATGTCAATAATACAATAACAGATGAACTTCCGTATCCAATATTCGATGGGAAGATTAATTCGTTGTCTGTGACACTGTATGGTAAAGAACCTGATATAAAATGGACTACTGCTATGAAATTTTTGTTGACGGATTTAAAATGGTTATTGTTCCTTTCAATAAATGATTTAGCTAACGCTTCTCAGTAGCCTTTACCTTTTATTTTTTATTTTATTTTATTTTATTTTATTTTATATAAAACTGATATATTTTTTGGAATATTAATAGATATATATATATTATGTATATAAGGCAAACAATATGAATATGAATTTGAACAAAGGAAATAATTAATAACAACAAATATTATTTAAAAAAAAAACGAAGAAAAGAAAGTATTGACAATAAGAGAAAAAATGGGATGGATAGTGGAAAGAAAGGGAAGTAAAGGGGACAAATAGTGTTTTTATGCTTTTATTCATTTTTTTTTTTTACCACCAAGAGCTACTAGACCCTTGTTGTTGTCTATCAGGATTATTCCAAGAAGAAGAAAAAGATGAAGATGAAGATGCTGCAGAACCAAACATGTTATTATTCCCCCAATTGTTTCCATAATTTCTTGGATGATTACCCCAAGAACTTTCTCCTGAAGATCTTCTGAAATCTCTTGTACTATCTCCTCTACGACCTCTTCTGTTACCACTACTTCTATAATTATAGTTATAATTACTGTTATGAGCATAGTAATTATTATTGAAAGTAGAATTAGAATTACCTTTTCTTGAAGACAATTTTATAGCATCATTTAAAAAACTTGGAACATCTTGGTTAGTCTCCTTTAATAATGAAACTAAATCTTTGACTATATTTGAATTATTTTCATTAAAGAAAGAAATAGCTACACCTGTATTCCCAGCACGGCCAGTTCTACCGATTCTATGAACATAATCATCAATATCTGTAGGTAAATCGAAATTAAGGACCAAAGTCACATTAGGAATATCTAAACCTCTTGCAGCGACAGCGGTAGCCACTAAAATGTTAGCAGCACCAGTCTTAAATGCATTTAAAGCACGTTCTCTTTCAATCTGGGTCCTATCGCCATGGATAGCAGTTGATCTAAAATTTTGTAATATTAAGAAATCTGTCAATTGATCTGCCATTTTTTTAGTCTCCACGAATATCAAAGTTAAGCCGTTGGATGATTCAAGTAGAATATCTAATAGAGTAGATTTTTTATCAGCATCATCTACAAACAGGATCTGTTGTGTGATATTTTCAGAAGTTGAGCCAACTCTACCAACAGATAAGAAAATGTATTCATTTAAGAAATCGCGAGCCAAATGTTGGATATTGATTGGGAAAGTAGCAGAAAACATCAAATTTTGTCTTTCTTCAACGGGTGGCATATCACATTCTTCAACGATGTGCCTAATTTGTGGTTCAAACCCCATATCTAACATTCTGTCTGCTTCATCTAGGATCAAATATTTGACATTTTTCAAAGAAATTTTGCCACGTTCAATTAGATCGTTTAATCTGCCTGGTGTTGCTACCAAAAGATCACACCCAGAATTGATGTCTCTCATTTGTAACCCAATTGGAGTACCACCATATACCACACAAGGTTTAACCCAAGACCTATAAGTGAATTTGACGGCTTCTTGATAGATTTGTGTAGTTAATTCTCTTGTTGGAGATAAAATGACACACCTTGGCAAACCCTTTTTAGTGTAATTATAATTATAGTAACCATTATCTTTGGTATTATTTACGGGTAAAGAAGAAGAAGATTGATCATGAATTGGACCAGTAAAAAACATCTCAGACAAGATAGGAAACAGAAAGCCACCAGTTTTGCCGGACCCAGTCTGTGCACAACCCATCAAATCTCTACCTTGAGTAACGATTGGAATAGAATATTTTTGAACAGGGGTAGGTTTGATAAAATTAGCCAAAAGAATATTTTCTAAAAGTAGAGGTTCTAAAGGAGGAGATTGGAAATCTTCTATTGCATCCGGTACATTTATACCGGTAGCTTCGACTGGGATATCGTCATAGTTATCAAAATTGATACCGGAATGTAACTTTGGTATAGTGCTTGTGTCACCGAACAACTGACTCTCAATTTGTTCATTCCGTGGGCCTGGACAATGTTTGCCATCCACCCACCTGGAAGAAGAATTTGTAGAAAAATTATTATTTTTATTATTATTATTATTACAATTTTTTCTACGGAATGCTGAAGAGTAATTATATGATCTATGATAATTTAAGTTTGTATTTTTATTACTTTCATTATTATAATAATAATTATAGTTTTTCCTACTATGATGAAAGAATCTATCATTCTCATCAGTATTATTTAGAGGGGAAGGTCTAGTAATTATTTGTGAGTTCTTTACATGATTTTTGGGATCAAATAGATTTAAATCCGACTCAGTGTCACCTCTTAAATGAGGAGGTACATAACCCATGTTTCCAAATGATATTAAGTACTTTTGCTTTAATTTGTATTAAAAGTAAATATATTTAAAAGGAAGAACGGATATATATATATATATATATATATATATAAATTCCACAATTTAAGAATATATTAAAAAAAAAACTATAAAGTAGATATTTTTTTTACTCTTTCCCTATTTATAATAAAAAAAAAAAGAGACAAAAAGAAAGGAAAGGAAAATAAAACAAACAAATAAATCATCCAAGGTCTGTACTTAAGTTATATATATATATATATATAATATAACATAATATGACATAATATATAATATAATATATAATATATTTGTTGTTTGTTTGGATTCTATTGTTAGGAGAAGGTGACACAAAGAAATAGAAGAGCAACACAGCAAACAATAGACACTCCCCTAAAAGCCATTTTCTTTTGTCTTTTGTCTATTGTTTACAGAAAAAGCCGAAGGAAGAACAAAAGATTTCAATTTCCATTTGGTTTCCGCCCCTCCGCACACCTACAATGAAAACAGAGAAATGGAAGAAAATGTACACACACACTCCCCCCTGACTATAGCGCCTTGAAACTTGTGTCCAGCTTATTTCTTTCTCTGTTAATGCGTGGGGGAGGGGGGCGTGGGTGAACATATCTCTTCTTGCCATATATATATATATATATATAAGAGATAGATACAGAGAGATACAGAGACAGAGATGGGATGAGATGAGATGGAAGAAACGAAGGAAGAAACAATTTAATCATCTTTCACGATCTTCCCTTCAAAAAGATAAGTGATCTTCGTTAAATATATATATATATATATATATTTATTTATTTATTTATTCATAACATCCTATAAATATTGGTATCATTTTCTACTTTAGATAAATCGTCCAATTGATCCCACCATGCAAACAAGTAGTTTTCACAAATGATCTTAAACCATGGTGTGAAATGATAATAATCTTTGTCCTTTAACATATTTTGAAACCGTTCTTTACTAACCCACATATAGTTGTCAACCTCATTATAATTTGGATTGACTGTTAAAAACTTGTTTGCATCCACTTTGTATATCAATATATAATCAATTTCATGTTCCCCCCATCTATTATCTGGATCATTGCATGCTGCCATATAATGGATCCTGTTTAAGAAATGGAATTTCCCATTCTCTTTCAACTCATTCGACGGAATACCTAATTCATGGTCCAGTTTTCTTATAGCCGCATTAATAACACCTGCCACATTCTTATTCAAATCACCTTTCTTACTAACATCACCGATCTCATCATCCACACACAACGGATGAGAACAACATGTATTGGTCCACAACAAGGGGAACGTGATCTTTTCTTCAGCTCTTCTCTGTAACAAAAGTTTCCCGTTCGAATCGAACACAAAACACGAAAAGGCCCGGTGCAACAACCCACGTTCAATGTTGGCCATTAAATGACATGCTTTTTTAGTAGCTGTGCCTACAACGACGTCGTTGTAATCCAACACAATACAATTCTCGTTCATTAATTTGATTTGTTCTTTATCATACCTTGAAAATTCTCCATTGGCTTCTATTGGTATGTCACTTGATTTCGAGTTTGGACGTTTCGAGACTGGTATTACATCACTTGAGAATTGAGATAAGATATCCTTTTCAGATAACGATTTGACTAGTTCGCTATATTTAGACATGGCGCATCAATGTTCTTTTTTTCTTTTTCTTTTCCTTTCTTTTATTATTTATTTATTTATTTTTATTTATTTTTTTTGTTGCAACTATACGAAGAGGGAGTAAGTAAAAACAAAAGTCCCACATATATATTCACTTGTATATAAATATATATATATATATATATATATGATCTAAAACAGAACGAAACGAAGAAAAGAAAGGGGGGGAAGGGGAATTTTATTTTTTTAATATTTTTTTTCTTTTAGCCAAGAAAGGAAACAATGGGGGGGAGGAAATGTCTTTCTTTCTATGAAATTCGAGAATCATTTTCTTTTCCCTCGACGTAAAAAAAAAACGAAACCAAAAACAAAAAAACAAAATGTCGTTGCTATGGTAACGTAACCTTTTTCCCCTTTTCTAGACTTTTTATCCGAAATTGGAAAGTTTCGTATATATTTCATTTTTTTTTATTATTTTTCCCCCCCACCCCTTTTTTTTTTGTTTGCTTTGTTTGTTTTAGATTTTTTAGATCATTTCTCGAAGGGTTTTTTTTTTTATCTTATGCCGTACTTATTAGTTGTTATTGATACTCTGGGAAAAATCAGTTTAAAGTCATAAAATATTAAAAAGGAAAGAAAGAAAGGCAAGGGGAGGGGTCAACTTTTGAATTTTCCTATCACTTTATTCCGGTAGATCAATTATTATTATTGTCGCTCGTCCATACTTTGAGTATTTTTGTTGGGTTCTCATCCCTCTTCCTTCTTTATTTCGAAATTGTATTGATACAAATATTAACCCAATTGAAACAAAAAAAAAATTACATAATATAATATTGTAAGATATTCTGTTAGTTGATTATTTTAATTTGTTTGTGTTGTCTTGTCTTGTTTTGTTCTGAGTTGCTGAATTCGATTTATTTTGTTTTACTGTGTTGAATTCGTTTAATTTGTTTTGATTTGTTTTATCCTCATTTATTAATTGTGTTTTACATATTTGTTTTCCGTGATTCGAAGTTGACATTAAAAAAGGAGAAGGAATTAATGGATATAAATAGACGAGTTTTGATGAAATTCAATTTACTTCCATCTCTACCTCACTAATATAATTATATAATCATATAGAAAAGAGGACAAGAAAATAGTGAAGAAGTCTTATAGGTAAAAGAGAATATGTATATAGTATTATATCTATTTACCCAGATCTCTTTCAAATATAATAAAAAAATTTAATTGTTTACTGACTAACTAGACAAACCTTTCTCACAGTATTGAACCTTTGTAAAAAAAAAAAACAGAAAATAATCTAAATGTAATATTTGCTGCATGAATTTGCCTCCCGCATACCAGCTTCTTCTAAACCCATAACCGTGTTGCCTCTCTTACCCTTACAACATATCTTGTGTCGTAGCATCAATCATAATGTACCCAGTGCTTTTCCTCTTTAAAAATCCTCTACTAATAGAATAACTTCATTGACATCTCCACAGGAAGTTGTTAATTTTTTTTTTTACCAAGAGGGTGAATTGAGGTTCCTAACATTTGGAACTCTGTTGATATTTACTTATTTAAGTTCGAATACTATTGGTACATACCGTGGTACTATTCGATCTCAGGGAAACTTGTGTAGATACATTCTTTTCGGGTAGACAGACATGGGCGGGTTTCTGTTTACTGAATAAGAACCGTACTTCTATAGAATAATATGCTTATTGGTAGATATAATGTCACATACCCAGCTATCTAAGATCTCGATTTACATCAGGGTAACGTATCTCAAGAATTATACTGGAAAAGAGGTGAGTTTGAACTTAATGACAACGAGAGTAATGATTACAATTTCAATAATGATAGTGTCGATTGTATCCATGAGGATTTTGGTAAAAAAAAAAAATGCTGAATTTCTGGGAGTTGGATATTTTTCATTACATGATATCAATTCATTCCCAAATGAGAGACGCAGACTACATAACAAGTGAAAATATTAAAAATGCATTCTCTTGTAGTATAGATTCATATGACTTAGATATTTGGAATATTCACCATTGAAACAGTGATGAAGATTTTATGAAATTTTTATTATTCTTTATATAAACCATTATTTGCAAAACGCTGATGAATTCTTTAGACCATATATATATATATAGGGCTGGTGGTAGTTAGTGTAGGGTACGACGTGTCGGAATATGAGCAACACCCAAAGCAAAGACTTAAGGTGAATTTGCCTAATGAATTTTGCACTATTTTTTTTTTTATTAAAGGGGCTTTAAATTTGGCACAGATGCATTGTCCGGGAGGGGGGGGGGAGTCATCTCGTTGATGGAAAGTGTTTGTTCGATAGAATATTGTTTGTTCTGAAGCGTTTTTTACATTTGACTGGGTTACGAAATCAATATTGGATTAAAAAATAGGTGTCGGAACATGTATTTAAAGACATATCTTTTGTTTGTTGATCGAATTGGAATACAAATAAATCTAATAACTCCAAGAATTTATTTTGAACTTGGGAAGAAGAAAACTTTAAAATAGGTAAAACCCATTTTCCGTGTATTTGAAGACTTCGTTTTCAAGTATGTTGATCCATCTCTGTCCTTAAATAGATCTTAAGGAATTTTTGCATAAAGAATTAATAGAAATAAAGTTCAATTTCAAGAAATTGATGGGAAACCAACAATGATACAACATGTTCCTTTTCTAAAACAAGAATTTTCAAATGAGGATGAAGAAGATTATGATGAAAAATTGGATAAGGCCTTTAATAAAACAGTCGGATATATCACAATTGATGATATATCCAGATATTTGGAGACTTTAGAAATTATTCCGAATGATGAAGAAGAGGACAAGAGGTATAATGAAATTGGTACAGGACAAAAGCAATACCATTCTTCTTTTCCTCCTTCTTCTTCCTCCTCCTCAATTCATCAATATTAAGGTCAATCAAGTTCTACCATAAGGCATTTAAAACAAGATCAAATTCTAAAATCATCTTTATACTCCTATAATGACGCAATTATATCTATGAGTTTGCATGTCTCTATTAGAAGATATTTTACAAGGAGCGGTAGAATGTGGTGTTTATTATTATTATTAATCTGTTTTCCCATTATTCCGAGAGGGGATATTTTTCTGTGATTGAAAATTGACGGTCATTCATAATTTTGAAAACTGTATGTTATTTATTATAATATTACATACTTATATGATTTGTACATTAACTTTGTTTTTTTTATTAATATCGTAACATATTATTTATAACATTTTTTTTTTATATTTACCTTCATTATTTTCATTTTATTCATTCGACATACTAAATCATAATTGTGGAATATGAACGTTAAACTGCTCCCTTTCGTTATCAGGAATAGGGTCCTCTCCTTTAAAAATACATTTAAAATCTACAATAAATGGTTGTAACATAACTATTGGAATATTTAATGTAGGTGAAAATACAATGCAAAGATTTCTTAAGTTCATCTTATTATATTTATTATTATCAGCAATTCTGTTTAATAATTCAAAAAGTGAGTACATCAAAGATAAGTTTGTTTTAGGGATTGCATTAGTTTCAATAATACTTCTGAATCCTAATGCTATCTCACGTGGATTCGAATAATTTTCATCAACAATTTGTTTAAAAAAGAGATATTGCTCGTCCCCAAAAATTGAATGAGGTAAACTTCTTAAAAAAAGTTTGAATAAACCAGACACTGTGTTGACTCCTAAAAAGGCATTGTCAGTGTCATGTTCATAAGTACAGAGGTCGACATCGTACTCTTTATCAAATTTTTCTTGTAACAGTTTAATAAGTGTACTTGAACCACTTAAACGGAAAACACCTTCTTCCCGCAAACCATGATTTTTGTATAGATATTCTAAACATCTGTAAGCAACACTAGGTATCTCATATTTGTTTTGGTACATATGTGAACTTAGTGTCAGGCATTTATCCAAACTGGATCCAAATACAGTTTTCTTATTCAAAGATTCTGTACTTGGTTGATTATCTGTTATGGATTTGTGTTTTCCATCGAGAGATGTAACAATAGAATTTTGAGATACTACTGTAACAGCTTCAAAGTCTAAAGTGTCATTAATACTTTGAATATGTGAGGAAGCTGTAGAGGTGGATGATGTCATGGAATTTAGATTTAGTTTTTTGAATGGAAAGATACTTCTCATTTTTAATCTTCTTGCTTCGCGCTCATCCAACGTATCATTTTGATCAACAACTTGTCTTGGTAAAGAATCTGTGTTTGTACTCGTAGTGTACTGGTTATTTATAAATAAGGAAGATTTTTGTTCGTATGAATTGCCGATTAGATCAATACCGTAGTCAGTTGAGTCGAAAGAAGAACCAATTTTTGACATTGGATAATGATGATCATTATGATTTTTTGATGAATTTATCCAGTGATTTGAAGAACTAGCACTAGATGAACGGTTATGTGAAGTATAAACTGGATGATCAACAATCTCATTTAACGCTAATACCCAGGATTCACGCTCCTTAAAAGTTTCTGTGCATATGTAATACTTGGAATTTGAGGATAAACTACTCTTTTTATGTTCACAAATCAAAAACCCATTTTTAGTTCCAAATTTATCATCAGGTAAGTTTGGAATAATTTCCAAGGTACACTGTCTCAATTTTATAATTTCAGTTGTTTGATTTCCTTCTAATAAATGTAAAGTGTCACCATTTAAAACTGCATATTTGATTTTCCAACTAGATTGATTCCCTAAGGCCTTTTTGGGTCTTCTAACTATAATATTTCCCCTCTTGACATTATCTTCCATTACCATGGGCTTTACCACAGTATCAGTACTTAAAAATTGTGCAATTTTTAAACCGACATGTGGTGGGATCTCGGGTATACTGAATATACTTTGAAAGTATGAATTAAGTTGCAAATTTCTTAAAAAAATTTTGCTGGGTACAACAGTTTGAAATAATGCTCTTTCTGGTAAAGTTGGTAAGGATAATGATGAAATATGTGATTTTAAATATACATCTAATTCTCTGATTTTAAGCACAGATTTAGCAAATTTAAATATTTCCTTTTCTGATTTTCTATCTATAACACTTAAAAGGACCAAATATTCTCCATGATTTACGTCCCGTTCTTGATACAGTGTACTTAGTATTTTAATTTTGATGGTACCAAAATCTTCAGGTTGAATAAACAATGGAATTTCAGATTTAATACTATTTGTATTTGATTTAATAGTACTAACTCTAGAAATACGAAAGTTACTTGAATGTGGACTTCCTGTATTAGCACTGTGAATGTTAGGTGCGGATAACAAGGTATCCTTTCCATTTGATGAGTCTTTAAGGGAAGTTATGTCCTGATTATGCTTCTCTTTATTTTGTGTAGTGTTATTAACGCCAGGATTGGTTTCTTGTTGTAATGATGTAGAAAGTGAATGTTTAGTATTTATACTATCGCTGTTTTTCTGATCTAATAGTACTGGTGGTCCTAACCTTTTCAATGATGATGATATAGGGCTTGACGGTTGTTGGCTAGCATTTGGACGTAATGCTCCATCAGACTGCGTTCCTTCAAGAACATCCCTATCGTTAGTAATCGTTTGGTTCTTGTTAAGGTTATCATTAAGATTAGTTAATTTAGTTTCTCCAGAGGAATTTTCAGGGAGTTGAGTGAAATTCTCAATCTTAGTTTGTGCAACAGGTGAAAATTCAGGTTTATTATCTAAAAATTCCAAATTAGTATTATTATTTTGAGTGTTGTTATACCTAACAAGGCTATCATGAATATTCATAGGATCGTTTTTCTTGGTGAAGTCGAGAGATTCAGGAACTATAAAATGAGCATCATCGTTACCATTGTTGTTGTTATTAACTGGTACTTCTTTATCTGGTAATATTGAATCAGATAATACATCGAAATCAATCTCTTTATCTTCAAACTTATCCCTCAATGGTGATCTTAGATGATTATTAATAACGGAAGTGATTCTGTTTAATTTTTGTGGAGAACACATTCTTTCTTTCATTGGGGAAGAAAGAAAGTTTTTGGTGATGTTATAGAAATTCTTGACGTTGTGTATGTTACAGAAGTTGCAGGACTTGCTAATTCGGAGTTTATGTGATTAGATTTTACTATATTTTGAATTTGTAGTTTTGAATTTAGTAAAATATTATTAGAGGACTCCATAGTATTATTTTTATCAATAGACACATTGTTCTCAAAATTTAGTAAAGGTGGTGTTCCCTTTGTATTTATGACTTTCTCCTGTGGATATATTTTGGGTGTATTTAAAACAAAATCATTTTTTTCAGATAAACTTTGTATATCTGGTAATTTTAATCCCCTACCATTATTTTTTCTCTCTATAGATCTAGTTGGAAGAACCAGTTCTTTCTTAACAGTCTGATGATAGCTGACATTTATTTGTATTTGGTCAATGCTTGCGTCATTGGATTCACCACTATTCTTTTGTTTCAATATTTCTATTGTTTGTTTTAAGCTCCGTATCTCTGCTTCATATTCTTGTATTTGTAGTTTCAGCCTAATATTTTCTTTAAAAAGATTGTCATAGCTTGGATTATTATTGTTGTTACTTTTAGGATCACTTTGCCTTTCTATATGCTCAATGGATTTATCTTTCTCTAAAATGTGGCTATCATATTGGACCAATAGGTCTAGTGTTTTAGTACTCAACTGACTACTACTCATGAAAGTTGGGACTTGCTATATTTGTTATACAATATTACTCTTTGTTGGAATGGGAGTATAAATATAAAAAAAAGAAAGGAAAAGGAAAAGGAATAGGAAATGTTAAATGTAACTGCACCCTGTTTTATCTTTAACCTTAATTGAAGGAATAATGTAAATGTGACAATTTGTTAAAAGAGCAAAATTGAGTATAGTATATTGTAAGTTATTATATTATTATAAGTTTAGAAAAAGAATATATGAGAAATATTGTTGTTTTCTATATTCTTTTCTAGAGGTTCTGACGAAAGAATTCCAATTGTCAAAATAAAGTTATCAATATGACTTGTGCAGTACTTGGCTTATCAATAAACTTTAATTTATCTTACCTTATATTCTTTGTTTTCTTAAGGTTTATCCAGGCCTACTACAACGTTCAATATTTTAAATTTGGTAGTATTAACAAAAATTGCAGTTGTTGCCTTATTATCTCCTGTTTGGATTACCTCTGGAAGACTCAGAGACAGAGTCTTGTATTTATTCTTACCGTTCATTCCTGTCACTCAGTTAATCAGAGTTAATCCATTTCAGTATTTAATATTTCCCCTCAGTTTTAGATGTTTTCGGAATTTTATTGTTTCACTCGAAGCATTTTCCGCTGTTGAGATTGAGTTTGAATCTTAAAAAATGATACGATGTGCACAGCTGTTTAAAACAGTTACATTGGAGAACAGCCTCCAAAGATAGTAGGATATTTGACAATGAACTTCTTTTAACCAGCAAAATATTCATCTAATATATATATATATATATATATATTCATACATAGTTAGAGGCTCTTTTTTATTTATTTGTTCATATTATTTATAGGGGATAATCAAAATTCATAAGTCTTTTAAAAGAAGTTCAATTACCGAGCTAGCATGATCTTGAGATACAATATGTTTTTCTAAATGTTTATCGTTAGAAGGTTCTATCACTTCCCAATCATATTCTTCTTTCTTTTGTTCGTAAATTTCTTTCCATTTAGGATCTTTAGGAATTATCGGTTTTCTTCTTACTTCAATTTCAATTCTTGGCCATGACTTTGGTCCTACAATAACAGCAAGTGGGATCCCAAGGGAATGTGATATGTTGATTTGTGTACCTAAAGTCATGTCACTACCAAAAGAATGATATATATCGTTCTTTAATATAGGTGAGAGGGATAATTTTTCTGTTATTTTAGAAGTTAAAGATGAACCATTACTCTCTACAGCACACACAGAAACCAAATACGGAGCAATAGTGACTGGCCAATTTAAACCTCTTTCATCTCTTAACATTTGTGCTAGTGATCCAACGATTCTACTGACCCCAATACCATAACAACCCATTTCAACATAATTGTTAATCTTGTTATTGTTTTTATCCATAAATTTCAAATTCATTGGTTTAGAATATTTAGTACCTAATACAAAAGTATGACCAATTTCTATTGATTGGAATGCTTTCAAGGTACCATAGTTACATTCAACACATCTTTCTTTATCGACTGCATCCACTATTGAGATTCCATCGATTTGTCCAAAATTATTCTTAAGATAAAATTTAAATGGGAAATCAGGAAATTTTGATTTTGAATTTATTCTACAATCCATAACTCTTATAAACTTAGCAAACATAAAATCTTTATTATCTCTTTCAAATATATCTAATATTCTATTGTTTGATAATAATGTCAAGTTGGAATCCACGTCGTGATCTATGGCTTTGAGGGCAAGGTTCCAATTCAAGCGACGACCTTTAGGGAAATAATAACAGATAAGTGTACGATGATCCTTAGATAAGGCATAGTTAACATCTACATCACCAGACTCTTGTCCCTCTACTAGTGGGAATGATTCAGTCTTCTCTTGAGTAGTAGTATTATGGCAGTTAGAGCATTCGAATAATGTATCTTCCCCAGATTTATCAACAAAATGGAATTCCATACTAACATCCCCACCCATATCACCATTATCAGCCCATGCTTTAGTATAGGGGACTTTTAAAGCTTTAAATATGGAATCATACACCTTATTTGTCTTATTGAAGATTTCTCTTGACTCCTTTTCCGTAGCAGCAAAGGAATAAGCATCCATCATTAAGAATTCCCTACCACGTAATAATCCACCACGAGGTCTTTTTTCATCTCTATACTTTTTGTTTAATTGGTACACAACAAAAGGCATATCTTTATAAGACTTGATATAATTCTCCATTAGATTTGTAATATCTTCTTCACATGTAGCAATAAGACAAAAATCGCTGCCTTTATTATCTTTCAATCTAAATAATTCCTTACCTTGTTTATTCCATCTTCCTGTTTTATCCCATAACTTTTTAGATGATAACGAGCTTAGCTCTAAATAAACTGCACCTAATTCATTTTGTAATTTTGAATGGATCAAACGATTTAATTTATCTATTGTTCTTTTCCCCAAAGGTAAATATTGGAATAACCCACTTTGTGTTTTCTTTACATAGTTTAAATGTTCAAGCAAATCTGGGGTTGATAATTGTTTAAGAAGAGTTTTGTTGAAATGTTTAATTTGGAAAGGATTTATTAGTTTTAGCATTTGATTCGATAAAGATTCCTTATTTTGAAAAACATCAATTGATCAATATATTATTATACTTACAAAACAACTAAGTAAATATATATATATATATATATATCTGGAGGTGCATGGGTATAATTGTAAACAAACTTCGACGTTCTTTTGCCGTTTTCTTTGTTCTATGTAATATTTCTCTAAGTTCTTTTTTTACATACCATCCCCTTCCTAAATATTCAGTTCTGTGTAGTCAATCCAAGTTTGATGGCTATTGACTAGTAAGTAGTTATTCTTTAAATTTTAAACCTTCAAGGGAAAAATTAAAAACAACTGAAAAAATAGAAAGGAAAGTAGAGTGACAAAACCAAAGAGTGTAAAAGATACGTTTTTAACCATTCATAGAAGATTTATACTGTGCCATGTATCTGTTGTGACTTTCCATCTATTCTATATATTTATGCGTGTATCTAAAAAAAAAATAAACAATATTAAAATAACTTAATAAAAAGATATTATAAATACATAATATCAATAATAAGTAACCACATCATCGTACACTTAAATTTAAACTTAACACCACATTCAATTCAATAATAAAACCAGGATGATGTTAAACAACTTACTACTTGATATTAATTTATGTAGCCAACTGACCTTACTTAATTAAAGAATCTGGAAGATCAATGGTAGACAATATTATTTTAATCATTCAGATTATGAAATCGTTTGAGAAGTTCATATCTCGAGTCAAACTATTCTATTCACTAATTGCAACTACTCTGTTATTTCCATGATCAACGTACCGAAAGTTGGTAATAACTGTATGCGTTTCAAGGTTGGAGTTCATTTTATTAAGCAGCCCGGCTATCAACTAACTTTTCAAATATCTAACCATTTTTTTTTAAAAAAAATGAAAAAATAAAGGTGTCGAGTTATGTTTAAACAAAGTATAAGTTACCTGAACCTTTAATCGTGAAGATCCATCACGGCTAAAATAATAAGACTCTTCGGTTTTGGAAAGATTCTCCAGCGACTAATGCTGTAAATTGTATGACATAGCCAGTGAAACCAATGAGCTTCCGCAAAAAAAAAAATACCTGAAAGATATGAATAGTGTTCTTTAGGAGTGTAATGAAGTTTTTAAGGAAGATAGAAATGTCAATTTCAGTGATAGAGATATAAGCTGCTTGTAAGAAATCAATCAAGTGGATCCATAACTAATTTTGGGTTAAGCTAATGTTTGGACTAATAGGTTCAGAACCACCTAACAATGAATGGGTTGGAACTGGGATTAGTTGGCTACGATGATCTATAGCTGGAACTAGAGGTAATGATGGTTTCACCTAAATGCCAATGAAAGGGGGCATTGGTCAATAGAAACTTTTCCCTTTATAATAATAAAAGCAAGGAACTGAACGATATTAATCAACTTGTTTTTAGATTTCTTCTTTTCACTCACGTTTGAGTGTATAAGCATCGGATAATATAACTGGATATTTAGTATCTTCGATCATAGAGAGAGTGATTTCAGTAACGTTGGCTTTAGTTTCAAGATCATTTTTTTTGGTAAAGAAAGATTTATTGGAGTATTTATATACTCAATTGAAACTTCAACGTCAAAGAAATCAGCTGGAATACCTTAGTAGATAGTTTTTTGTGTGACTTGAGTGGTTCTAATACATCTATCAATTTGAACATAAGCTTTTGCAACGCTCAACTACCATTACATGACCTATACTGTTGTGTGATTATGAGTTTTTCTATTGAGAGATGGTATTTGGGACATTAAAAAATATGTAAGATAACAGCATATGGACCTGCAATACCATTTAAGATAGGTAATTCACTGATAATGAAAATAGTTTAGAGAACACCTACATATTTGATTTCACGTACCTGGGAATTCATAGACTTTATCTTAAAGAAGTAGACTGAAACCATTTCTTGTTTTATATATATATATCCGGGAAAATAAAAAAAATCATATTAAAAACCTTTAATAAACTCTTCCTATCTGATTAAATGGTTGGTAATTATATAAGATAGTTACATGCTAAAAAACATGAACGAGGGAAAATACGTTGAAAATGCAGTTATTTCTCTTTTAATTATTGTATATATTTTATTTATTTTTTTTTTATTTTGTCAAAGTGGATAATTAACTGAGGTTCAAAAAGAAATCTTCTAGAGGTCAAGACAGAGTTTTCGTTACTCTATAATGAAAAGCAAAGAAGATGTATTATTAATCCACTCAAGAAGCAATACGCTGCGATTCGAGAAGTAAAAGAAGAAAACAAGTTTTTATTGACAGAACGAAAAGCTAATGGGGTATATGCCTCTATTAATAATACATATATATATATATATATATATTAGAAAATATTATTAATTCATTTATCTGGTTTCTCATTTAATCATCTCTTCTGATTAATTCTACAAAGTCTCAAATCCTTTAAAAGACCATCAATTAAAATGATTTTTAAAATATAAAAAAAAACCAATGGCTTCCACACAAACTACCATAGATCATAAAGTCAAGATCAAAATTTCTTATTATACCCTACATTTAGTCATTGATGTTTTTCTAAAAATAAGATTTTGTTTTCTTTTTGGAAATGTTGCCCTACTTTTTGTTTCAGTTTCAAAAGGAAAAATATTGTTTGATTTGGTCATGTGCATATCATGTGATTTTGAATAAAATCCGGGTAATGCAGTTTGTGTAATTCTCACTTTTTTTTTTTCTCTCTAGTTTGAAAACATAAAGACATATCAAAGATAACAATAAGAATAAGAGGAAATGATGATTAAAAGAAAATCTGTCTAAAGTGGGTTACTTAATAGTAGAGACGTAGGTTTAGTTAAATTATCACTTGTCTACATATGATACTAGCTTAGTCTTTTTTATTTTTTTATAAGAAACCAATTTTTATTTTTGTTTTTTTATTTTTTGGTAAGTAATTAAAAGGTTCCTATATATATTTCTCCAATCCGATAGTATCGAGTGTGGATTCTTATTCTTTATCCGTTCTTTTCATTTATTAATATATATATGTATATATATACATATATTTCTATTTTTGTTATTAATACTACACCATGTCTAATAGAGAAGCGAGTAGGGTATATGAATTGATTGTGGAATCCGTTATTAATGAAGTTAGAGAAGATTTCGAAAATGCAGGGATAGATGAACAGACATTGCAAGATTTAAGAAAAAACTGGCAATTAAGATTATCAGAAAGTAAAGTATCTTCCTTTTCGTGGGACGAATATTCAATTATTGATGGAAATAACAATAATAATCAAAGTATCACTAATGGCACGACAGGTTTAAGTATAGATACTAATAATAATAATAGCGTTGTCAATAGTAATGTTAATGATGTATTGAATAATGAAATAGCTGATCAAAATTTGAATGAGTTTAATATAAAACAAGAAAATAGTAATGATCTATACCCTAATTTAAGTCAAGGTTTAGTATTACCTGGTTTTGATTCTAATTCGATACCCACACCACCACAACAAACCTCAACTGTATTAAATGTTAACACATCAGATAATAGTAATAGTAATGACAATAAAATTCCTTTAATCAAAGAAGAAGAAGGTTTAGATAATCAAAGTAAACTTCCGGACACTTTATATGAACAAAATAACACTGAAACTAATTCCAATAATGATAATGTGAATAGTGGAAATATCAAGATAGAGGAGACACAGAGATCAACAAATTTGGATAATGGACCACTTGTCGCGACTAATGGAAAGATTGAACTAACTTTAGAAGACCCAAATGGTACAGTAGAGGAACAATTAAAGTTACAAGAAAAAAAGGCTAAAAGAAGTGCTTTATTGGATACAGACGAAGTAGGATCAGAATTAGATGATTCTGATGATGACTATTTAATATCTGAAGGTGACGATGATGGTCCAGACGAAAATTTGGTATTGTGTCTTTATGATAAAGTTACAAGAACTAAAGCTAGGTGGAAATGTTCTTTAAAAGATGGTATTGCTACTATTAACCATAGAGACTATACTTTCCAAAAAGCACAAGTAGACGCTGAATGGGTATAATAAGTGGTTTATTCATTCAGTTGTCTTTTTCTTTTCTTCCTCTTTATATATTTAACTCTCATTATTTTCCCATTTTGTATTCCTCTGCGACAAAAATTGAATTGTAATTATCACATTTAGATTTTAATTGACAGTTATAAGTATTTAAACTTTAATTACTAATGAATTTTTTTAATAATTCTAATAATGTAAAGTTTTTTTTTTCTCTCCTTTTTTCCCTCTTTTTTAATTTCTTTCTTTTTTATCTAGCCATTGAACTCATTCATTGACAAAAAAATAACATTTATATCAATTTATAAGAAAATATGCTATTGTTAATATTACGAGAAAGCCTCTGCAATATACATAGAAAGCTACGTAACATAATAAAATTAAAAATTCATATAAAATGATTAGTAAAAAAAATTTAATAAAAATCTTGGAAAGAATATAATTATAAAAGAATATTGGCACTGGAATATGGACAATAGTTATTTATTCAATAGGATATATACCTTTACCATTCTTAATGAAAATATTCTCAATATTTTGAAGAGTAACTAAGGTTTGTAATGACATCATATCAGTAACAGCACTTCCCATATGCGGTAAAGCTGTGACATCCCACCTTTGTAACAATTCTTTCCTGATATTACCAGTCGACTCATCCTTAAATACGTCTAGACCACAACTGGCTACTTTCCCACTATCAAGTGCTTTTAGTAGTGCAACCTCATCGATAGCATTACCTCGGCCAACATTGACAATTCTAACACCATCTTTACACATAGATAATGTATGATCGTTAATCATATCATTAGTTGCTTTACCACCGGGCAAAGCTAATATGATCAAATCTGCTTGATTCCATGTTTTAGGATCTTTCAAAGCTGGTAAATATTCGGCATCATACCCTAATTTTTCTCTTGGGATGGGACCCGATCGTTTATAATATTGAATTTTCATGTCAAACGCTCTATTTAATCTATAACCAATGGTACGACCAATGGAACCAAACCCCAAAATCAAGGCCGTTTTTTTCATAGGAGAAATGATATGTTTACCACCGACTTTGAAGTTTTGAACAACATTAACAATTTTTTGCTCCATTTCATTACTTGTTTCCTTTTGTAATTTAAGTTTTTGAGGGAATTTATAATGACTTATTGTTTTTTCATATCCATTTTTACAAGTAAATTCTAAATTATGAATATCAGTTAATTCAGTACCCAAATAATCTCTACAATTTGATATCCTCCCATATTCTACGAATTTAATTAAATATTCCCAGAATGATGTCATTCTAAATACACTTGTCACTAAATGGATAGCTAATTCACATACAGAGTCTGCTGCATTGGGTCCAACATTGACCACTAAGCAGTTTCTTTCTTCACGTAACCATTTGATCTCTTGTACGTTTAAAACATAATCTACGCCAACCCATGGAACCAGCATAACTCTTAAAGTTGGTGGAAAATCTTTTAAAAAGGGACTTGGTCCACCAAGAATACTACAAAATTCTTCTGTCATCCATACACCATGGCAACTAGATGTGGGTAACCACCTCCTAAAATCTTCAGCAGTAGTGATTTTATAACGAACAAAATTGATATTATGGTTTTTCTCTAAATTATGCCAAAGTGGTAATGTATCATCTAGTTCCCACTGTAACCTATAAGGAATTATAATATTGATATTTTTACCTGTCATAATAAATTTAACGTTGTGCTCTTCTCTTTTTCCTTTCAGTTACTTAATAAAGTGCTTGTAGGTTTTATCTTTGTAAATGTAATGTAATTGTATTTGAAGATTTTTGTTCTAAATATTTGTTTCTTATATACCTTTCCCATAAAGCATTCCCTTATCGACCTTTGTATTTCTCCAATTTCATAAAATTTATGCCGGTAAAGGCTTTTTATTTTAAATAATGGAAATAAAAAAAAATAAAGATGAAAGGAATATAACAAGCGGTGAATTAATATAGAGAAACTTGTGCAGGTCTAACAAAAGTTGAGAAACAAGGTATAATATGATATCAAGTTTTCTCTGGTAAGATCAATGGTTTCAATGTGTGGTAAATGATGCTGTAATGGGTGGTTATGTTCTTTTGTTTTTTGTCTTTGTCTTTTTCAAATAGTTAATGTTATTTTAAGCAAAAAAACTAAAATAAATAAACCTTCCATTCCCTCTTATATTTAGTGAAGAAACATAAAATAAGAAAAAGAGTAAACCTTCTCTATAATAGTACAACGTAATATTGAGAAATATTTGTTTTCTAATTGTGTCTTAAATACAAACCAATATATATTAGATATTAAACAAAGTTAATATCAGAGATAAAATTTTATACCTACCTTTTGGTAAAAATCAGTCCAGATGGAGAACAGCAAAATGATTGGTTAAAAGATCCATTATAATCTGACAAGATCTAACCTTGTGAACTTGTCTTCTTACTTTAATTCATTTAATAATTTTTTTTTTTTTTTGCGGAGTCTGACTTTTCAAATAAAGGTAAAACTTGTGATAATGAAGATTGTTTTAAATTTTCTAGTGAGTTTAATAATATATTTTTAGTTTGTAATTTAAGATCCAATTTTATTTGTCTTTGTTTATCTTTCTATGATAGTTTGTAATTCGTTTTCAAAAATAATAAGACATCCTATTTGGATGATATGGCTTCATGTTTCAGTACAATATGATATGATTTCTTATTGGAAAATATTTCTAATTTAGATGAGAATTCGAATTCTTCAAAAATACTGTAATAGATATTTGTTGCTTTTTGCATTGTTTCCTCTCCTAATATATATTTATTCCATTCTTTCCAGAATAATCTATTCTTCTCACACTGATTTGTCTAACTTTCAAAAAGATCAATAACACGGATGGGTGTCCCACCAATTCTCAATAAAAATCTAAATACACTTAACTGTTGAAATATCTAGTAGTTAGATGAGATACTTAAAATAGAGCAAAGCAAACAATTGTTCAGAAAATATGTTTCATTACATTTAAACCTTGAACTAGATATTTGTTGTTATTGTTTGTGATTTGATTTAAAATTTTAACTTTGGAAGCTTAGTCACGGTATTTTTTTTAGTTTCATGTAATAACTTAGACTCGATGCTATATAAAATTATAGGCTTTCTTGTAGAATTCATTGGGTTATTATTGTTGTCCATATTAGTATGTTCATTACTAAATGATTTGTCATTTTATTAAATTAATATATTTGTGTTTTAAAATAATATTTATTTAGATCGATGGAGAGTAAAGGATAATGAATATAGAAACCACATTTCCTTACTCTATATGTTAAAAGCACTGTGTTACGTACATTTGTGTGGATCAATATAATCTTTTTCTCTAAGATTTTTTTTGTCATTCGTTATTCCTTTGATGTTTTATAGAGAAGAAAGTAAAGAAAAAAATAATCAAAGATAATAAGTGAAATAGAGTGAGTAATGTCAAACTGAGAGGAAATAATATTATTCATGTTACGGACTATTGCCTATCAAATAATGCAAAAATTCCACCTGTGTAATGTTAAAATGCAATAAGGTATTTGTATTATTTAGGATGGTACTATAATATACAATATTCAGGAACCTTCGAATTTATCCTTGCTGTATTTTGAATAGAAGAACAAGTTCCCATCAAAGCTTAAATATTACAAAAACAATAAGTAAAATAAGAAAGGCGAGGTAATAATCTTTAATATGTATATAATATTATAAGTTTTGATATTTGGAGTGATCATCAAATATTTGGTTTTTTAGGAATTACCTTTCAATCATATTTTTACACTTGTTAATGATATTAACCTGGAAAATAAAATTTATAATTTAAAATTTTTCATAATCATTTAAATAGTGGCAGAAATATTGATTTAGAAAGAAAGAATTATTGTTCATTTTTACCAAAATATTTTTTTTTGTGAATACATAGTAACTTAAATTGAAAAATTTACATTATGTAACTCATGTCCTGAGGGTGGTTATATTAATAACAAAAAGGGTACCTTCCTAAATAAAAATGAATATGTAGGTAGCAGGATTAATAATACATGTGTATTTTTTTTTTCAATACGTTTGACTTTTAAAATATCTTTAGTTTTTTTAAATTAAAAAAAAACAAGTTAAATTCTTCTGATTTGTCTTTAATTTTATTAAAAACGTAGAACTAGACATTTAAACAGTAATAGTTTTTGAGGTTTCATTTTTTCTAAAAGAAGAGAAAAATAAATACAAGAATTTTTTTTTTATTTTTTTTTTTAGTAATATCTGTGTGGATGTTTAAAAAGATATTTGCAGAAGAAGTTTTCACCTTACTCATTTTTGGAATATTCTTCTTAAATTGAACCCAACTTTTATTATCACCTTCACGTCTCTGTTATTCGGTCATTATCTTATTTTTTTTTAAAAAAAAAAGGAAAACTGTAAAAAAGCCTAGCGTCGCCTGGTTTCGATCCAGGGACATCAGGGTTATGAGCCCTGCGCGCTTCCACTGCGCCACGACGCTCTGAAAGTTACACTGAAGAAACAACTCAAGATATATATAATGGTTTAGAGAAAATAAGAAATTGTAAAAAAGGACAACTCAAATAATGTCCTAACATGAATCTTCTTAACTTTTATTATCCTAACATATGTTTACTTTCTTTCTATTACTGTTTAGTTATCCAAAACATTACTATGTCCAAACATTTCTAAAGGACACCTATTTCAGTATTCAACTCCTATGTTCAAGTTAGCCTCCCCCAGAAAATATTTTTATATATAATAAGGATAGCAAGTTAAGAATATATAAGAAGGTCATATAATATAGAACATATTTTATAATTATAAGACCGTAGAGTAAACAAAATACCGTTTGTACTAATTACTGTCTTATGTTTAAATTTTGTTTTAATTAGATATATATCTTTAGTACTTTCCGTTTACTAAATATTTCATTTAGCACCACTTAACCTTACTACAAGTCGGTTTGGTATACTATACAGTAGAAACTATGACAAACACAACAGAGCTTGCCTAGTGTTTTACTGAAAACTATCTTTTTAAATTATTCCACATCCAAACACATATAAATGCTATAGATTTCATTCAACATTTAAGTCTCACGTTCGGGTTATTCCCTTCCATATTATACAGAATTAGATATGTGAAACCCAGAACAATACATGATACTTAAGACCAAGAACTGCTCTAATTAATAAATGGTTGTTTGACATAAATTCTTGCTGAATGTTTTTCAATTTAGGAAATTACCGTGTTAGTTGTTTATTTATTATGATAGAACCGTTTGTAATGTTGAAATTATATTTTTCTTATGGACAAAATTTTATCTTCCAGAAAATTATTCTATATATAAAGGACAAAATAGATAGATTTGACCATTTCTATGTTTATAATTTGTATAGTTATCATTTATAGAAAAACTGAAGAAGTTTATACCAACAAAGCATCACTGTATTCTTATCAACGATTGTTACAGACCTATTTACTATTATGTCAAATATCACCCAAAATAAGAAAAAGCTATCTTTTTCTTCTCAATTATATAATGAATACTGTGCAGTAACTGACCAATCTTTTGTGGAACTCACAGTCTTGGACTAAGACTAAATGTAATACTTCTTTTTTTACTTTTGTATTCATTTATTTCTTATTCCACATAGCACATTACTGCAATAATATTGTTGTTTGAACTTAATTACACCTTGTGTCACATTTTAAAATATGTGAGGTAATAATCTAGAAGTTATAAATCAAACGTTATAAACTGTATATTTACCTAAATAGCTGTTTCAGTGTGTATTAAATAATACAAATATTTTATATGAAACCAGGTAGAATGTTTAGAGAGTAAAAGATAAAAGAATTTATTTCTCATTTCTGTATCCCAACTATTTGTATTTTTCTAAAAATAATTTTGTAAAAAATTTTTTACCAAATTTTCGTTGAGTTAGTGTAAAAATTCGACAACTTGGATCTTAAAAGCTAACAAACGGTTATGTCTGATGATAATAAATTTAAAAAAAAATGTTGTTTTTAGGAATTTATAAAGTTTATTTTTCATTCTTTTTATCAATCATTTTGAAAGTTTACGTAATGATTCTTATATTAAAAACTATGAGTAGAAAATTTTCTTTTGGCTAACATAAATGTCTTCAATCGTTCTACATTTTTTCTTTCAGTGGACACATTTTTTTTTTGTTTTTGGAAAACAGAAAATTATATATATAAAATTCTTAATTATAATATACTCTTATGAAATTTCGTAAAATATGCACTTAACTGTCTTAGGTGTAATAAATGGTTTGGTGTCCTCGATTATTAGGCTTTTAACTATCTTTTCAATAATAATTCACCTAAATCTTACTAAGTAATTTTATAACAAACCATAGGTATTTTCTCAACCCAAAATGAGTGTTTTTAATCCTAATTCGTTTTTAGTTCATGACAAAACATTTTGTTACAATAACTTCTTAAAAAATTCAAAAATAATGATATATATTTGCCGGTGTAATGACTATTTTTTAATAATAGTAAATATTTCGTGTACAAAGATAGTAATTAGTAGAAAGTAATATTTGTTAAGAATTTCTAAAGTGTATAGAAAGTGAATAGAAAATATGGTAGAAGGAAACAGAGTAAAGTAACCATGTTGAATAATAGTAAAAGTGATTATTACTATCTCTTTTGGCTTTATTTTAAATAACAAAAATAGTGTACCAAAACAAATTGACCATATTGTGAGAAAGGCTAATTTATTGAACTGCAGTAGCTTGAAGTAATTTATCAACGAAGTTACGAGACAAAAAAAATGTGTTTAGCGGTATTAACATATAAAAAACTCATATCGAATATGAGTGTTTAAGTTCTGAAAAAAAATAAAACCTGGTAAAAACACAATTATTTCCAGAAATTAAATTATTAGAGTTATAAAGGACTTTATTTTTCTATATCTTTGTTATTTATATATATATATTTGTATTATACGTAAACAAAAAGAAGGATTACATTGTAATTTTAGAATCAATATATTTTACTTTGACTATAATCATATGATTTGTAATATAGAGTTAAAGAATATATTACTTTACAATTCTAAATATGAATTTATCGGGAAGTGTATGGCAAAAATAGAGTTATGGTGCTACATATAATATTATTATTTTGCTGAATAAAAGTTACATGTCCCCATAGTATTATACGCCTAACAGGTAGTTGAGTTTCTCAGCCTTGTGCTAGGGTATAAAATAAAATTTTCTATTTTATATATCAAGAATTAAAAAAAATATTATAACTTAATTAAATAATAAAATTATTAAATTTATTAAAAAAAAAAAAGTATGATATTTTTATTTTATTCTTTGTACCTTAAAAGGTTTTAGTGTGAACAAACTAATTTAACAAAACTAGTGGAATGTTTATAAAAAGTTTAAATGTTAAGAGAACAATTTCATGTAGACAAATATTTGTAGGTTAGTGTGACATGTAACGTTTTTTGTAGGTATATAGTTTTCTTCTGGGTAAAAAATACTTTTATATTTCTCTTTGATGACTTCAGTGTTCCTCTGGATAGAGAATATTATAGATTTTTATTAAATCATATGTAAATAATTTTCCATAGATTTCTGTTCAGGGATTAAACAATTATATAATTAAAAATAAAGCATAAAAAATTGAAATATGCAATAAAGTATTAAAATATTTTCACCTAGATTGGAAATTAATTAAGCAAAGTTACCCATTTATATATATTTTTACCTTTGGAAAAATAAATTAGCAATTCTTATCAGTTTCATCTTTCGTAATCTTGGAATTGTGTGAAACATTTCCACAACTGTGGTTTTTGTAATTCACAGGTTTCTATTTTTTGAAGAATGATCGTTTTCTTAATCGGATATGAGGTCATTCTAGCAGATTTAACTATCCGTGTTTTTAACGGTAACATTTTATTATATAGTTTTTTTTTTTTGTTTATTTTTAAATACCTTTATTTTTAACAAAAAGATAAAATTTATTTTTTTTGTTGAAAAAACAGTAGTCCAAATGTAAAATTTCAAAAAAATAAGAAATAAAAAGACTACACAGGTTAAAAATAATAAAAAACTTGGCAATATTTTAACAAATACTTTATTTGGATTTTAATACATCCACAAATTTTGATGAAATATTGTTGAAATATAATGTTATGGAACGAAATAGATAGAACAATAAGATTTTAGCAGACGCGAAACGATAAATTGTTGACTAATAATTGTTGCGAGGTCACGAAATATTGTTGAGTTTGTTTATTAAATATCTTACTGTTCGTAGAGGAAAATGGCTTAATATTAACATATATAAAGCCAAGGATTTCATCATACATTATTTTTATCTTATTTAAAATCTTTGTATATTATTATTTCTATGTTGTATATAGAGAAAGAAAGTGAAGAACTTTATTATAATTTTGTATACTAAATCTAACTAATATAAAATTGAGAATGTTTACTATATATCCAATGACTACAGGCGCTCATTCTCAACACTATTAAAAAGATAATTTACTACCAAACCTAATAGAGCATTTAAGAAAAATAATAAAGAATGACCAATATTCAATTAATATCAATAGTTATACTGCAAATATGAAAATAAGTCATATAAGCAATTTGTCTTAAAAATCATTGAATTTTAAAAGTTCAACTCAAAATATCACTTCATTACTAATACATTGTTATGGTGACTGTGGGAGATCTTTTTTCCCCCCGTTATTTTAAAAAACTTTATGGTCAAGCTTCAAAATAAATCCACAAATTATTTAGATAAGGTTAATTTATGGAACATATACCCAACACTTTGATTTTTATTGTTGTTGATGAATCAAGAAAATAAATAATATTGATTGTCAAAAAGTCAAGTCAATTAAACCGCCTGTTATGAATCTGTTCTAAAATCTTTTGCATTAATAAAGGATAACAAAGTTCAATGGCACTAAACATTGATATAATAAAATATTTTTACTTATTTATGCATTCTTTTCTTTTCTATTTTTTTTTTCCATTATTTTATATCTATACACTTTTAGAGTCTTCCTAGTTAAATGCTTCCACAAAATCGAATACTATATTAAAATAAGAATTAATTATATAAATAACCATTTTTAGATATATGATTTTTTTGAAAGTAATTCCTTTTTTGTTGAAAACGGTATAATAATATAAATCATAAAGAGCTACAACATTTCCGCTCAACACTCTATAAAGTAGAAAAGATTAATTTCACTATATATCTTTTTACATAATGTATGAAACAAAATATTTCAGACAATTCCTATTAAAAAAAAAATTCTATGTAAAAAGGCACTATAAGAACAAACCTATACAAAACAAAGAGTGTCGAAGCACGACTGATGGTGAAAAACTCTACTAATGAGGATCTCTTCTAGGCAATTGGATAATTCTTAATAACCAAATTTTCATGCCTTTTAGTTCTAAATAAAGGAAACACAAATGTAAAACAAAAATTTCATTAAACGATTGCCAGTATAGACAAAATTTACATACTTGGGGTAAATTTAAAACAAATAGGAAAAAATAAATCAAAAAAGTTGAAACATGTTTTTGCAATAATATCCAATGATCCAAAGTAACTCAACCAGTAAAAAAAATATAATAAAGAAAATTACCTATTTTAACAAATAAATTTTAATTACAATAAGTGAAGTTTTGAAGTAAACAACGTAGCTTATAGAGGCTCTATCTTATTTTAAATACGAGAGTTATTTCAACTTAAAAACCTTTCAAACAATGTGCCCTACATACATACAATGAACAATCAAAACGTATTACTGTTAATACTAATACGATTTGGATGTTTTACCAAACTCAACCTAAAAATCAAGCAGTGTCTTTTTTTTAAAAAAGTAACGCTTATTTATTGATATCCTAATTCTTATTGCAAACTCTTAGAATTGTAGATATTATTAAATACTTCAAAAAAAAAAAATTAGACATTATAGAATGTTTACTTTAACTTGACCTCTAAACTTACTAGAATCTCAATATTTTCCAACTATTAAAGTATCTTCCATACATGGATTGTTGCTTTTCTATTTTGTTAATATCATGCGAAATATTATACAATTTCCTTATATAATTAATCTGTTGTAAAAAATGACAGGAAAAGACAGAGACAAAAAAAATTTGGAATGATTATATTTTATGGTACCCACTTATCTCTAAGATGAACGTATAGAAAGAAATAATTGCAGATTTTCCAACAACGCAGGGTCGAGTCTGCTTAATAACTCCTTATACCCATTAGGACCAAGATATTCTTCAATATATAACATTATCTGTTGAATAAAATTCTTTAAACTAATAGTATGAACTGGATCATTATTTTTAAACAATTCATGCTGTCTGAATTGTTCAGATGTCAAAGGGAAAAATGCAATGGATTGTTCTGTAACAACATCATTTAAATGGTATTTTTCACAGTCACCATCATTATTTTCATTTATTTCTTCTAACATTTCAACCCAAAGAGATACAATAGAATTCAAGTTGTTCAAAACAACAGGTAATTTAGTCCTTAACAAACTTGATATCCCCAAAATATGCACTTTTTTAATTCTTGGATCATAAAAATCCTTAAAACAAACAACCCAAATTTCAATGAATTTTTCTACCAGTGTTTCAAATGGATAGTCCTTAAATACCAATCTTCTTGAAGCAGCAGGTAATTGCATATTTTCCTGTACTGTAGGCAACTGACTATGGTAATTGGATAAATACTCAACAAAAGCATTTGGATTAACGTAAATTAATCTTGCAATGATCTGCAACAGTTGACCACATTGGTATGAGGATAAAGCATCTTCTTTAAAGATTGCATCACAAAGGGCATTTAATATACCAGTTTGATAGAAATTTGGAATAAGAACAGAATCATAATTAGGCTCATCAGCAAGTATCAATATTTCCCACGTATCGAGTATCAACTGGAAGGAATCTTCTCTTAATTTTAGTAAATGAGACGATATACTAGCAAAAATTTTACCAAATGTTGGCAGTGAGAAAAATTCAGTTTGACTCAAAATTAACGAATAACTCTTTACAATTTCCAATAATGTTGATAATATCTCAGTTCGGGTATCAATACCATATTCTAAAAATGGTAATAATTCCTTAAATTTTTCATTAAGTTGACATTCTTTAGAAGAATAATTTTGTAAAAGAGATTCCCATAAGTCAAAACCATCTTCATTTAACAATGCATAATGACTACCAGACGGGTTACAAGCCAATGATACTATTGGTAAAGCTATTTCCCACGTCAAATATGATTTAGGACCCAAGGATGAAACCAGATTTCGAATCAACCTCAAAAGTGCGTTGGACAAGATTGATTCTGATGCGTTGTTATTGGAAATCTCCCATAACTTCGGAACAATTTGCAAAATTTCAACCAATAAATCCTGACTTATCAATGGTTTAGTCTGTATAATAATATCACTTAAAGTATTTAAAACATACAATCTTGTCTCTGTCAATGATACAGAAGGTAACACCTTTCTCAAGAGTACAGTCGTAATATTAATTAAGTAGGGTTGAAAAATATCTTTGTCAAAATTCCAATCATCAACCATAGTTCTTAATGATTGAACAGCAGACAAAGTAACAACCTTATCATCATCTGACATTAATAATTCACTGAAAAATTTATAACATAAAGATTTACTTTTTTCAGAACTCTTAATAGTACACCATTCATTGATAATTAAGCACACTCTTCTTCTAATAATCTTTAATTGATCCAAACCTGTGGCATTATTTGTTGCTTCTGGTAAAAATACATCAACAAGTAATCTATCAAAATCAACCATACTACTAACTGCCGAAGCACTTAATTGGAAACTTGCATATATAGCATCCTTTTTTAAAAAATCGTCTAAAGAATTTGTTAAATTTGCAGCCTCATTCTCAATTTTATTTAATAAATACGGGACCAACAAATCTGGGAAGGAATTTATTAGATCTTGGAAGAAATTTTCAGCACAAGGTCTAATTTGGTATTCGTAACTTGTTATCATTTGCTCATTCATCCACTCTTCTGGATCACAAAACCAACTTTCCAATTCTGCAGGTCTTAACTTCAAATACCAATCTACCAATATATCAACCAATTTTTTAATTAAGGCATCATTCAAGAATTCTGAGTTGATTCTTTGAATAGACAGATCAATACTTTGTTTATCATTTCTTGCTTTTAGTGTAATAACACCTCTCTTCTTGACAAAATTTATTACTCTTTTCAATAATAGGAAACCCCTGATGGCAACATGCTCCCAAAAATCTCCTGAAACATCAGAATTTTCATTATAAACTATGGATGCCTTTTCAAACAGCAATTTAGTATAAGTAATTAGGATTGTAGTAGAACATGGAATTAAAATAAAAGTTGTTGGTTGTTCCGTTACTAAAGTGTAATATAACTTACCATAACATTTAATGAATTTTTCATAAACCTCATATTTACCCAAGACGTCTTGTTGTGAGATTAAACTTTGTAAATGAGAAACAGACAATTTTAAAAATTCACAAACAGATTCGTCTCTTTCAGGTCTTTCATATCCCTCTGTAACAATTCTTCTCAATACTTTTAAAGCTAAGTATGAAATTTGTAGTTTGGATAGAATACATGACACATTATTACTAACATTATCATTAGTTGAGTGACTTTTCTGAATACATTCCTCAAAAGTTTGCAAATAAATCCTTACAATTAGTGGGAATATCAAAGGAACTTTACTTTGCATTGCAGGTTTACATCTACCAATTCTAGCAGTCCCTAATATTTTTATAATTTGATTAATGTGAGTCAAAAGATTATAAATCTTTACATGATCCTTTCTAACATGATCATCTTCTAATAGCGCTTCCAATTGCTCAAATAGATTAGGCCACTCAGCTGGAAAATCCAATCTGGATATCTTTGAGACCGCTTGTGCATTTTGAATACATAACTGATTATTTTGTTCATCAATCAAATCAAACAATCTAGCTCTAATTGAGGCCTTCTCCTCTTTTTTAATTGCGTTGACTCTACTGGATCTCCAATATTTATCAACACCATTCTTAAATTGAATAATAGCCAGCCATCTGACCTGCAAAGGGTTAGATAGATCCAAATAAATGGATTGTAACATGTAATAAAACCCTGGTTGGGTCTCCCAAACTTTCAACTGATGTTCTGCTAACCTTTGTACTTCAGAACCCGCATGTTGTGGATTACTTGCCTGCTCCAGTGTTTGAATGATATTTTGTTCTGTCAGATCAACACTAGTTGTTGTGAACATTATTTTCTTGCCTATAACCGTCTAAAATATCTTATTATTATTATCAAAACCAATATTACAATATTACTATTTTTCTTTTGTGAGGCTTTTTCAAAATTCTTATTTAGATTGGTCAAAAGAAACAAATACTATTTAATCTTTGAACTATTAGTAGTCAAATAATTATCTAAGAAATACTACTAATTGTTTTTTTTTTATTCAAAACATCTTAAAAGATGTCAAACAATCGTGGTAACCTGTCTCTAACCACTGTTTTGTTTGTTTCTCCCTCCCTCCTTTCCTCTCAATTTCTGTTTTTTTTTCACATTTTCGATATCTTTTAATTTTACTGACTCTTTTTGTTTTTCTCTTCCACTGCCAAAAGAGAGAAGACACGCTTTTCTGTCCCAACACCTCCAAGATCTAAGCTTAATCATTATGAGAGGAGTGCACTGAATTTTGTTAAATGACGCTAATTCAATTCTACAAAAAAGGAACAACATAGAAATATATATGATACGTTTGCAATACATATCACATTAAGCCAAATTGTCTTTGTTTAATGGTGATAATAATAGCTGCACCCAAAAATAAAATAATAAAAATGAGTTTTACAACTCTGTCATTTAAATGAAAGATGGACCAAATATATATATATATAATTCTCACAACTCACTTTTGTTTATTTATAATTTTTTTTTGTTTGTTGTCTTTGTTTTATGTTTCACTATCTTACATTTAGGAAAGAAATCTATATAAAGTAACAAAAAATGATATTTAATAATTATATTTAAAAAAAAAAGTTCTCTTAGAACATAAAAGGAAAAGAAAAATGAAATTAAACATTAGAAATGTATCAGTTATCAGTTTTATTTTTATTTCTATATTAATTTTATTTTATTTTTATCTGGTTTTATTGTTCATATTACGTCCAACGATGTGCTTCGTCACCACCACTCCAGGAACGTTCAACATAACCCAGCTCTTCTTTTACTCTTTTCACAGTAGCTGGATCACCCATATTTTTGCCTAAATTATCAGATATTTTAATTGCTGGATTTCCATTAACCTCTAATAATTTAATCACAATATTTAATGGTTCACTTTTCACAGCTGGATTAGATTTTAATTTGAAATCGTTTGTAAGATTAGTACCTATACCAAAATTAACTAACAACCCATTATCATGTGCTACTTTTGCATATTCAATAGCCTTTGGAATGTTCAACGAGTCAGAAAAACATATCCATTTAGTGAATTTTGGTAATCCTAAAATATCATGATAATGATGAGCAATCTTTTCTGCATATTTAGCTGGATCTCCCGAATCTTGTCTTACACCAATATAATAATCTGAATATGGTGGTTTAAAAGATTTTAAATAGTTATCTGTACCAAAAGTATCAGTCAATGCCAACCCTGCATGTTCAGGGCCGAAAGTTTTGATCCAATAATCCATAGCTTTCTTATTTGCGTTTCTATAATCTTGTGTAATAGATGCAATACCCATAAACCATTCATGAGCTACAGTACCAATAGGTTTCACACCATATTTTTTAGCAAACAAAACATTGGATGTACCTAAAAATAATTTGGAATTCTTTTCTGGATTTTCGTTAACTACTTCCATAATCCCTTTCATCACTAAATCTTGCGTATGATACGATCTACGGCGTCTTGAACCAAATTCACTGAATTTCAATTCATTAGCAAATAACTGCCTTGCCTTTTCCTCTGCTTGTTCTAATTGACCATCATATGTCCAATCAGTATCAACAAATTTGAAATATGCTTCTGAGATTAAGGCTAATAAAGGAATCTCGTAAAGAATAGTATCCTTCCATAACCCTTTCACCAAAATATGTAAATTAAATCTTTCCTCATTAGATTCCCTATTAAGACCTAGAGACTCTACAGTGAATTCAACCTGTTCCTCAGGTTTTAATTTAACTGCATCTGTTTTAATATAATCGAAATATTGTTGAGGTAAATAAGGAATCTCTCTTTGTAAATATTCAATTTCATCAGAGGTAAAAGCTAAGTTACCTAATAAATGAATTTGATTACGCAACCAGTTGATCGCACTTTGATTAAATGTCAAGTGTTGTGATCTATTTGTATATTTATATGTCACTTCGGCATCCGGGAAATTAACTACGACAGCTGCGTGCATAGTCAATTTATACATGTCAGTGTCTAACAATGACTTAATAACTTGTTCGTGAGACATTTTTTTAAACAAAGAAAATGAGTTTCACTAATTCAATATTATTCTTATTCTATCCTATTTGTCTACCTGTCACTCTGGTGGAGAAGTCAAAAAAATGGAAAAAAAAAATTAAATAAACATAAAAATGAGCTTAACGTTGCAATCTATTTTTGAACCTAACAGATACCGCAATTTATTACAATCTATTTCTTGACCAATCTAATAATTGAGTCACATTCATATACACTTTGTTCAACCTCTTTTTAGGAGTGTAAGAAAGCATCATTATTATATTATTTTTAGTTATCAATATTTTTTTTTTTTTTTTTTTCATTTTTCTTTTTGTTATTGCGTCGCGTCAAATCATGTTATACGAGTAGCACATAATCCAATTATAAGAACAAAACTATTACATATTGGTTGTTAATTATATTATATTAATAGAAGATAATGAACAAAAAATATTCATAAATGAATTGCTCGACACATTTACAAATATGAAGATTAAAAAGTATCTTTTTGAAATCTATATTAAACGATTTCTTAATAGGAAAATTTATAGTATATATATATATATGATCATATTATTTTATTATTATATAGATGCGAAAATAATATCCACTATGGTACAAATTACATGGGTTTCCCCACTGAGTTTATTATTAACAAACAAATATACAATCTCTTATTACTAATTTAAAGTTTTGATAACGTTTTCAAACAATGTGGTCATGGAAATATTTTGAATATTTTCAAACATATTTGAGAAACTATTCATATTTATCATACCACTAGTTCTTTCACCGTTTATTATATCTATGTCTGCATCTTCATCAGCAGCATTCGACTTATTATTATTATTATTTTCCTTATTGAGATTTATTTGTTTTTCTAACGGCATCTTCTTACTTGCAGCTAATTTCCGAAGCTCATCCAAATAATTATTGTGAGAAGTTATATTATCTGTACCATGAGACGACGCCATCCCTACGCTCAACCCGTCTAATATACCTTCTTTATTAACTTCATCTGCAATCTCTGTGTTCATTGTAGTAGACACTATACCTAATCTAGAATCGATATCGATAAAGAAAAAATCTGTATCATGATTCCAACCGATCCAAGCAATATATTGATCGTGAGTAAATTTACCCAATTGACGAGTCAAATTTGCATTAAACACCAAGATATTAGATTTAAATTTAATACTTGGTATTTTTGTCTTCTTATCATCACCATCATTCTCATTCTCATTATTTTGCTTCCCATCACGTTGATTAATGACAAGGACAAACTTGCCATCTTTATAATCACATGATATCAATCTTTTCAAATGACCATTCTTGAAATTTGTATTAATATATGGGTACAAGTCGAAACCATTGACAATCTTCCCCGATAGTAAATCTAACACCAAAAGACTTGTCATTGTGACAATGATCAAGTTAGTCTTATTGATCAATTGAAGACATTGGATCTGTGAATCCATACTAAATTCATTAGTTATATTTGATTTGTTTGGTGGGACCCATAATTTAAAAGTGTCAAAATCGATAATTTGTAATTTATCATCGAACGAATGGAAGATTAAAGATTGATCATCCGACCATTGTAACGCTACAGAATTATTAAAATGATTGAAATTTGGATCCAAGATTTTCTTCAAACACCAATTATTCTCATAATCATCAAACTTCCAATATTTAATACCACCATTATTATCAGCGGTCAACAAATCAGATTCCCGATTACCGCAGATCATATCCACAACAGGAACATTAACGCCGTGTGGGTTCATAACTTTAGTCTTCAACTCCCAGATCCCATCTTTACCATCTGTGTCACTTTGCCGCCAAAATTTCAAAACGTGGATCAGATCATTTGAGGATAGCAGATCCCTTGGCGGATACTCTACTTCGTATGTGATCAACCATTCCCCATCATTAGTAATCTTTAACAATTTAATCTGTGGATCCACTATCGTTCTCAACTCATTTCTAACTTTACCCATGTGCATCTGCACACCATCAGTCAAGAATTGTAAATTTGTAGATTCATTTTTATAGAAATCGAACCTTTGTAACGACTGTCCGTGTGGTATATACAGCTGTTTCGTGACTGGATGGACCTCAATAGACGTAGTGAAATCCAAAGCCGACATGCCATCATCATCACCACCATCACCACCCCGACTACCGACGCCCCTATTCTTAACCAACTTACTCAATTTCTTCAAGTGTTTCTTAACGGTAGAAACGTTCGAAGAATTCAAGTTTTGAGTTGACGTTGGGACAATCACGTTAGACAGCTGTTGTTGAAAGACCGGCATTGGGCCCAGGATGGAGATCCTTGAGGTCAAATCGACGGAGTTCAACAACAGGATCTGGTAGTCGTTATTTGTTGTATTCTCAGTCAGTTGTAAAGTGATGGAGTAGTATTTGCCTAGGGGGCCAACCACTTTTGAATCGATGATGATCCCGTTGAGACGTGGTAGGAACTGTTGTTGGTTAGTAGAAAGTTGCCAAAAACACAAGACTTTTTCCCAACCGCCCGAGATCAGATAGGAGCCGTCGTTATTGAAGGATAAGGATAGCACTGAATCGATATGCCATTTCAAGTACCTTAGTTCCAGATTTTGCAAAGCGGCAAGGTTATCGTGGATTGAGACTATTGTGATGACACCGGATGCGAAACCGATAGCTAACTGGGACCTTGCGTTGTCTATAGCTAAAGAGGTGACGAACTTGTTGATGGTGTATTGATTGGTGTTGTTGTTGTTATTCATTATTGTCATTGTTGTCGAGGAGTAAGAGTTGTTTGTGGAAGCCAAAGACATATTTTTTTCATTGAAAACTTTTGAAAATGGAATATCGATGTTATAGGACCCCATATTCGATTGGAATACATCAGTTACAGTGAATATTTTACCACTTGATAATTTATTTGATTTTTTGTTTTGGGTGATTGATTTATTATGCAATAGACAAATGACGTTATTATCATTTGACCAATTGATCAAAAAGACGTTACTCCATTCATGATATGGGGTCAATTGGATCCCCTTGTCATCTACTGGATCGAAATATAAATGAAACAATTTGTAGTCAAAGGAAGAATTTTTATGGTTAGAGAAGGATACCAAAAGTTTGAATTGTTTTAAATGTGGATTATGGAACAATTTAACTACGTTCCCGTTATTGCCAAAGAAATCTACACATTGATTCAAATCGATAATTTTCAAAGTATCGTTGTTGTTTATTTTGCCTTTATATTTAAGTATAATAAAATGGCCTTTATTAGTAACAACAGTAATCAAGTTATTATTATTATTATTATTATTATTAGGATCTTTTAGAGTTATATCATTTAATAAGATATCGACAATGAATGTGTTGTTGTTGATGTCAGAGAAGAGGTTAGATAGGATAGAAATATTAGAGAATTTGATAGTCTTGACACATTGCCTTGTCTCCAAGGAATAAACTTTCAATTGGTTATTAAAGGGGACGATATAATGTAGTTGATCATGAGTCAAAAGGGAAATATTTTTATTATTTGAGATTGTGTTACCGTAATTGATACCATTTGAGATAAGTGGTAGTACTGGTTTACCACCGGAGACCACAGAAATATTATAATTTTGAATATCCACCATTTGTTTTTCCTTATCTTTACCTGTATAAATCGATGAAGAAGAGAGAAGGGATTGTGCAGTGAATGGGAGAGGATAATAATAAATAATAAATAATAATAGTTATAGTAGAGGGGAAGAGGTAATGGTGTGTTAATGTAGAGTTGAGTAAATGAATGAACCAAAAGTAAAATATAACTAAACAAAAAAAAAAAATTAATAATAAAATAAAAGAATGATCAAAAGGTGCGATGCCCCATTAAAAATTCAAATAATTAAAAAAAAATTTGTTTGTTTGTCAAAATTTTTCTGTCCTTCGAACAAAAAAAAAACAAAAAAAAAGACATTCCAAATTTACACCCATACATTCCACCTCTGCCCCCACCCAGATCAACCTAGGTTACCCTCCTCTTGTTTGTTTCTTCATCATTTTAAAAATTATTATTATTATAAAGAAAGAAGGAAGGAAAAAATTTTTCGTTCTCCTTTCTCTTCACCATTCCGTATAGATCAAACAATCAAATCAACATATTTATATATATATATATATATATTTGGTTAACAGATAGGAAACATTGCTAACTGAATAAGAGATTAAAAAGACAACGAAGTTAAAAAAAAAAATACCAATAAACAAACAAATATAAATATATATATTGAAGATGATTGTTCCAGTCAGATGTTTTTCATGTGGGAAAGTAGTTGGTGATAAATGGGAAAGTTATTTGAATATGTTGCAAGAAGATGAATTGGATGAAGGTACTGCTTTATCTAGATTAGGTTTAAAAAGATATTGTTGTAGAAGAATGATATTGACACACGTTGATTTAATAGAAAAGTTCTTAAGATATAACCCATTAGAAAAGAGAGATTAATTCTAATTATAATCAATACGGGTAGAATTTTTTTGTCAATTTACTAGATAGATAAATATGATTACTTTTATCTAATTTTTATTATAGATTCACACATACATATATATATATATATATATATATATTACTCTTCTTTCCCTGAATAATAATAATAATAATAATAATACATGAACATATCCAAAGAAAAAAAAGACAGATCTGTAGAAATGTGGGTTGACCACACCCTCCATCCTTACACCGCACCGAACAACACAGACCACTACATTTTTTTCTTTATTTTCTTTCTTGCCCCCTCTTCTCTTCTTTGTTTGGACAAATTTCTTGACGCGTGTTGAGAGTTTTGTTGTGAATCTTTTTTTTTGTGTTGTGTTGTGTTGTTCTCTCGTGTTTTGTTTGTTTGTTTGTTTGTTTGTTTATCTGTTTACTCTTTGCCTATAAATATTAGATACTGTTCTTATTTGATCCTTGATACCTTCTTTCCTTGCTACTGGTTGTTTTATTCTACTTTCTATTTACTTATTTATTTACTTACTTATCTATCTATAAATACATATATATATATATATATATATATATATACACCTTAATGGCAATTAAAAAAGTCTATAAATCTCAAAAGACATCTACAAAGAACAAACTAAAAATAATGAAACCAACAACAACAACAACAACAACAACAACAACTTCTTCATCAAAGAGTTATAAAGATCATATAATTGAAGCCTTGATTGAATTGAAAGGTGGTAGAAAGGGCACTTCTCGTATCGCTTTGAAGAAATTCATAAAGGATAAAAACCCAAATTTATCAAATAATAACAATTTTGATCATTTTTTCAATTTGGCTATCAAGAAGGGTGTCACTGATGGTACTTTTGAACAACCTAAAGGTCCATCCGGTACTATAAAATTGATTAAAAAACCTGTCTCTTCTTCTTCTTCTTCTTCTAAGAAAAAGAAATTGTCAGCTTCTCCTTCTTCTTCTTCTACTACAAAACAAACTAAAAAAGTCTCTAAGAAAACTACTTCTACTGCAAGCACCACCACTTCTAAAGCTCCAAAGAAAATTACCAAAAAAACAAACAAATCTTCTTCTTCTTCTTCTTCTTCTTCTTCTTCTTCTTCTAGTTATAAGACAATGATTATAAAGGGTGTCGTTTCATTGAATGATGGTAAGGGTTCAAGTCGTATTGCATTAAAGAATTTTGTTAAGGATTTATACATCAAGAACTCTGGTGGTAAACAACCACCTTCTAATTTTGACTATAATTTCAACAAAACTATAAGAAAGGCTGTCGAAGATGGTTACTTGTCACAACCAAAGGGTCCTTCCGGTCTAGTTAAAATATTAAAGAAGGGTAAGACTTTCGTCTCTGCTGCTTAAACATTGTTATATGTATATATATATATATATATATACATAAACCCTTTCTTTCTTTCTTTCTCTTAAGCCTCTATTTATGTAATTTTTCTCTTTTTATTTATCATTTATTTATTTCATTTTTATTCTGTTTAAGCAATTGTATTAATATAAAATATATGTATCAATAATATTAATATGTGTCTATTTTAAATCTCATATACTTTTATTATTATTATTATGATGGTTTATATATATATATATATATATATATATATATAATCATATATATCACTATTGACGTTCTCCCCACAGGCACCGCTTTAGAAATTTTCTTTGTTTTTCTTTTTCTTTCTCTCTCTATTTTTTTTTTATTTATTTCCCTTTCCTTGTTTTGTCTAACCCTAACTTAAACATTTCCTTGACCTGAACATTTATTTATTTTGAACTAATTAATTATTGATTGGAATTAATTAATTAATTATTTATTATAATTATCACTATTTGTATTGATTGGTACCAAAAAAACCGTTCTATGATTACCTTTCCTTCCCTTTTTTTTTTTCTATTTTTTTTGTTTGTTTGAGTCCTTTACTGATTATATCACCTGTTGAACAACTTTTAGAAACAAAGAACAAAGGGACCAAAAATAAAAGATTAACGTAATTAGTCATCCGAAAAAGAATATTCCAATAACACACAATATATATATATATATATATATACCAATGTCTTCGTCATTTGCTGAAGAAAATAATTTAACTGCCGAACAAACTGCTTCTAAGAGTAGTACCATCGATACTGCAGCAGCAGCAGCAGCAATTGCTGTTTCCCAAAACAATAATACTTCCACTATCGTTGACCCCTTTAACTCATCGGATTCACTAAATAGATTCAACGGTATTATCAATAGTTTACCATTAAAAACAAGACTGACCATATCTTCTCTATGTCTTCTTGATAACGTCACCACTCAACTACTAAGATTACTGATCTTTAACTCTAATGCCCCACACATATTGGCACTCTTCACTGACCAATCTAATTATTTAGCATCGGGCGAAACAGAGACTTTCCAAATCCTCACACAACTATTCAAACAGATCAAAAATATTTATAACTCTAAATCCCCCCTTTTAAACGTTCATGACGTCGCCCCTGGCTTATGGTTCCCCAATTCTCCTCCCCCAATGCTATTAAGAGGACACGAAGCCTTTATTATCACCGTGATTAGAAAGACTAATCTCTTGACTTTCATTTTGACAACTTTACATTGCTTCAAATACGGGTTCGATTTGTTGCAATCGTCATTTTTGGATATTTTTTGTCCCAATACTTTATTCACCGGCACTACCACATCCGATCAAAACGGAAAGTTTCTGAAATCTCAGGCCATCCTTTACCTAGATCTAAAGACCCAGGCTTTGATCGCTGCTTTGAAAGAATCAGAGGATGAATCCGGCTCAATTACAAGAACCACTCTAGAAAACTTGTTAGATGAAATCTTCCCAGGGGATTTAGCAGACCAATTGATTCGAAGACGTTGTGGTAGTAACTATAATTCCACTAACGCCATACTGACACCATCGGAGCAAGATTTCATTGAAAGATGCACTCGTAGACGTGAAAACTTGCTACAATTCAACGATTTGAATGAGTTGGTTTCAAGTTACGATTGGAACCATTTCGTTAAAGAATTATTGGGTTACTGTAATAAGAATATGGGGCTTATCATTTGGGGGAAGAAGGGGCGTGGCAAATCACCTCTTTATTGTTACGACGTCAAAGAATTCGACGCTCAAATTATTGTGGCTTCTGGTGCTGTGCCTCCAAGTGGTAACATTGACGCATCTACAACTGACTCTACTGGTAGAAATAACACTGCTATTATTACTGAGAACGGTGAAGTTAGCTCAATAACAGATCCCGATTTAAGTAGATCCAATATATCAAGTTCTCGTAGACGTCAACGTACTGGTGTAAGTGAAAGAACATCTAGTCAAGAGCCAACAGTTGATGGTATCGAGGGAGCAGCTTTCAGTTCTGCCACTGCTGCTGCTGCTGCTGCTGCTGCTGGTGGTACTGTGAATAGCTCAGACATGTTATTGGATCCAACAAGTACAGCTAACTCTGCAATGGCACAATATATTGTCAACACCGCTGTATCTTCCTCTGGTTCTCGTATTAAAAAGATAAAATCAAAGAGAACGTGGTCTAAAGAGGAAGAAGATGCTTTGATGAAAGGTTTGAAAGAGGTAGGTCCATCTTGGTCTAAGATTTTGGATATGTATGGTCCAGGTGGTAAGATCTCTGAAGATTTAAAAAACAGAACTCAAGTTCAATTGAAGGATAAAGCCAGAAATTGGAAATTACATTATTTGAAGACTGGCAAACCATTACCATTCTATTTAATGAAAGTGACTGGTAGTTTAGATAAATCATTTAAGTCCAAAAAGAGAAACACAACTGCTGATTCTTTTATTTCTGATAGTAATAATAGTACCGAACCATCATCTAGTCAACAGGATAATAATAAGAGCAACAACAATAATAACTATAACTCTAGCCAATATCAAGAACCACCAGCTGGTGCTTTATTTGAAAATAATCCAACTCCAAATGACGCATTGGACCCATCTCTTGAAACCGCCATGTGAAATATTATTTATTCTTTTTTTTTCATTTTTTCCCCTCTGATTCCTTCCCTTCTTTCCTGGTGAAATAAAAAGAAATATCATTACTATTATCACTTCATTCTCTCCCTTGTCTATGACATTGTTTTATTATACCTAGTATTCCCCTCCCGTATATCAAATCTATTATCGTATATTTGGTTAAATTATGTTTTTTTATTTTTATTTTTTTTTTTTTTTGACTTAATCATTTATACTAAAATTCGAAATGTAACTATTTTTATTCTTAGTTTATGTTGTATTATATATACATATTAAAATATGTAACATTGGTTTTATATTGAAGCATAATTTTTTTTTTTTTTAAAAAAAAGTAAAAATATATATCTATATATCAAGAAGATTACTGTATAGTTGTATAAATATGAATAATACTTAGTGACACATATCCGTTATTTTCTATTTTATCTTTTAAGTATATAAATTTACATGCATATCAATTATGGTAACTCATACATATAATATTTTATTATATAGTACAAGATAAAGAAACTGAAAGGATAGAAAGGTAAATGAAAAAATACAACCATTTCATTTCATTCAGTATTCTTCTTAACATAATCCCAAAGACTTTTTAACAATCCATCTGGCAAACTATATAAATCAATAATAAATTCGCCTTCATCTACATTATTCGTGACATTCATTTCTGGGGTATTATTATCAGATATCATCTGTACAACACCAACGAGATCATCTTCACTTAATTTAGTCAGACCCAATGCCAATTTCTCCAAATCAATGTTACCTTTAATCGTGGAAGCACTACCAGTCTTAGCCTTCTTAGGTTTAGGTGCTGTCCCACCACCAAGTGCACCTTTCCTCTTCCCACTAGACGTACTACTACTACCTGTAGCTTCTTCTACAGGACCACTTTTCTCTAATTCTGTCACAAGGGCAGGTTTATTAGTAGGCACTTGAATAACATGATCCACTTCATATTCTTCTTGTAAAAAATTTAAATCGTGTGGAATTTTTCTTTCACCCGCTTTATCTAGAAAGAAAACACTGATATCTAGAGGGAACCCACCCCAACCTTGTTCTTGGATCCTAAATGGTGGTTCTGTTATTGTTCTATCTGGATTAGCAAAAGTTGGATGTAAATGATAAGTCACTTTTTCAAAGATACTAGCTGGGACTTCTTTATTTTCTTCATTTAATAATACAAGTTCAATGGACCACTGACGAACAGGAAAGTTTTCTACAGGTGGAACATCTGGTAAAATATGTTGTTTAGTCTTTACACGCACGGTTCTTTTCACTGTCTATATAAAATAAAAAAACAAACGAATAGAAGGGATAGAGAAGAATTAATATAAATATAAGGAAACACATTAAAACAAAACAAAATGGGATAGAATACAGTAAGATAGGTATTTTGAATTCGTTTGATGGTGTTTAAATGAATTGTTGTTAGTAAAAAAATCCGAAATATAAAGAAAAATGGAACATTATCATCTTTCAAAGAAGAAAAGAGTAACTTTTCTTCAAATAAAGAAATTTCTTTAAAATGGGCATTTAATGTACATACAGCAACCATTGTTAATATGAAGTTCCCTTGACAACCTTTACTTATAATATGCTGGACTTCTTCTGAGTATTTTAACTAAAAATGATAGTTTACTTCGTCTACATTCGAGTTCCGTCTGTATGTTTATTTAAATACATACAATTCATTGTTTACCATTTTTAATTTTTCATCTTATTTTCTTAATCTTCATATTTTCCACTGATGATAATAATAATCATGTGTTCCATAATAATAATAAATTTCCCCCCCAAAAGAAAAATTTCTTTCTGGCGATTCTCAAACAAAAAAATAAAAAACAAAAAAAGACACGAAATTAAGTTGGCACGTGACTTTTTCATTTTTAGAGACACACTTTTTTTTATTTACTTTATTTTTTATTGAAACAAGTGTCACAAACTTGTTGAAAGAGACATTGACCATAAAAAAAAGTTTAATCTATATTCTCCAAGTTTAAAGACTTTTAAAATAAACTTTTGATTAGATAATATTGATAATAAAAACAAATACAATTATAAAGGTTAATAAAAAAAGATTATATAAAATTTATGGCAAATAAAAAAAAATAAAATAAAACAATTATTTTTCCCCTTTTGAACAACTTATTTAGATTCCTATTATTAAACCTGTAGAGAAGAACACGAATACAATAAAAACAAAGGTAAAAGAAGATGAAATTTTAAAAGTTTTACTTTCTTCCACAACAATATTAGTAAGACCTGTAAAAGTAGGTACAGTTCTATTAAGTTGTTTAATATATCTTGTACTTGATGAGTTTAATAACGTTTTTGTTTTTGAGCTGAAGGATACTTTTGTTGAAGTACATAAGTGACTTTTTTTGTGTTCTTCAGTGATAATAAAGGTTGTAGCACTCCCAATATCCGTTTCAGGCTCAATCGTATCCCTCTGGATACTTTCCACTACTGAAGTTATGTTTTTCTTATTTCTATTCTTCGTACATCCTTTTTCACTTTCTTTATCATGTCCTTTGTATTCTTCTGCAAAAGTTTCCTTTTTTTTTTCTTCTGTAGCAGTTTGAACAGGATAATTAATTTCAGAAACACTTTGCTCTTTTTGATTGAACTCTGTATTTTTAATTTTAGTCGAAACAATATTAATTTCTTCGTCTTCGTCAACCTCTATTGAAGGTTCATCATTTTTGTTTTCAAAGTTTTCTTCCATCCGATCTTTCTTTTCATCATTCATTTCTGGGGTTTTACTATCAAAATCATCTTTCCTTTCCTCATTCTGAAGCTCATTGTTAAAAAGGTTTTTTTCGTTGTCATTTTGATCTTCTTCGACACTTTCAAGAATGTTTTCTTCATTTATTTGATTATTTGGATCTCTGGGATTAGCATCTTCTTCCCTTTCTTCTGCCTCTTCTAATTTATCCTCATCCTCTTTTTCATTGTACAATGAATTTAAAATATCCTCAAACTGTTTTGCATTCACGAACTCTGGTATTTCTGGAAAATCTGCAAAGACAATATTTGAAGTCCTACTTAACCTTTCAATCACACCAGGTTGTAAAGAATCTCTATCTAACTTAACTGTCAATACACGTGTTTCAATATTGTTATCTTGCATTCTTTCGTTGTTTGATTCTTCAGATAAATGAATTTTTAATTCTTGACTTGACACAAAGCAAGAAATTGATAATAGCGTAAAAGTTACTTGTTTCCACATTTTGGTTACTTTCTATGTTGAATTATATTCTCTTTAAACTTATCCTACAAAAAAAATTGACTCTTCTAAAAGAATACGAACAAAACACAAGGACAAAGAAGTAAACAGCAATAAGAAAGAAATATATTTAAGTACCTTCTCTCTTTATATATTACTTAATGGTAAAATATTTTCAAAAATTATTTAACCTTTTTTTGCTTTTTTCTCTTTTCTTGAATTTGTGACACTTTGACTTTATTAAATTCTTATTCTAAAGTTAATTCCCCTAAAAAGAGGAAATTTGTAAATATCAGAATAGTTTCAAAGAGTGTTAAAATTATCTATTTCAATAGTGATCTATAATGAATATACAATATTTATTTTATGTTGCCTTTTTTATTCAAATCTTCTAAACAACACTACTACATATGCTTTTGAAACTTACCAGTAAAGGCCTCTTCAAACCAATAATATATTCTTTCAAAAATAATTTTTCGTGCATTATGGAATTTAATCGTGTGATCTGAATCGGGGAATATCACCATTTCATAATTTCTAATATTATGTAAATTCAATTTGTCTACCAAATCATATGTATTTTGAATATGAACATTATCATCTGCAGTTCCATGTATTAACATAAATCTATTCAACTTTTTAAATGGATTTACATCAGAAACTAAGGCAATTTGTTTATAACCTTCTTGATTTTCTTGTAGCGAACCCATGTACCTTTCGGTATATATAGAATCATAATATTTCAAATTAGTTACTGGTGCAACAGCAACAGCATATTTAAATGTTTTACCTTCATCAAATTCAACTGTCTTTAAAGTTGAGAAACCACCATATGACCAACCCCAAATTGCCACACTATCTTCATCAATAATGCCCTTGTTTTGTTCAATAAATTTCTTAGTAACCTCTGTTATGTCTCGTGGTTCCCAATATCCTAATTTCCCCGTAGCCCATGATTTAAAACTCCAACCTTTCCCGCCAGTTCCTCTTGGTTCAATTTTTAACACAATTGCATCTAAACCAGAAACAACAGATTCTTCTAAAGATAAAGAAGCTTTCTTAGTAAATGTCATTGAACCAGGTCTACCGTAGACATTGACTAGTAAAGGATATTTCTTTTTTGGATCAATACTACCAGGCTTAATTTCAATAAAATTAATTTTTATCCCATCATCTAATTCCATTGTTTTGTAACTTGTCACAGGATAGTCATACTTGTTCGATAATTTTTTCACTTGATCCTCATTAATCAAAGTAACCACTGAATTACTAATTGTCAAATAATCTTCACTCATGGTAAATATCTCGTGTGCACTTCCTGCCCAAGCTTTTGGAAACTGGGGACCTAATTTTTTCATAAGTGTATATCTTGTACTAGAACTAAACTCAAAATCATAATAGGTATCCACATTGTTAGGATCTTGTAAAGTTATTACACTATTTTCACCAACACCATCTTTATTCAGATAAACTGCATATAGATGTTGTCCCATGACACCAACCTTATTTGCAGTAAAATATATGATATTGTCTTCATAACTAATTCCAACAATACCAGAGTTAGTGATTTCCCAATCACCAAATGTTAACTGAATACCTACAGAAGTGCTGACAGTAGGATAATAAAATATATGATTGTATCCCTTTGAATCCTCATGAATATCCAAATAACCATATTCTAGTCTATTTCTTTTTTTATCAGGTAAGACTGGAACAATTTTCTTAACTTTGTCAATCCATCCGTTGAATTTAGACGCATCCATAGACCTGACTAATATAGTTTCCTCCTTCACAGTGTTATATTGTACGACTTTGAGTTTTTTTGAGTATCTATCAGTTGTTTTAAATATAAAATTTTGATTATCAATCCATTGTAAGTCGTAAAGAATAAAATCTTTATCTTTATTTAATGTTGGTATCCTGATCATTACACCAGTTATCAAATTAAACATTAATAGATCTACTGATGGATTTGGATTACCAGGTTTAGGATATTTTATTTCATTTAATGGAGAATATTGTTCCTTTGTTGTATAAAGCGGAAATCTATATGTTGGAACATCAGTTTCATTGAACTGAGCAAACACAAAAGATGAGTCATCTGGGGCCCACCATAATGCTTTATCATCCGCTAAGACTTCTTCTTCATACACCCAATCAGTAATACCATTTAAAATATTTTCATCTGTGTCAAAAGTAATTTTAATAGGACCCCTTGTATTATCGTATAATGATTGTAAATAAATATTATTTTCATAATTAAAATAAATAAAATTATAATGCGGTGAAAAGTACGCATATGAAAGCTCAACTGGGTCAGTATAATCGTTCCAAGGCACTAATGGAGTTATCTGACTACTTTCGACATCTCTTATCCAATATTGTCCGTATGAAGAATGTCTAAATCTCTGTCTAATATTTGTACCAAGAATAACTTTATCCAATTTGTAACTAACTTTGATTGAATCCACTTGGTATTCTAAACCGTCGTAAGTGAACTTATCAATTCCTAAATCCTTCTTAAATGTTGGGGAATATAGTTGTCTAGCGATGAATCTAACTGTGTTGTCATCAGCATTCTTTTCCGTGGTGAAATATAAACCTGGATCTCTATCATAACGTGTAAAAGTCTCCGAAGGTCTAATAAAGTGGAATGTAGATTGTTCAACATGGAAATCGCCATTTAATATATTTTCAATGGTAAAACGACTTTGAGTTAAAGGTTTATTGGGCGACGTTGAGTTCAAATTAGTCGCGTTATTATTTGTCGTTACATGAGGATAAGATAGAAGCATTATAATCAATAACATACCAAATAAAAGAGTAAAAATAAATGGTCTTTTGTCATGAGAAAATTTTTTGTTCCAATATTTTAGTTCCCACATCTTTAGAACACTGGAATCTCCTATAGGTTGCTCTTCTAAGTCTTCAGACATTTGAGGAATATTTTCAAGTGAAACAGTCCCAGAATTCAAATGTGGTGCATCCGACGAATTAAATACATTTGAATCACAATCTCCATCAATATTAGCCAGTTCAATATCATATGAATTGACTGACACTCCAGAAGTTGCTTGATCCATAAATAAATGACTATTTTTTCTTTTATGACCCTTTTGGAAACCCTCACTCGACATAAGCTACTATACCTTTTCTTATAAATTCTCCAGCTAATATCTTTATATTATTACAATATATATATATATATATATATATATATTGTGTGTTTTCTTGCTTTGGATCATTTCTTTATATAACCTCCTTTTAAAGATGTGAATATCCTGCGTAATTTTTTCTATTTTTAGAGGTTCCAGTAACACTTTAACTTTTGTTTAATTCCATGTTACAGACATTAATAGACCTTTAAGGAAAACTTGATTATTTGCTAAGGGAAAATTTCTCAAACTGTATCTCAGAAAATATACATATAAGTGTGTATGTAACTAACTAAAAATCCAAACCATATATCGATAACTGCACTTTGATATAGTCTTCTTTCTATCTTAGAGAGCTTGTAATTTTCAAAATTCAGAGAGTAGATAAACACAATTATATAATTATATACTTAAAAAATATAAAATATAAAATGATATTCAATCATCCTATGAATTTACTTAAGCAGAACCAGCCAAAGCAGCAATCTTAGCAGCAACACGGGCAGCTCTTTCTTCCTTGGTCAATTTAGCTTGCTTGTATTTCTTAGATTCAGCAGCGTACTGTTCCTTGGTGAATTTCTTTTCAGTTGGCTTGAAAGATGGGTCAGCTCTGATAGCTTCGTGAGCAGAAGCGTAGATTTCTTCTAAGGAGTCAGCTTCAATGTCGTCAGCAATGTAACCCTTGAATAATTCAGCAAATCTTTCTTCATCATCATCAGCTAATTCTTCCATGTATTCAGCAATGTGACCACCGAAGATGTAGTTTCTTAATAAGTCAGTGTCTAATTCTTCGGTTTCGAAATCCCAACCTGGGAATCTGTTTTCAGAGTGTGGAATGTATAAACCACCATCGGAAGCACCCTTTAAGGCACCGAAAACTCTAGCACCAGTGGTGGTTCTTTGTAAACCAACATCTAAGAAGACCTTGAATGGTCTTGGACCGTCTTCAACGGCTTCAGTTAATTGGTATTCACCTTCAACTTCTTCAACACCCTTGTAGGTTTCATCTAAACCTAATTTTTGTAAGGTTCTTCTGGCGATTAATAAACCGGTAGCGTAAGCAGCAGACCAGTTAGTTAAACCATGGGTAATACCGTATCTTGGTAATTCGTGAGAGTAAGCGGCAGCTAAGACAACATCACCAGTGATAGTGGAAGAGACAATTTGACAAATGATGTCCTTGTTGGTGAATCTGACGACTAATCTGTACTTTGGAGAGTTGTACTTAGCCTTGTGTTGAGCGACTAATCTCTTTCTTTGGTAGTAGTCGGTCTTACCTTCTCTTCTTCTTCTGAATGGAGTTTGGAAACGAGAGTGGTAGGCAGAGTTCTTGACGTGTTCGTTAAACATCTTTATTATATAATTGTCTTTAACTAGTCTCTAGCGAGGTTCTTTAATTTTGTCCAAAAAAGATCTGACAAAAGTCAATTAGAAATATATGATCATTGTATAATAATGCCATATACAAATAAAATATCAAACCACTATATTCTTAGTTTTATCAATAACATTTCAAAGAAACAAATAGTGATGGTACCAACCATCAGAATCACTGCTTTACCAAAAAAAAAAAAATAAAAATAAAAATAAAAATAAAAATAAAAAAAGATCTTCCAGTCCTACATTATTTTCAAAAGTTCGATATCCTTGACTTCAACAAAATTGAACGATTGAAAAATTCCAAACGGACCGACAAAAAAAATTTCCAAAACCGGTAAGTTTGTAAAAACCAAAAAAAGGTACGGATTTTCGCTCTGATTTGAATTGTCTTTTTTTTTTTTTTTTCAATCCCAGAAAAGAATATAAAAACTAAAAAACAGTCCTGGAAAAATGTCTCTGTATTTTCTGCAACTTTGCAAAACATTCTTTTAAGAGAAATAATATACAAGAGATTGAATATTAAATTATCATAATATTCACAAGTAAGTAACGTTTATATTCAGTTACCGTATTTTATTTAAGTAAAGAGGCTATGGTGTCTTTTTTTTTTGTGTTGTACGTGGGAAAAGAGTAACAAAAATAAAAGAAAATAAAAACGTTAAAAGTAATTATTATTTTATTTTTATGGACGGATCTCTAGTATCAATCACCTCAGGGGATAACAACGCTACATTGGCAAACATCTTCCCTGTTTCCTCCTTTAAAATTGATTCACCCTTTGCTACAGATTCAGAAACGGATGATCCACCCCAGTAATGAACCCTGAAGAATGTGTAATGTAAAATAATATCATCAATATTTCTTATTGTAGAATCACTAGCAAAAAAATCTGGGTCAATGGAAAAGGAAAACTGGCATGTTAACTTCTTTACCAACAGTCAATTTTTGCTCTTCGAAACAGAAACATTGAATCCTTATCAAAATTTTGTGGTGCTTCACCGAGTGTAATACTGTAAGCTGTTATATAAATAATATATTTATCTGATTTATTTGTTGCTCTATAGAATGAAAGTGCAGTTTCCCCCCGGTAAAACACAGAATTTCCTTTGTTGAGGAACAAAATTCCATTGTAATATTTGCGACATTTCACTAGTAAATGATACTTTAATACGTTTTCTTGTTCCAACAGGGACCAATTTATCATCTATAAATTTGTGTTTATCTGTAATAGAAACTCCTCCCCCCCAGTATGGGCATATATGGCTCTATAAAAAAGCACAGCAGTGTATCTTGACCCTAAAAAGAATAAAGCTGTACTGGAGAAATAACACACAATAGTTTGTTGTTTCAATTTACGGTTTTTGTCGAATCTGAAAATCTCTCTTCCTTTTAATATCATCCCTCGATAGTTTTTAAATATCACTAGGATTCAATGATGTAGGATAAATTTTTTGCTCTTAATAGACATGTACCCCAAAAAGTATTTTGGGACCTAAAAATGTTACTTTGTAAAATAGAAACTTAAACATTTTTCCACCAACACTCTGTAACGTCTTGTATCCTTATGTGCAGTTATAATGAGAAACGTATGCTCCTGAAATCTGTAAGAACACATGTTCAATAAAGGAGAGTGTCCATATTAAACCGTCACAAGTCTCTCTTCCACCTTCCTTTGAGTCTTTCCCCTTTTATATTTATTTGAACAGAGATATATTTCCAACTTTTAAAGATCTTTAAATTTTTCAACTTGATTGTTTTTATTTTTCCCTTATCCGTGACATAATGACATTATCATAAATGTTAGAACAATTATTCATTATGCTAAGAGACACAGAAGAAATTATTCTGTTTTGAATAACTATATATATTTATAATCATGTTAATAATGAACCGTCTGTTCTCATGGGGAAAAAATAAATAAACTCTTGATTCTTACACACACCATTTAAAAATTATGGGATATGTCTGATTTACTCAAATATAAGAAATATGACAATCAACAACAACAAAATATGAGAAAGAGCAAAAGAGCAAAATCGTGTATCTTTTGTAGACGTTCTCATGTGGTTTGTGATGAGCAAAGACCTTGTTCACGTTGCATAAAGAGAGATATTGCACATCTATGTTCCTCAGAAGAACCATCAAGCAGTTATTCTTCTTCAAATTCAAGTACACCTATTTTGACTCCCTCATTGCAAAATCAAAATCAAAATCAAGACCAACATCATTGGAATCAACAAGAGGATTCGAGTAATAATGTAACTAAGAGTCTATTTTTCCCTCCACAGTCTTTTGTATCAGAAAATATGGGATCTGAATTTAGTTCTATTAATGAGTTCCTATCCATCTTAGAAGATCCCTTGGACACTGTGCCTAATTCCACTATCCAGCAACCAATTCAATCAAATATACCCAGTCCAAACACATACACATCTTATACTACTAATAATAATATAAATAATAACATCGATGTTGAGCCAAATAGGAATATTCTAACAACAACAAGACCATCATCACTACAGAATATGCCACTGTTAACACCTTTCCCCTTTAATCCACAAGGTGGTTCCAGCAATGATAATGATAATACAACTACAGCTAAAGAACAATTTTTTATTACAGCTGCTGATCCCGCCATTGAGATAACACCAGAGGAAAAGTTAAAATTGGTCATTAATGCCAAAGTTGAGGCGGGTCTATTAAAGCCGTATAATTATGGTAAAGGTTATACGAGACTGCACGAATACATGGATCGCACGATGTGTCCCGAATCACGTAAACGTATCTTACAACCGTTGAGTTCGATTAGACCGGCTTTTAGATCGATTGCGAGATCGTTAAAAGACGTAGATCTGGTGTTGGTTGAAGAAGCATTTGAAAGAATGTTATTAAGTTATGACCGAGTTTTCACTTCGATGAGTATGCCTGCGTGTCTATGGAGACGTACAGGTGAGATATATAGAAGTAATAAAGAGTTTGCATCTATTGTTGGATACACAGTAGATGATTTACGTGATGGTAAATTCGCGATATATGAGTTAATGAGTGAGGAAAGTACGGTAAATTATTGGGAGAAATATGGATCAATTGCATTTGATAAAGGTCAGAAATCTGTATTAACTACGTGTGCATTAAAAGATAGGAATCAAAATAATATCGAATGTTGTTTTAGTTTCACGATAAGACGAGATAGATATAATATACCAATGTGCATTGTTGGTAACTTTATCCCCGTAAAATGATTGGTCGTTGTTAAATGATAATTAATTTACAGAGATACCATATATAAATGTTTTATTTTGGGGAAGACAAGAGCAAAAACAAAGAGAGAGATTATGAGCTATTCTTTTTCGACTAATGGATATAAATTAACTTATATATATATATATATTTCCTTTTTTCTCTTGACTTATGTTTTTTACCATTCAGTTAACGTTATAGACAATAATTCATAATATAAAAACTTTTCTTTAACACAAATTTCAACAGTTTTTATGGTTGGAGACAAATATGCATCATATACGTAATACAATGCAAATTTGGTTTCTACTTTCTTGTTTTAATTCTGAAAACTATTTTGTTTTTTTTTTACAATGCTTACATTCGAGATAATTACAATTGATCACTTTAGAAAAATCTGACTAAGAGGACTGAAAATTATATATTAATGTCATTCTTATATATTCCCTTGCTGTTGCCATGCTAATAGCAAACAAACTTATATATCCAAATTAGCAAATTAAGCAAAAATAGCATCAGAAAATAGACTACAATATCTACTTTAATTCTGACATGTGTTAAATGGAAATAGCAATAAGAATGACTAAAGACCTAGGCAAATTACGATTGGTCCATGACTAGTTTATTACTCCATCAACTATATATAAAAGTTATAATCATTATATCATCTTTTGGGAGATTAGAAAGAATATTCAAGGTAATTTCATATTTACTTAGTTATTTTTTTTTCTTATTTGTTTGTTTGTTTATTCATGATCGGCATTCTCAAAGTGTACACCAACAAGAACACAACCTTACTGTTTAAAGAAATGAAACATATGTTATAATCGGTATTTCACATCACTACAGCTACAGGAAGTGTTTTCTTTCTTTGTTTAAATTTCCCTCCCCATTCTAATGACCAGGTTTTCTCCGTTCTCTATTTGAAGCCGGAAAAAAAAAACCCAGCCTTCCTTTACCGGGCCAGTTGAATAAAATAACATTGCACAGTTTGGTACATTTGTTGAAGTTGACTCAAACAACAATAATGTACGTGCAACAACATGATTACTTGTGTATAAGTAAATAAATATATACTTCACTTCAATCTTCATTACCTTTTACCAACTCTTTTTACTATCTTTTTGTTTTTTCAAATCACTCCTTTAACATCAAGGAAGCATATTTGATTTGACTCCTATAATATATAGAGTTACAAAAATCAATCGCTGAGAAACAAAGCAAAAAAAAAAAACAAAAAAAACAGTGAAACCACACTTAACTACTATCATATACTATAATAGCCACATATATCCAATAGTCACTTCCTCGCCAAGAAAAACAACCTTCTTCAAAGATGTCTCAAACAACTTCTGTTAAAGAAAAAGAACCATTGCCCTTTGCATACCAATTTTTCGCAGGTGCCGTTGCTGGTATTTCAGAACTATTAGTAATGTATCCATTAGATGTCGTTAAGACAAGAATGCAATTACAAACCAATTCCTCGAGTCCAGACGCATACCGGGGACTATTTGACTGTCTCAGCAAAATCGTCAAGAAAGAAGGTGTTAAGCAATTATATAAAGGTATTACATCTCCTATCTTTATGGAAGCACCAAAACGTGCCACGAAATTTGCATTCAATGAAAAATTCCAAAAGTTGTACGGTTCAATGTTGGGGTTAAAGAAGGGACAAGTGAATCAGACTGTGTCTATATTGAGTGGTGCATCTGCAGGTATCACAGAAGCTTGTGTGATTGTTCCATTTGAACTAGTTAAAGTGAAATTACAGGATGTATCATCAAAACAATTTACCGGCCCAGTCGATGTAGTTAAGAAAATTATTAAAACAGACGGTATCTTGGGTTTGTACGGTGGTCTTGAGGCTACAATTTGGAGACATGCATTATGGAACTCTGGTTATTTTGGGGTTATATTCCAAGTCAGATCCTTATTACCAAAAGCACAAACACGTGTTGATAAGATTAGAAATGATTTAATTGCAGGTACTGTAGGTGGTACGGTTGGTTGTATATTTAACACTCCATTTGATGTTGTTAAGTCACGTATTCAAAGTGATGGTAACTGTATAGTAGATCCAAATAATCCATTAAAAGTTGTTAAGAAGTATAATTGGTCATTACCAGCTGTAAAGACTATATATCAGGAAGAAGGGTTTGCCGCATTATATAAAGGTTTTGTTCCAAAGATTGCACGTTTAGGTCCAGGTGGTGGTATCTTATTGATTGTATTCGGTGGAGTTACTGAATTCCTTCAAAAATTGAGAGGTTAGGAAAGAAGGAAGGAGAGAGGAGAAATGTTATGGCTAGCGTGTGCTCTATATGGTGTCAGCTGGATTCATTTGTAAATAAACAATTAACATAAAAAAATTATGTATCTGTATTCAACAGCAAATGACATTTTCTATTAATCTAACTTTGTGTAAATCTTATTAAATCTTTTTTTATATTCAGTACAATTAAGTACCTTTCAAAACTGACAATGTCTTAATATACTTGTTGAATCATCTTTTTTTATTAGGTAATTTATATCGATGATGCAAAAATAAAAGAAATAAAATTGGTAACATCAGAAAAAACGGAACAAAATATAAAATATTAAATCCTACAATGTGTAATGGTCTCTAATTGGAAACCCAAGAATAAGTAGTATAGGGGTAACGCTTAATATCAAGGTTAAGAACTTGGAACAGCCTAAACCTTGGGCCCGGGTTGCGAGGGTATTCAAACGATCGTCAGATTAACTTTGGTCGTACTTTTCTGAGAAACTTATTTAAGAGACCTTTGATTATTGATACGGTGCCAGAGGTAATTATAAGCAATAACATTCTTATTGTATATATTAAGTATAACCTAAGACATACAAAAGATATTAATATCGAGATAAGATCAAGAACTACACAATTGATTTATTAATTTAAATCAACGACTATATGGGTTGTATGCGTTTATATATATTTATTAACCATATTTTTGCATACAATTTGAGATAATTCCTAGCAGAATACTTATAGCATAACTCGATGAATATTCCAACATCAAAAGTATTTCAGTGTGGTAAAAATACAGGATAGGACATTCCATATAAAATAAAACATTATTTAAGCAAAAAAAAAGAGAAGAAGAAGAGACATGCGTCCTACGAGAGTCTAATACTTTTGACTCAATTTTTTCTTAATAATCTTTCATTTCTTTACCTCAAAGAACTATTTACCTATTGATTGACCTGGTTTTCATTACTCTGAATATTATAATTCCTTTTTATCATTTCTAACTCGTCATTATATTCGTTTCTATTTTTACATATAAGATTTACTTTTTATTATTATTATTATTATTATTATTATTATTATGATTATTATTATTTCCTGATATGAAAATTCCTGTGTCGAAAGATTAATGATCCCTTTATAAGTAAAAAAAAAAAACTTTAGAAAGTTATAAATTAAATTATCAACTAAATTGGTAGAATTAAATACATATACACATAGAGAAAGATGATTAAAAACCTTCTTTCCTTTTTAATTTTCATATACATACACACTGACACCTCACAAATTAATAGACTACACAAAATGATGAACCTGCAAGTGTCAGTTGAGTGGAGTTCTGAATATTATGATATCCCATTAGATTAGATATAGAGAGAATCACTAAACGAATTGAAAGAAATTAAAACATTCTTATATGTTACAAAAATAATGAATCATCTACAAACAATTATACTAACTTCACTAATACAAACTTTTCTATAAATAAAAATGTTACTCAAAATGGTTTGAAAAGTAGAACAAGGTCAGTATCGGTTTTAAATGCACCATTACAATCAAAAAAAAAAAATACTTATAATTCTTCATTTCACTTTACTTTGCAAAATATTCCAAAAACTTCAAAGTAAAAAAAAAGGGCAGGTTATCTTCCATTATTCCAAAAAATAAACCAGTTACATTTATACCCAGACCTAATTCACAAGTTAAATGAAGTTTTTCTATGTCAGGCTAGCAAGTATCTTCTGGGCCCAACTCTACATCAATTTCTCATACTACCAAAAAAAAAAAAAAAACTTTCTTTGGTTCCCTTTTTGGAGAAATGTTTTCTTATAAGACTAAACCGTCAACCTCCATTGCTTCTTCTATAAACCATCTGACTACCAATAATTTTGAGAAAAAATCATTCAATAAAAAAATAAGAGTATCTACGCAATAAGCCTCTGTAAAAAAAGTGTCTTCTTCAATCATAGAATCTCCTTTACCACATACTTCTTCAACCACACATCTTTCTTCATCCTCACCACATCCTACAGCAGCTTCTGAAACAAATACTAGTAGCCCAATATATTTGTACTGATTTTTATTCTAGATTTTTCAAATATTAAATTGAAAAGAGTCACTTTTAGTGTTGATAAATTTGATGGTGATCCTCCACAACATTTACCTTTAAAAAGGAATAAACAAGGTAATGTATTGCTTCCACATGACTTTCTGCGCGAAGTTCCCACTATCTCCATGAGATCTCTACCTTCATTAAAAATATAGGTCCTAACAATAATATTACTACCATTAATAGTTATACTATTACTAATGATTCCAAGGAATACAGGACCGCAATGATGAACTATAAAAAAAGTATTAAAGTATTAAATAATGTTTAATCATTTTTGTCAGAAATTACTGTTTAGCTACGGTCTTTGAGCGTATTATTTAGAAACATATTAATTAAAATTGTAGTTCCATCTTTTAATATCTGTAATAATTAATTATCCACCCTTTTAGAAAGTTATTTGTTATTTTTCGATAATATATTTATTTTATAGTCAAATTAAGGTAGAGCTTTCACAAGAAAAATTAATATTCATACTTACCAGTTAGCGTCATCCATATACTTCATTGAAAATAGATCCAGTCACACAAGAAGATGTATATTGTATATGTTAAAAACCAGCTGAAGGTGACCTTATGGTTGATTATGGTGGACGTGAGGACTGGTTCCATTTCAGATGTGTAAAGATTTCAGAAAAAATATTCTCGATTAATACTGAACTATTACTGCCCTTATTTCCAAACTGATATCACAGGAAAACCTTCTAAAGATGGAGTTTTGCCTAATATTAAATGGAAAAAAAAGTGCAGATTACACAATTGCTTTGAACCGTGTCAAGATTGTAGTAAATATTGTTCTGAAGCACATTGGAAATTATATATGTATAGTTTGTTGGATAAAGTGTCTATTCTGAAGAAAGACATGAAGAGGTTTATAAGAGACATGGTGAGGAGAAGTCAAGATGATGCTGTAAAGTTCCAAGACATGGTGCCTAAAGATTTTCTAGATGGAGATATTCCTGATATTATGATGGATCACGATTTGTTTAATAAAATGATTAAAAATGATAAAAATCTACAAGAATTACAAGAACAGATACAAGAGTATAAAGATAATACCTACTCTGATATAAAATCCAAACTGAAATGTAACAGGCATTCCGATTGGGCATCAATGAAAATGGATCAATTGAAACAACAACTGAGGTCATTGGAAAATCATAAGGAAAGATTAGATATACTTCTCAAGACAAGAAAAAAAACAGTTACATATTCAATATTATGAACAACTATCATCGGCTAGGGGATCAGAAGACTTGTCAACACAACAACGACAACAATAATATCCACGAATAATTAAAATCTAAATACCTACAGTTATATATATTTGTAAGATCTTATTTTTTTTATATATAAATGTCATTTTTACAATTTGTTGGATTTCCAGTTTTTATGTGTACCTGAATCTTCCTTTCTTCTTGTTTATTTGTTGGTGGTGGAAAAAGGACAATCTTTCGAAAAAAAAAAAAAAAAAATAAAGTAAAATAAGAAAAAAAAAAATAAAGGAAGAGTTGAAGTTTAAAAAGAAGAGGTCGTTTTTACCACTTATAACATATATTGATATATGAATATTTTTACTCATAGTGACTGAAGGAGTAAAATAGGTACAATTGATAGGAGTTGATTGCAAATAGTCTAAAGTTAGAATATATCGACTTAGCACAACAGATCCAATGACTACAGCATCTAAAGATATAATCGTTAAAAATAAACTTAAAAACGAGGAATACAAAATTTGGAAAAAGGTAGTTCCCTCCTTATACCAACATATAATTACTTTCAAACCTATTTTCAAAGATATTGCATTAGATCAAATTGAAAATTTATCTAAATGTATCAGCTTTACAAATAAGATTGTTAATGATAATGATAGTAATGGAACAATCACCACATCTGTATTTTGTTCGCTTGGTGACAAAGTCTATGAATTTGATTTCAGTTTACCATTAGGTGCATATGACACTATTGATACCGATAATCCCTTACCTAACCCCAAGTATGATGATAAAGAGATATCATACCTTGCAGAAGAAACAAAATATAGTTGTAAATGGGTTTGGTCAGGTGAAACTATCATAAAATTGATAACTTTATCTGAGAAAAGTTTTCTAGTATTATCGAAGAATGGATCTATTGCTATCTTTCAAGAAGGCACTAACTCGCCTTTGAAGGTGGTTACAGATACTTCTACTGAAAGGAGTGATAGTGATACTGTTATTGACATGGATATATCTAAGGATATGAAGAAAATAATAAAAAGTAAGAGTAATCCAAGTACACATCAAACAGTCATTGAGATTATCGATAATGGAAATATGTGGGGTAATAAAGTTTTCTCTATAAGTTTAAAGAACGTCATTGTCAATCAAATTTTGTTTTTGAATACTGAGGACCATAATACACCAAACAACGGGAGATTTGAGTTCATTGCCCTATGTAATGATAATCAAGTCTATATATGGGATAATAAGTTTCAACAGAATCAAGAATCCAATTGGCTTTTAAAACTAGAAAATATTGTAACACAAATATCCATTTCACCTTTCGTTCCAACATTGTTTGCGTTAGGGTACGCAGATGGTACTATAAGATTCTATGATATTAGAAACATAAAGGCACAAGACCCTTCAAATGTTAAAGAAAATTTTTTATTTGAATTAAATAATTTAAATGAAGATCCTGTCATAAATGTGATTTTTTCTAAAGTTTCACCATATGAATTATTATCTATTGGCAAATCAGGTAATGTATATCATTGGAACTTAGAATACATATTTAATCAAGTTAATAAGGATGGATTTGAGAATATAAAAGGTGCTTTTATAAATCAAAGGGAAGTACAAAATGAATGTTTGACATTTTACCATACTGGAGGCGCACGTAGATCGTTTGATATTGGTTCTGGTAAAAATTCAGTAAGTTATCATCCTCTGATTGATGATTTTGTGGCAACAGTGGATAAGGACGGTTTATTGTCTGTATATAAGCCATGTATTGGTAAATATCTTCCAGATGAAGAATAAAAAAAAAATAATATCCAATGTAACAATAATGATAACATCAAATAAAAAACGCCATTAGATTGGATAAAGAGAACGATGCTACTGATTTTTTTTTTATTCGATTACAAATTATTATGAGTACCTAAACACCTATATTATCTATATAGAATGAAGCTTTTGTTCTAATGTATAGCTTAAATGTGACAAATACATCATATTAAATGTCAGTTGTTATGTTAGTAATATTAATTGTACTAGTAATAGTAGTGATATCGTATTTTATACATATATATATACATATATACATTATTCTTACCATGATTATAAATACCTAATCAGGAAGTACATCAACATGACTCAAAACAGAAAAAGGACGAAAACCTCATCGAGCGGTTTTTTGGAATTTTTTATCTATTTTTTGTTTATTTGAGCCAAGAAAATTGTTTCAAATTTGAGATCTCTCCTTTAGAGACAGTGGGGGTGGGAAACATTAATATAAAATAGTTATCATAAGAAGGATCCAATTTGTTGGATCCAAATAAGGCTTTTCCTTCACCTTCTGCTACTTCTTTTTTTTTTTTTCCTTCAAGAAGTTATTAACAAAATATTTGTAGGCTTGTTGTTTTTTTCATTATGAAATATACAACAATAAACCACTTAGAGTTATAATTGTCTCATCTACAGTCTCATTAATCCATAATATATAAATCACAGACTGCTTTCTGTCATTTGTGCTTTGCTTTTCCACTATCGGATTCCTCCCATTATCGAAACCATTGAATACACCTTGACACATACTGTCATTGGTGATTCTTCAATATTGTTTCCCTCTATAAAAAACTTTAAATTATTAAATAGACAACCTCCCACCTTTTTTTTCTTATTATTACTTTATCTTGCCAATACTTCTGTCTGTTGGCATATTCTAATAATCACTAGTACCATTACCACTACCATCTGTATCAAAAGAATATTACTATATTTGCATTAATAATATTGGTTATTGCTTTCTATTTTTAGCTTTTTTTTTTTGCATAATTATCGCTATTTCCTATTTGGGTAATATCGTAAACAAACCCAAAAGAAAACCCATAATAAACACAAGAACATACTATAATAATAGTGGAAGCATAGCATAAGTTAAGAAAGTTTAGATACAATACATATATTCATATTCATTCAATAAATGACTGCATTACAGAATCGTCGCTATACCTATTATGGTGGTACTGTATTAACTTCCCCTTCTTCTAACTCCTATTTCCATAGCCACAGCCATACACAGATATCTCCACAACATTTACAAAATAATAAACCTACACAGACTCAAAAATTTTCGTCATTTGGTCCTTATATCGTAGGAAATACATTGGGAGAAGGTGAATTTGGTAAAGTCAAATTGGGTTGGTCTAAAGTTAACAACAGCAGCAATGGTGATTATATGGAAATTTCAAAACAAGTGGCTATAAAATTGATTAAACGAGATGCATTGACTAATGATAAAAGCAAAGAAATTAAAGTATACAGAGAGATTAATGCTTTAAAACAATCAAAACATCCAAATATAGTTAAATTAGAAGAAGTGTTACAGAATTCTAAATATATTGGTATCGTGCTAGAATATGCATCAGGTGGAGAATTCTACAAATATATCCAAAAGAGAAGATTTCTTAAAGAAAACGTTGCATGTAAATTGTTTGCTCAGTTGATAAGTGGCGTAAGTTACATTCATTCAAACGGTTTAGTTCATAGAGATTTAAAATTGGAGAATCTTTTATTAGATAAAAATGAAAATTTAATCATCACTGATTTTGGATTTGTCAACGAATATTATTCTAACAATGGGCTAATGGAGACATCATGCGGTTCTCCATGCTATGCTGCACCTGAACTTGTTATCAGTAATAAACCATATGATGCAAGAAAAGCAGATATATGGTCATGTGGGGTCATTTTGTTTGCTATGTTGGCCGGTTATTTGCCATGGGACGATGATCCAGAGAATCCGGATGGTGAAGATATTACTAGGCTATATTACTATATAGTTAATACCCCATTGAAATTTCCTGATTATATTACACCGATCCCTCGAGATTTACTACGGCGAATCCTTGTAGTGGATCCTTTAAAGAGAATCACTATGGAACAAATCCATCACCATTCATGGTTGTCTTCTTATTCTTCATTCTTATCAATAACTGCAAAGGAATGGAATAAACTATTCGAATCTAGAGATATTTTAAGGGTACCTAAGCATCCTAAGCAATACAACCAACGACCATGTTCTACATGTTCCATGACTTCTAATAATTCAAGACATACAAGTAACATTAATAACAGTAATAATGAAAAGAGAAATTCATTAATTATGGACAACACACTATATGCATTCCCAGCTCCACCAAGAGAATATCAATCTCATGTGTTAGCTATTTCTTCATCGCCACCTCCTGAATCAAAACCTATGAATAGTAGATCTCCTGGGGTACGTAGACATAACAGAAGTAATTCTGCTGCTTCGCTTGCCTTACAAGCTGTAGTTGACGCTGACAGGCAACATTTTGCATCAACACCTCATTATAAAAATATCAATAGTACTAATATTCCTGATATTGTCAATAATAGCAATAATAATAATAGCAGCAATAGTAATAATAAAAAGCCAGGTAATGTTGTCGTTACACCATTCTCTTTATTAGAAACTAATCAAGAGCAAGTTAATATCAGTCCATTAAAATTAAAGAGCATATCTACTGTATCAAACAATATCAAATTCGATAAATCCAAGATTTCATATTCACAACCAAGAAAACCAAGACCAACGTCATATTATCCAGGTTTAATCTCCGAAAATAAGCATATAACATCATCATCTCCATCTTCATATTCAGCGATCTTTGTTACCTCATTGCGTGGCCTCCATTCACAGAGAAATGATTCCAGCACGAATAAATCTCCGTTTGATTCATCACATGCTTTCAGTACAGATACTGCAATGACTTCCATGATAGAAATGAATGATAGTGAAGATTATTCTAAAAAGTTAGATGATACAAAGAAGGCAAATAGTGAATCACCAAGATTGATGACTAGGAAAACCTCATCTATATTCAGTAAGACATCTATTGGTAAAGATGTTAATGTGAATGGAGACATAATGAAGACAAATGGAGACGTTGAAACTTTAATTAAAAGAGTACAGGAACATGTTATAATTAATAAAGATGAAAAGGATAAACAGTCGGATATAAACCGTAAAGATAGAAGACATGGAAGACCATACAGTATGTATACAACCACATCAATGTCCAAGACCAATTCGTACAATATCAAAGAGTCATATAATAATACTTTATCCGATAAAAATAATGATATCGAAATTAAAATCGAACAAATTGACAATAACATGAATATGACTGAGAGTATTGTAAATAATCATAGAAATAAATATTCAGATATTAGAAAGAATAGTAAGGGATCATCAATTGTAGTTACGCAGCCTGTGATAATTGAGGATGAGATTCCTACATATGAATCCATCAATGTGACATCTGCTCCACATAATCGTCCAATGATGTCTAGAACTAGAAAAATAGTTGATTTTTTCAAACGTAGAAGTATGAGAATGTAGCATATGTAACATATATAATAATAAGAATAACAATAAATATAGAATACTCTTTAAATATTCGCAATAATAAAAATATAACTTTGTGTAAAAGCTGAATTCATCTTCAGTAATTTGCACACAATGTGACACTTCGTAGTCCAAGTAAAAAGGGTCTCCTTGAAGAAAAGAGACACAGAAAGGGAAAATAAAGTAAAAAAAAAAAAGCATTCACCTGAATTGAAAGACAGAGGACCTGAACAGAATTTCGAGATCTAAAACATATCTGGTAAGAAGTGGTGATAATAATAATACCAACCGTTCTCGTCTCAAACAGTATTACTAATGTGATTCAAATTCCTCGAACAAACCCGAAGGAGGCGGAAGATGCCGAACAGGCGGAAACGAAACGAAAACGTTGGTTTCTCAACGGGTTTTATTTTCTTTTCTTTTTTTGGTCGTTTGGTTTTTTTTTGTTTGTCTTTTTTTTTCTTTCTTTTAATAAGAATAATCACTCAAAATATGAAGGAGAAAGATTTCCACAAGAAACTTGAAATAAAATAAAGATGGAACTTGCTAAAACAACATAACATAAAATATTATATAAGATTTTCTTGTTCTTTTAAGAGCATTTCTTTTTTTTTTCTTTCTTTCTTTCCTTCATCACTTTATGGTTCTTGTAACAAATTAATATACCCGTTTACATACAACCGTTTAATATTAGTGTTCGGTGGGTGAAAATAGACTATTTCTTTTACCTTAAGGAATAACAGGCAGTGAAGAAATAAGAAAGAAAGAAAAAAAAAAATAAAAAAACTGTATCGATATCTTTATATACCTTTCCTTTTTCTTTTAAACAGCTTAACTATAAACTAGAATAGAAAAGATTATATCTTTTTTTTTTTTTTCAATAATATAAATTTATCATGTCTCAGTACGCTAATAGTTCTACATGGACTTCCTTTTTGAAGTCAATTGCATCCTTTAATGGTGATCTATCTTCTTTAACTGCGCCTCCATTCATTTTAGCTCCAATATCTTTAACTGAATACTCACAATACTGGGCTGAACATCCAGATTTGTTTTTAAATCCTTCCTTTGTCAATGAAACAAATTTTAAAGATTTCGTTAAAGACTTAGATGAAAATGTTGAATCTGCAGATATTGCAAGAATGATCCTAGTCACCAAATGGTTTATTTCAACTTTAAAATCCCAATATTGTTCAAGAAATGAAACTATGGGTTCTGAAAAGAAACCATTAAACCCTTTCTTAGGTGAATTGTTCGTTGGTAAATGGGAAAATAAATTCAACCCAGATCTCGGTGAGACTGTCCTTTTAAGTGAACAAGTCTCTCATCATCCCCCAATCACTGCATATACCATTTTTAATGATAAGAATGACGTGAGATTACAAGGTTATAACCAAATTAAAGCTTCTTTTACAAAATCTTTGATGTTAACCGTTAAACAATATGGTCATACTCTTTTGAGCGTTAAAGGCGAACATTATTTAATGACTCCACCACCTTTGCATATCGAAGGGATCTTAATGGCATCCCCATTTGTTGAATTGGAAGGGAAATCGTATATTCAATGTTCCAATGACTTATTTACAGTTATTGAATTCTCTGGTAGAGGTTATTTCTCTGGTAAGAAGAATTCTTTTAAAGCTAGAATCTATCAAAATTCTAAGGATTGGTCAAGTAAGAGTAAAGACCCAATATATACTATCTCTGGTCAGTGGTCTGGTCAATCTACTTTAGTGAAACACTTACCAAACGGTAAGAAGACAGATCCTGTATTGTTCTATGATGCCGAAAAATCTGTCGCTGAACATTTACACGTTAAACCAATCGAAGATCAACATCCGTTGGAATCAAGAAAGGCTTGGTTACCTACCGCTGAAGCCATCAAAGCTAACGATTTCGATGGTATCGCTAAGGCTAAAACTGAATTAGAGGAGAGTCAAAGAGAATTGAGAAGACAAGAAGAAGAAAAAGGTATCAGTTGGCAAAGACGTTGGTTTTGTGATGTTGATTACTCAGAAGATGTAAATGATGAAAATGGTAACAGTAACGACAATACCAACCAAAATGAAAATAATGACAATGACCTTGTTAAAGAACGTCCACAACCTAATGATATTTTCATTAATTTAGCATCCAAATTCAATCTATCGACTAAGAATGTACCAAGTGGTACTTTGATTGGTGATAAAGAAGATAAGAAAGAAGGTTTGAAATCTATTCATTGGAGATTTAAGAGAGAATTATGGGATAAGGAAGAAGAAATTGTTTTGTAAATGAACAAAGTGGAGGGAAGTAGAAAGGTATTGAAGGAACAAAAAAAAAATTCTTTTATAAACCTGTAGGTGGAGTTAATGTGTTGAAATTTTATCCATTATACTTCTTATTTCACTTTCTTTTCCTTTTGTTTGTTTTATCCTTTTTTCTCCTCTCTTAGTTAGTGTTATTATTATGAAATTACTATTACTGTTTTGTTTTATTTTTATTTTTATTTTTTTTTCTTTTGAAACAAGTTTATTATTGGTATATCTGATAATAAGGTAAAAAAAATGAATAAAATAATTCAACTAATTAGGTTATAGAGTTTCAAGTTATTTTTCATTTTATTTATATATATATTTATTTTTATTGAATTTAAAACAAAAAAGTTTACGTATATATGAGTGTATAGTTATTCCTTTTTTCTATCTTTTTCTTTTCAGTTTGCCATTTTCAATGTTTAAGTCACCTATCTACTACGTACATACATAAATACACCTGTGTCTCACTACTCAACATACTCTACTATTAACTTCTATCAGTTCTCTTATCTTCTAAATATTATTCCAGAAGCTAAAAAATGTGACGCTTTTTTTTTTTTTTCCCATTTTATTTTTTTTTTTTTGGCTCTTTCTTGAAAGCGAAATTTGAAAAATTTTCTAAAATGAAAAATAACTAAAGCTTTAATGTGTATTGAAAAATAAACATTAAAAAAAAAATATTCTTTGCGATGAGTTAAACATTTCACAACATGCTGAATCATTTGTGATTGTTTCAAGTTTTGTTTAGATTAGAATTTGTTTCTATTTACTTGTTTGGTGCTTTTTTTTTTTTTTTTAGATAACTTACTAATAAAATCGATACAAGACAGTGTAAAAGAGTATTTTTTTTTCCCCTTCGTTTGGTATCTAACAGGATTCTTTAATTTATCCTCTGCATACCCATAAATATTCATCTGTCTTATATATTGTATAAATAACAATGTCTGTAACTGGTAGACCCAACCAATATAAGCAATCTTCTAGAAAGGGGAAGAAAGCATGGAGAAAAAATATTGATTTAACAGATATTGAAAAATCCATTGAAAAGAAAATTGATTTGGAGATCACGCATGGTATAAAAGATATAACAAAACTAGACGATCAATCTTTATTCCAGATTGATACTCAAGGCGATGAGATCTTGAAGTCGAAACTGATTAAAAGAAAACAAATTAAGAAGAATTTGAAGAGTTCTGAGATTCTGGATTCTATTAAGAATAAATCTAAAGTTGATGCACTTTTACATCCATTTCATAGTTCTGTTGATAAAGTTACTAAAAATAAGAAAAGTATCCAAGGTGTCTCTAAGAAAGAATTAAATAAATTGATGGCGTTGGCTGGTAAACGTGTTGGTGAATCTAAGTTGAAGAATAGAATAGATAAAGAAGGGCTAGTTAAATCAGATGTGCATGATCTATGGGGTGACAACAATTCTTCTACCAGTGAAAAGAAAGTAATTTCACGTTCTGGTATTGTTGTAAAATCTCCTGAACCAGTATTTAGAGACCTTATAGATAAATCTACCACTGGTTGGTCTGTTGCTACAGTAGTTCCTGATACTTTAAAACAAAAACCTATTCAAATTAGAGAATTTGAGACTATTCCACATGCCGGGAAATCATATAATCCTTCTAAGAAGGAATGGTCTAATTTGATAGAAAAGGAATATAATATAGAGAAAATGAAAGAAGACCAGAGGTTACAAATGGAAGCTTATAGAGAAAAGATTAAACATTTAATAGAGACACTTGATGATAATGAAGAGGAGGACTCGGAAGATGAAGACGAAAACGACGACGACGATGATTTGGACAAATCTATTCATCAAAATGATGATGATGACTTGACTAACTTATCTGTAAATGCTCCTACCAAGAATAAAAAGAAAACTAAATATCAAAGAAATAAAGCAAAGAGACACGAGGAAAAAGTTAAATTACAACAAGAATTGAAAAAATTAAGAAAACAACTTAATGATTTAGAGAAGATTGAAGAATACACTGAAGAAATTGAAAATTCAATGGCATCTATTGGCTCTTCTATTGCTAAGATTGAAAAGAAAAGAAAGCATAGTAGAAATAAGCTTGGTACCAAATATGGCATCTTAGAAGAAAGATTAGAAGTTAAATTCAGTGATGAATTATCTGATTCATTAAGAAAATTAAGGCCTGAAGGTAATCTACTGTATGATAATGTTAGAAAACTACAAAGTTCAGGTAAGATTGAATCTCGTATTCCAATTACTAGAAGAAAGGGTAAGAAGAAGGTTACTGAAAAATGGACTTACAAGGATTTTAAATAATCTTAAGATTCACATACATTTTATTGATAGTCTAGTTATATATATATATAAAGTTAAAGAAAGAAAGGAAATAAAACGCTTAGTGGATTTTTCGATTATACTACCTTTTAAAAGAGTAAAAGATTGCAGTAAATGCTCTTCACTATAAGTACTTATTAATACCGCTTTTTTTTTTTTTCTTTGTATAACATTACTGAATGGTATTTAATCAATTGATTGGTTTCTCAACTAACATCTGAATTTATTTATCACATTCTTTCCCCTGTGAAGAGTAAAAATAATATTTAACCCATTAAGTGATTTCTTACACCTGTTAAAGAGAAGTTAGTGCTTTCAAATATTTTCAATTGAACTTTCACAGTTATACAAACTGCAAAATAACTTAACTTATCAATTATTAGAAATGCAAATATTTCAAAGGTATTATTCACAAATAAAACTTTAACAAACTGACCTTTGAATAATACCCAACACGATCAGATGTATTAGTAATAAAAAAAACTCACAAAAATATTCACTTAAAACGAACACCAACCTTTCTAGTCTATTTAGTCCATGAATTTGATACCTGTCTCATTTCGATTCTCTGTATTTATGTAAATATATGTGCAGCCGTTATTATCGATTAATAACATTTTTGCCTTATTCACATGTACGAGTCTCTTATAATAAGATAGTGCTTGTCTTACAAAGAACTAAACCCCAAAAGGAAAAAAATAAATAAATAAATAAATATAAAGAATAAAAGTATTCAATGATTATCAGCCTGATAATATAACCGAAGGGTATATGATTATTAGCAAACCTAATGCACATTTAAGTCTCATAGTTATACGACTACAAGGTTTTATCGTATTTTTTTTTTTTTTTTTACTTTATATTTTTTGATATTAATGATTAAAGGTATTGGTGTTGATATAGTACATCTTCCTCGAATATTGAAATTGGTAAACAAATATTCAGCAAGGGAATCGACTCTTAATGCTATTGTTGGGAAGGTGATGTGTTCTCACGAGAGAGAAAAGTTTCAGACCCTAATAAAAGATTATAATAATAGTAGTAGTAGTAAAATACAGAAACAACGAAGTGTTACATATCTGGCTGGTATATGGGCTACAAAGGAGGCATTGTATAAATCTATGGCTAATTTTATTCCACATCATGATATGCTTCCGGCACAAACAATTTATACTAAATTGTTTTTTAAATCTAATAATCAAACTACTGGTGCTCCTCAGGTTCAAATCCTAAATCCATTGACTTCAGAGTGTCAAATATTGTATGAGAAATATTTAAAGAATAGTAATATTCTGGTGTCTATTTCACATGATGGTGATTACCTGATTGCATACACTTCGATTTGTACTGCTTAAAGACATGTTAATATCTTTTCAAATAAATAAAAAAAAATTAAATAATGTATATATATATATATATAGGTAAATGTATATAGATTCATATATATGTATAGGTGTTTCTATTGGGGGAGGAGGTAAGTACTGTTATAATACTTCATTATATGCTATTATTACATGAAGAAAGCCATCCATACTCAATAACGATGTGTATAATGTATGAATAGATTCATCGAGGTGAAGTATAATACCCTGGGCTATTAATACAGCAATGAAATTTCCATTTTCATCAAATAAATCTGAAAATTCCTTTGTTATAACATCTCTTAGTGTTATATCTTTTAATTTATCAAAACTATTATCAGATGAAGTAACTTCAATGACAGGTTGAATGGGATTCGTAAACTCATTGCTTCTGTAATTTACCTTATGAAACTGAACAGGAACCATTCTAAAACCCAATATCGTTGATGGGATGATTTTTTTGGAAATTTCATTAAAGTGTATCCCATTTCTACTTTTTACTGAATTCCAAAATGTAACTACATCATTTCTACTCAAAGACATCATCAATTTTGAAGAACCTGTCATAATAAAGCATGCTTGTTTCCATTTATGCATCCAGTAAGACTCTATTTGTCCTTCTCCCTCTATCAATGGAATTACACCTTTAGGTAATTTTCCAGTTGGTTGTTTTGAATCCATAAAGTGTAATGTGATAGGCCACACATTAATCATATTTCCCATAAATTGGGAATGACTCTTAGAATTTCTAGACAATATCGTTGATGCCATTGTCATATCAAACATGACACCAATTGGTAAGAACCATGGTAATATCTTATTTTCAAAGGTGAACCAACATTGAGAAGCCATTTGTTCAATATCATCATATATTAAATATAACCGTAAGTGATTAAGAATCTGCGTTAAATATATTGGTAAGTATGCCTTTCTAGGTAACCTTAAATTTAAATATGGTTTATCTGACTCATTGTCCTCTGAATTTTGGTACAATTTATGCTGCTTACCAATTAATATAGAATCATGCAAGTATATTTGCACATTGATTTCACCTTCCCAAATCAAATCTCGAACAGAATTCATACAAGATATATGAAATTCTAAATTATTTGCTATTTTTTCCTCTTTCAATATATATTTTTATTCTAATTATGCCAGGTTTGTCTCCTCTAACTCCAGGTATTTTCTCTAGTAATTAAAATTTCAGTTACTGGATTGATTAGTTATAAAATTTAACCTGGATGAACCTCAGAAAAATTCTCGACTACAAAATATAGACAGACTCCTTCTTTATGTTAAAGCAAACTCCATCAGTTATTCAAGTCTTTTTTAGATTCTAGAGTCAATTAGCGAATTAACTATTCTAATATGCTAAAGACTCTTCACTCCTCGATTCATTAAATTAATCTTGTCCTTGTTCAAGAAGAACGATTTTACAACTTCTTTTTTTATTTTATTTTATTTTATTTTAATTTTAATTTTTTCCTTATTAAAAATTACATCAATCATATTTGAAGAGATCAAAATTTATCTTAGTTTTCTTCTTGGAAATTGATCCAACCAAAAGTGAATTGTTAACCAGAAAGTTTTTTTTTTCAATCCTTGTCCTATAATTGAGCACTCTAGGTTATATATCCACCCGTATAATGTTAAAATTGGTCAAAAAATGTTCTAAGGTGGATGGGAAATGGTTATGGCAAATTGATCAAAATGAGGAGACATTCGCTATTTTTGATATTCCAAAGAAAACATATTTAATATTTGGTATTTTTGTGCTGGACATATTTATTAAGGATATAGAACCTACCTTACAATCTTTATATAATAAAATATCAGAACGCTTAAAAGATTGGAATTTAGTCTATCCTTGGAGTGAATATAATGGAGTTTCTTTGAGGTTTGATAATATTTCCAATATTAAATACATATTAGGAGAACTGTGTGTTGAAGATAATCTTAAAATAGAAGAATCGTTGATTGTTTCGATTCTCAGGAAATTTTCTAAAGATGTTGGGGATCAAGTGTTTATTAAGATAGTAGATACAGACGGAGATTTTTTATTAGCCAGTTGTTATGATGTTATACCTGGAAATTATGAATATCCTGTGGGTAATAATCGATTATGGTTACGAAATGGGAACTTCATTATTATTCCAGATACAATTCAGCCAAATAAAGGGCTTGATCCAAAAACGTGTCTTGATACGTTATTATTTTCACCATTTAAATGTATCAGCATTGATAATATTTCAAAGAAACTGGATAAATTGTATCCAACAGAAGATTTTCCTACAAAGCAATTCTCTGAATTGGGATTGTTGTCATTAGAATTACCAGATAACAAAATTTCAGAGATTTTGAAATCGAATCCTCAAATAATTAATTACCTTATTAAGAATCTTTTTACTATAAACACAAATGACAAGAAGATTATTGATGATAATTATATGGAGAATTTAGAGTATGATGGAAATGTATCGAAGTTCCTTATCTCCAAAAATCATTTTAATTTGCTTCTTCTTTATTTAGGGATCAATAAATTAAAAGTAAAACAACCTAATACTGCAAAAGAATGTGGTTTCCATTTGTTAAGGTGTCTACATTATCTTATCGATTCCGGAGATATTGAGGTAGAAAATGTAGAAGATAAATCACTAATATCACTAGATGGGGCCAAATGGATGGACGTTCCTCTTTATAGAAGTTATAAATTTCCAGAGTTAGATTACAATCAAAAATATGAAATCGAAGAGGGAATAGAACCAAATGAAAAATTGATAGATTTATTTACACAATTTTTTAATGAAAAGGATACCAGCAAAGAGGTATATAAAGATTTTGAAAAAGATGATCAGTCGGATTCAGGAGTTAATGCGAATGATGCTAGAGACGAGGATGATGAAAGAGAAGCAAGAGAATACCTTAAGAATGAAAATTCAGGTATCACGGAAGATGACTTTTTTGAGTTCTTCTTAAAGGAAGCTTTAAAAATGAAAGATACTGATCTGGAGCAATTTAGAAAAGAGGATGAATTAGACTCAGATGTCATGGATTCACAAAGTCATGAAGAAAATATAAGTGAAATTGAATTAGGTCTGGACGAAGAGAATTTTAACAGAGAGATAAAAGATGTCTTAGATGACTGTCACTCTAAAAAAACTGCTGTGGAGGCATTTGAAGATATGTTCAGTTCGTTGAATATTGATGGAGTTGTGCATGGACCATTTGAATCTATGTTAAGACATTTAGCAAACAATGCTGGTGAATTTTGAAGGAGCACTTATCATTGCCTTTAAATATTTCAAGTAATATATAAGTATAAATAATATATAATATTTACAAAGTAATGTAGTGAAATCCTGGAGCAGATTTGTAGATATTATTTCATGTTGATAACGATTAATCTCTTGACACATCAAAATCCTCCTCTGAAGAATTATCTTCTAAGTCAGCCCCATGAACGGAATCGTCATCTTCATGGTTACTCCTATTGGAATTGCCACCATGTCTATGATGAGAAGAAGACTTTGAATTTAGCATACAATCATAAGACGATTCAGTGTCCGATGGTAATATCTTAGCGTTTATTAGCGTTGGAGTACTTGATTTCTTCGACAGGTTTATGCTAGGAGAAATATTAGTTGTCCTTGAATATGAATCATTAGTAGTACTATTTATGATTTCTTCATCATTAGAATCTACAAGTTTTCTAGAAGTAGTCATTTCATTTACACTTTCTTTTTTCAATATACTTTCATTGTTTTCATTACTGTAGGTTTCAGTTTTTTCACCCAGTGTATTAGATATTTTAGGAGAAATATCATTTTGATCTACTTTAGAATATGAAAATGGTGATACTGTTGACACAATACCAGGAGTTGTATCTTCACCTCCGGACGATGAAACATACTCTTCCTCTTTAATTACACTCTCAGTGTCGTAAGAATTATTTTTCAAAAAGGCTAATTTTCTTGTTCTTCCTCTTCTTTGGAATGGATTTCTTCTTGATGTATTATAGCTTCTTTGTACGGGCCATGGCTGTTGTGTCAACCTAAATCTAGGTAGGACAGAATCCTTTGTGGGATTGGTACGATATGTATTTCTCATATCTGCAATTATAGGTAAAGAAGCGGTGGTAATATCGTAAAATGAATCAGTATTTGAACTACGATCGGAAGTACTAGATGTTTCTGATTTGATACTAAAGTTTCTTTTAATAAAACGGCTTTGTGCTTTTCCTGTAGAAATTATCTTATCGGTAGAGTGTTCATTTAAACTATTTGATAATGAATATGAAGTTACTTCATTGATAGGTGAGTTAGAGTAAATTGGACCCTTGGATGAGTCAGTGACAGTTCGTTGAAAAATTGATGTTGTTCCATCAGTAGAATAATCAGATGTGTATGTATCATTGGACAATTGTGATATGCTAGATAATGGTCGAGAATGCAACTGAGTTAAGGATGGTTTTCTGTGGCTGAACGATGGTGATGATGTCAATAGGTCAGAATTGATATCGTCAAAATTGCTGTTGTTATTTTGGTTTCTACTGTGATTATCAGATACGTCTTCGGACATGTACGAGGATTCTATAGACTTAAATTTCTTAACTTCAGGTTCGTCAAAATACATAACCTCCAAATGAGGATCCTTTTTTTGTTTATTGTAAAAGGTGACATTTGTTGTATTATTTCCTAATTTACTGGAAACCTTATTAAATTTTTTACTTGGCGATTTCTTGCTTCTAATAGAATCTATACTATTTTTGACAGGTGATGAATCACGTAAAAAGTGAGTTGTATTTGAACCATTTGATATATTATCATTGATGGAATGCATATTGACATCGTATTTTTTAATCTTGAAAAAATCAGACATTCTTTTAAATATGTTTGTTCTTTTGACTGGCGTATCATTATCTTTTGGGGTTTTAATGGAAACAGTAGGTGAAACACTCTTAGCATGTAGAGAAGTTGATTTCTCCTGTGGATTTATTCTAGGGTCAGACGATTTTTTACCAGATAATTGCTGCGTTATCGACACCCCTGTATCTGTTGTTTTAGTGATCATTTTCCCCATAGGTGCCACCTTGGTTACGTCTAGTGATGTTTTAAATATGTTATCGTCATGAGAGTTTTCTGTATCCCTACCGGAGAGTGATGATTCTATGACTCTTTTAACGGATAATACTGACCGGTTTCTCTTTGGATAATTATGTTTCTCAAGTTTCTTTTCCTTTGTTAATAATAGAAACCATAATCCAGATAATGAATCACATTTCTTCTTTAGAACAGAATGTTTGATTGATTGAGTGTCATATCCTACTCTCTTTAATCTTTTCAACATTTTTTTCTCTAATTTTGTGTTGAAGTTATTGGAGCCCTTCCTTTGTTTTGATATGATTTTATCCGTTTTCTGTAAGATTAGCGTTCCATATGGTTGAAGAAAGCTATGTAGCAATATTTCTTTTGCACTAGGTCTTTTCGATGGATCCTTAGATAATAATTTTATAAGCAGATCTTTACAATCTGCATTTATGATATTATCATCAAATTTAGGATCCTCATGAATAATTTTCCATTTGGTTTTTGTTTCATCTTCTTCATCAAATGGCATAACACCGCATATCATAGTATATAGAATAACTCCTAATGCCCAAATATCAATCTTAAATCCATCATATTTCTTTCTTTCAGTTAGTTCCGGTGCCATGTAGACAGTAGTACCACAAATTGTTTCTAAATTAGTCTTTTGAAGAGATTCTCTAGTAAACCCAAAATCTGTCAGTTTTGCATTACCATTTTTATCTAGCAAAATATTCTCCAATTTAAGGTCTCTATGTACACAATTTAAAGAGTGTGCATAATATACAGCGCCTACAATTTGTGTAAATAATTTAGTACATTCAATAATTGGTATTCTTTTCAATTTTAATAGATGGTCATATAATTCTTTATTTGGACAATATTCCAATACCATCCAAACTTTTGTCTCTGTTACGATAATCTCATATAGCTTGGTAATATATGGATATGTAAACTGTCGATGATAAAACACTTCCCGCACAATATTTGGATCATTCTTAGAACTGGTCTTAATGACAACTTTTTGATGTGTAGGTTTATGTAATGCCAAATAAACTTTTCCAAAACTACCTTCTCCAATCTGATCTAAAAGTTTATAATTTCCAACTTCTGTTAATTCTGTAGTTGAAAACTCACTATACAGTTTATTGTATGAAGAACTTATAATGGCTTTAATATTGTTTTGTTCAGTTCTTGTATAGGGGTTAACAGTCATTACACGACTCATTAAATAAATAAATCAAAATAATAATAAAAAAAAAAAATAAAATACCTATCAATAGAAGTATAGACTCTTGGCGAATGATTGCAAACAATTTTTCATTAGTATCTTCTTCCCCCTCTTTCTTGCATTGAACACAAAGCAAAATACACTTTTTGGGAATATAGTCAATTTGAACTAATTTAATATATATATATATCTTTAACCAGATATTTGGCTTATCTATAAGTATACGATATAATAATTCCAACAATATATTTCTTCATATACCTGGGATATAGCTTTAAACAGTGGAGAGCTTTCTATTTTTAACCTAATAGATCATTGAAATATTTCAGGTTCTTCAATAAATTAATTTTTTTTTTTTTCACTTATCTTCAATTGTTCTTACCCACACTCAATACGATGAAGTAAAGAACTTTTTAACTTGTAATATGCATAAACACCTAGAAGAATACTGGAATAGATAGACATTCACAGGAGGGTCAAGTGTCAAGCCAAAGTGGTAATTGGAGTGTTGTTCACTAACTAAAGAAAAGGTTTGAATCAATCTATCACTGCGATAAAAGAATATATATATATTAATAATATCATTCATGACAGAAGATAATTTAGATAATGTTGCGTTACGAGATATAGACGACTATTATTCAAGGTTAAGATGGGATAATCAATTTCGATTTATGGGGGAATTACCTACACATTTACAAGATTTAATTAATAAAAAATCTGGCACTAGTTATAAGTGGGATCAATTATCGTTGCGGAGTAATAATAAATCGATACAAATTCAAAATTCAAAGGGTCTCATTAAGCGATCTTCTATAATGAATCAAAATAGGATAAGTAATCCATTAGAGAGATACGAAACATTAATATCACAAAAGCCTCATTGGCATCGACCATGGAAACTGACAAAGATTATAAATGGTCATTTAGGTTGGGTGCGATGTATAGCTATGGAACCTATTCAAAACGAATGGTTTGTCACTGGGAGTAATGACACCACTTTAAAAGTGTGGGATTTAAGTACTGGTCATTTGAAGTTAACACTTAGTGGCCATGTGATGGCAGTTAGAGACGTGTGTATATCGAAGAGACATCCGTATATGTTTTCTGCAAGTGACGATAAATTAGTTAAATGTTGGGATTTAGAGAAAAATGCAGCCATTAGAGATTACTATGGACATTTATCTGGGGTCCATACCGTGGATGTACATCCAACATTGGATTTGATTGTCACTGCTGGTAGAGATAGTGTAGTCAAAATATGGGATATTAGGTCAAGAAAGGCAGTCGTAACGTTGGTTGGACATAAAGCACCAATACACAAAGTCAAATGTTTGCCTGTGGATCCACAAGTGATTAGTTGTTCCAATGATGCGACTGTAAGGTTATGGGATATTGTAGCAGGTAAAAGTATGAAAGTCATCACACATCATAAGAAAGCAGTAAGATCAATAGCTGTTCATCCAACAGAGTTCTCTATGGTATCGGCATGTACCAACGATATTAGGTCATGGAGGTTACCTGAAGGTGATCTTTTAACCAATTTTGCATCAGAATCTGTAGGTATTATCAACACACTATCTGTTAATGAAGATAATGTTTTATTCGCTGGTGGAGATAATGGTGTATTATCATTTTTTGACTATAAATCAGGTCATTTATATCAATCTATAGATACGGTTAAAATGAGTGGGTCTTTGGATAGTGAGAAAGGAATATTGACAAGTTGTTTTGATCAAACAGGGTTGAGATTAATAACCGGTGAAGTAGATAAGAGTATTAAAATATGGAAACAGGATGAAGATGCCACTCCAGAGACATATCCAGGTTTGCCATGGAATCCAATTTTGACATCACAACGGTTTTAAAACGACAGGAAATGAAATAAAGCATATATATATATATATATATAGAAATGAACACATAAGAAACATTTTATTAGATGGGTTATATGAAGATATATATAGAGAAAGATAGTATTGAGAATAGAATATGGTTAATTCAGTCAACTACATGAACTTTTTAAAAGTATCTAAAAGACAAACTTATAAAGAAGAGTTTACTATTTAGAGTCATTTTGCACAACAGGGACATCTTCTAATTCAAGTTTAGTAAGGGGGTAAAAAAAGCATTAGAAGGTATATATTGATTATACGAATGATATTATGTGTTCTAAAAGACATTCTGGGGTTATGATATACCACAAGTAACATTGATTAACTGAGTATACACCGGTGCAGACACTTGCGATAAACATCTGCGTGTTGTTATATATATTTTTATGAATGAATGATGGTCATCTAAGGAGTTGATAATAGCCATGGTAGTGGTGTTAGCACTAGATGTGTAGAAAGGGTTGGGAGATAGTTGGAGACAATAAGGGTGTATTCTTATGGTTCTCTTTATACACTCTCTTTTTTATTGCAAGAAAAGGGAGAAATAAAGGTTTTAAAGGAAGAGCAAAGGAAAACGAACACCATTAGACTATGTTCTATAAATATATATATATATATATATATATATATACCAAATGATGAACTCTATAAGATATTGGATTGTTTATATTTGATTTTACCTTTGTTTGTATGTTCTAGGTTTTTAATATCAATTCTCCTTCTTCTTCTTCTTATTTTTGTTTTTGCTTGTTGTTTTTATTCATTTTTATTACTGGTTAAGTGACATAAGGATAACATAGAATTCCCTTATATATACATCTATAAACATACACTTATATATATATATATTTATTTATTTACATATTTTTGGTCACAGTTATTTAATTAATGCAATTATCCTATCTTTTGTCGCTAGCTCTACTGCTATTGGGACAACAAATTAATCAAGTGAAGGCTAAAATTCATTCTGCTATTTTGAAAAAACAACCTTTTGAAGAAAATGTACAGAATATTCCCATGTATAAACAAGTTCAACAGCTAGGTGAAAAATATTTGAATAATTTTCAAAAAATGTATCCAAATATTAAGTTTTCTCAAGAGAAACGTTCTTTTACCAATGCTGGTGTTAATCAAATGATAGAGAATTCTTTCTCGGTAGAATCAGATCATGATGTCCCCCTATTCAACTTTATGAATGCACAATACTATACAGAGATCACAATCGGTACTCCCCCACAACCTTTTAAAGTTATCTTAGATACCGGTTCTTCTAATCTGTGGGTTCCTAGCGTCGAATGTGGCTCTTTGGCTTGTTTCTTACATTCTAAATATGATCATGGTTCTTCCTCCACTTATAAAGAAAATGGAACAAAATTTTCTATTCAGTATGGTTCCGGTTCTTTAGAGGGTTACATCTCTCAAGATACCCTACAACTGGGTGATTTGTCTATACCCAGACAAGATTTCGCAGAAGCTACAAGTGAACCTGGTCTTTCCTTTGCATTTGGTAAATTTGATGGTATTCTTGGTTTAGCTTACGATACTATATCAGTAAACCAAGTAGTACCACCCTTTTATAATGCTCTCCATGAAGGTCTATTAGATGAACCTAAATTTGCATTTTATCTAAATGATAAAGATGATTCTAAGCATGAGACCGGTGTGGCTACATTTGGTGGGATCGATGACACTAAATTTGAAGATGAGATCACCTGGTTACCTGTTCGTCGTAAAGCCTACTGGGAAGTCAAATTCGAAGGAATTGCACTTGGTGATGAATACGCAGAACTACAATCACATGGTGCTGCCATTGATACTGGTACTTCTTTGATCACTTTACCATCTGGGCTTGCTGATATTATTAATTCTGAGATAGGTGCAAAGAAAGGTTGGTCTGGTCAATACACTTTGGATTGTGACACTAGATCCAATTTACCAGATTTGACTTTCAATTTTAATGGTCATAACTTCACGATTACTCCATTCGACTACACTTTGGAAGTCTCTGGTTCTTGTATCTCTGCTATTACTCCAATGGATTTCCCTGAACCAGTAGGTCCATTGGCTATTATCGGTGATGCTTTCTTACGTAAATATTATTCTATCTACGATTTAGAAAATGATGCCGTTGGTTTAGCTAAATCTATTTGATTGTGGTATATATATTTTTTGCCCTTTCTTCTTCTTCTGTTTTAGTTCCCTTTGATACTTGCTTTATTCCTTTATATTTTTTGTGTTTTTTGTTTGTTTGTTATTATCTTTTATCCATTGAAACAAAATAAAAGCATTCATATTAATACATGTTATTTATATTTATACGTGTGTGTATGAGAGAGTAGTTAGATATCATAGTTTTCGGTATTTTATTATTCAATTTTACTTATTCTTTTTCATTTTAATCCATATGTTGTTTATTTGACTAACCGATAAAGTGTTCGTATTTCCAGAGGAGTTGACAATGCTTAAATCTTGAATGATCTCCACAAAACTTTAGATATTTAGATGAAGATGTAATAATAAAATTATGTATCGTCGGTACAACCATAATTTTTTTTTTTTTGACAGATAGAAGAGAAACTGCAGACTTTAACATGTTGTCTATATACACAAATTTATTAAAATAAAGAAAGAAATCTCTCTTCTTATACAAATATGTGTGTATACTTTAGTTCTCAGTCCCAGGTCTTTGTAACATAATATTTATTGTTGTGCTTTCAATGGGAATTACAATACCTTGGATACAAAGAGTAACTATTTGTTAAATATCTGTTCAAATCAGAGTTCTTATCCTATCATCCATTTCAATTGTCTTAATACATCATCTATATTAAGCAAAGTAGCAAGTATAGTTCCATATTTTAATGGCCCGACACTAATCTAAGTATATTCTTCCCCACAAAACTTTCAAATTTAGATTATATATATATATATATATATTCTGGTATCCATTAATGCATTCTTAATTGATCTTGTAGATTTGGTTTAAGGTACACTGACTAAAATAGTGAGAAAAAGCTCAATATCTTCCGAGTAATTTAGCACAAAATGATTACAGGTTCACATTGAATTCGATCATTCCACGGATTTCATTAATAGATTAAGAAGAAACAATAAGTTTTCTAAAGTGCACATGGAATAATCTCTACTGCTTTATTAACAACTTTAAAATCTCGATTCTACTCCTTAAAGACCTTTTGATATATAACCAAATTTAATCAATTGCATTTTTTTTTTTTTTTGACTTTTCTTCAGTACTTTGAAACGTAACAATCTTATAATATGGTTCCATATTCCTACATTTCTATGATTATTTTCAATTGGATAAACGTGCAATTTGATTCATTGGATAAAATTGTCTCCCCACTATTCAATAAAATATGATATAAAATTCATCTTGTCATCAGTAGAAGTCAGAAACTAACTAATAGGGTCTCATTATTCAGATGAAACAAACAAATAATTGCTGGTATATCTTATTGATATCGGAATCAAATGAATTTTGGACTATTTAGGCGATTTTTTTTATTTTTTATTTTTGTTCTTGTTTATATTTAAGTAGCTTTGCAAAATCTGGATAAGTCTTTCTTCTGCAAAGCTGTGATAGAGTGGTTGTTTAAAGTTGGTTAATAAAACAACAAACATCATAAATATATTACTCTAATCTCATCAGAATTTGGAAGACTATGGAAAACTGCTTTATGGTAATTCAATTTTGTTCAACAATGTGTTAATCAACATTTTATCTTTGATTATTACAATGACCTGAAATTTCCAGGCAAGAGAAAAAAAAAACAATTTTTATCTTGTGCGTCAAGCATCATAATATTAGTGTATGTAGACGGGGGGAAGGAGATTCCTCGAGAAAACGAAGAGAATTTTGTAATATCATTAATAACATACTTGCTACATTTGTAGATGTTTGTGTATCTTTCAGGGGAATATATATGTGCATATAAGATAACCTAGCAGTTACTTTTCAATTGGAGGGATTCTAGTTTCAAGGATTCTTCGTTCATGTATAGTTAGCGTTGTGGGTAGTATATATATATATATATATATATATATCTGTGAATCATTGTATAGATAAACTATGATAAAGGATCTATTGACTAATACGCTAACTGTTAGACAAATCAAATCTAAAGACGATAAGTTGATTTTTGCAAACAAGGATGAAAGAATTACTCTTACAGAATTGATCCGTAACAATGTTCCTGAATTTGATTCTGGTGCTACAGATCAATTATCATCTGTATTATTTAATGGACATCTACAAACATGTTACACTGGAATAAAGTCATTCGATAACATTGATCAGGTCTACTATCGAAGATATATTCTATCGTATCCACATGGTGGAGAAGGTGCGTTAGATTTCGCATTCAATGAGCCAGTAGAACCCTCCTCTTTGAATACCGAAGTTCCATACCCTAATCAAAAATCGTTTGAATCACCACTTGCAGGGTATTATTCATATTTACCTTCTAATGATCCAATATTGTCTTCAAACGATTCAAAACCTATGTTGATTATGTGTCATGGTTTAACAGGGGGGTCTCATGAAAGTTACTTAAGATCAATTGTTAAATGTTTCTTGGATTCGAATAGTAAAGAGAACAACAAAGACACAGACTTTGTGATTTGTGTATTAAACTCTAGAGGTTGCTGTCAATCTAAGATCACAACTGCACAATTATACAATGGTGGATGGACTAATGATTTAAGATACTGTATCCACTTTTTAAACAAACAGTTTCCTAACAGATCTCTATATTTAATGGGGTTCTCTCTAGGTGCATCAATTGTCACTAATTATATCGGTGAAGAAAACACTGATTCTGTCATTAAATGTACCATGGTTATGGGCACACCTTGGGATCTATTAGAATCTGCTAAATTGATTGAGTCAACTAGTGTAGGATCCAGGATATACAGTCCTGTCCTAGTCCAGAATTTATGTAAATTGGTGCTGAACAATAAACAAGTATTAGAGAGAGATCCAATTTTGAAAGAGAAGATCGCTAATCAACTAAATAAAGTATCTCTTGTGAAACAGTTTGATGACCTTTTCACTGGTCCAATGTTTCAGTATAAAGATGCTACAGATTATTATACGGATGCATCTCCCAAAAATAGGATCCTTGGGATAAGAACACCCTTTATTTCAATTAATGCAGCAGATGACCCTATTGTGGGTGGAACGTGTATTCCTGAAGATCTAATCGAATCAAACCCATTTACCATGATATTGAAAACTAATATTGGAGGTCATTTAGGTTATTTCAAAGATATTTACGGTCAAAGATGGTATTCAAGACCAGTTACCAAATTCTTCAAATCATTTCATGAAAATATTACAATGAAAGGTTTAAAACCTGTTAATAATGTATCAGAATATAAATGTCCTAAAGTTAGGACCACTTTTTAAAATAAAACAACTGGGTAAGATATATAGAGGCTATCAAATATGATATTTTTTCTACTATTATTTCCTTATTTAATATAATCTTCTAATATCCACTTAGTCACCTTAGTAAGTAAAAAAAATAAGGCTAAATGATTGAAAATCAAAATTTCATTAACCATGTTTATACAAAATTACGTAATTTTTTTTTTAACTTACAAGTAGTTTCTAAACCAAGTCTTTTTTCATTTATAAACATTGGTAGACAGTAGCGTTAATTTTATGGTTATATACAAACCAGATCTGTACCTTTCTTATTTTATACCCGGTCTCTTATTATTAAAATACAATTAGTATATTGAAATATCGAAAAAAAAAAAATCACTCCAAAAAAGTACCTCATATCGAGAAGGAGACCAATCCAAAGACGTTGTTAAAGAATCGATCTTAAGATACTCTCATATCTTTGCCCCTTTCTGTTCACTTTAGTATGCATTAAATAATAAGTGCACTCTCACTATCACATAGATGAGGCCATCTTCTCATCTAATTCTTCAAATATCAAAAGAAATCCTTATTAAACACCGATCAAAAGACTCCAATTGGTCCAGACATCTTTTTTTTAAAAGACCAATACTATGGCTAAAAATATCTAAAACATAATCATACCCTCTAAGATATTTGTCGTAGGAGAAAGGGAATAAAATAAATTTGTTTTTTTAGGAAAATATCAATATATTCTAGGAGTCCTATATCATCATTTCAATAATAATAATAATAATAATAGTAATAATAATAATAATAATAAAAAGTTAAATCCAATCACATATTTCATCGACAAAAAAATATTATTGTGATATCTACTAACTTCATGATAGCAAAATCTGAATATCAAAATGTGTTGAATACATATTCATATAAGTGACCAAAATTGACCAAAGGAAGTACTAAATATTGGTCAGATTGTTCTGAATTAATATTTTAACCAAGAAGTTCCAATACTTTCAGACATTTGTTTCAGTAAGTTACTAAACCTAACATTTTTGGATATTTACTCTTACTTGTCATTTTTAAATAAGATGTTGAAGAACTTAGTATTTGTAAAAGCATTTTTCGAATTCTAATTTAAAAAAGTGTGTGAGAGAAAGCAGATACCTCGTAAGGTATCGAATTAGTTGCAGATTCATATTCGGTATGAGATAGTTTTGCAATGTGATTAATTCAAACTAAAGGAGAAATATGACCGAAAACAGTCGTTTTAATTTTTTGTTTTGGTGAATTTGGATATCTTTGGGATAAGATAATGAGTCATGTTCTTTTCAGGAATAAAAATGAAACTATTCTTACCTGTATTTTCCTATTGTTAATGTTTATTCAATTTGGAAATGTGTGTTTATATTTGTAAAATGTTTAGTATAGTCATTTCAGTAATATCACAAAGGAGTAAAATGTTAGGAAAAGCACTATATTATATAGCGACCTATTTATTTGATAATAATTAATTACGGAACAAAATGGCATTTTTGTATGATATAATTTATGAATATTGTTATTCTTTTCATACTTGAGTTAATAAATACAGGGAAAATATTAAGACGTTCAAGGAATACCATCCATATGCAAATTTCTTGATTTTTAGAGGAGGGAAATGATGGGGTACTCTCTAATAAATGGGAAATAGAACGAAGTCAATTCAAGAAACGTTGGAGAAACACCTGTAACCTCCATTAAATCATCTATTACTACTATTCAGGAAGAATCTCTCAAACAGAAGTTACCTTCTACTAAAATATTCAAAAATGAAAAGTCTAGAGATATATTCTAAAAAAATGTAATATGTATAGTTCTGAAATACTTCTATTGGAGGAGTATAGAGGATAATTGATAAATAAAACGTCAAACTTAGCGTTTACTTTTGAATATGGATAATACAACAATTATGACTCTGAAGGCGAGTGTTGATAAATTACTAGAAAGGTGTTTAAGTAGTTTTACAATATGTTTTCAAATTAATTATCGTTTATTCAAGATTTAATTATTAATCATATATATATACATATATTTACAAACAAAATATACATTAAATTTTTATTTATCTATATCATGGGAACAAATTGTTTACTTCCAACTATATCAAAGAAGCAATAAAAACAAGAACAAATAGACAAAATTCAACACTACATAACAAGTAATAGAATTAACTTGCTGTAAAAAGTTTACCTCTATCATCTACTTTCGGAGCGTCTTCTTCTGCATCTTCATAATTTTCGACACCATCAATGTTAGAAAATAACTCACCTTTGTAAATTCCTGTAAAAGATGTTCTTTTATCTGCATTTAAAGAGTTATGTAACATGATTGAACGGGGTCGACTCATCTTTATACTATCTAGTTCCGCTATTTCTTCCTCATCTGGATCTGGAATTTTTTCATCTTGATCAAGGTTATCTTGTAACTCTTTTAATAAGAATGTGATGTTAGTAACTCTAGATTTAACAGATTGAGATCCATGCAATGATTTCAAATTTTTGTAACTTGTAGGAGATGCAGTTTCCTTGTTTCCCGCATGTTTGATGAAATTTTTTAGATCACTTATCTTTGGAGCATTAGTCTTTGTTGTCTTCCATGATCTAATTTCATCGGAGACATACCTGTAGATGCTTTCCTTTTTTGGCACAACTAAATCATTTTGTGTTTTTGTCTTGAAACCATTGATACTCTCTTTTGAAACCATTGACGGATCGAAATCTGGATAAATAAAAGTGTTTAAGGAGTCTTGTGATCTAGTTGGATTAGTTTGAGGGTCAGAGACTAAATCAGATATCGAGATGTTATTTTTCTGAGACAACAGGATTTGTGATCCTTTAGAAGAATACTTGTTTGAACCTGGATCAGAATAATAATTTAATAAATCCTCCCTTGAAAATAACAATGAGTGTTCTTTTTTGTACTCTACTTGAGCTTTATAATCATTTAATTTTAAAAAGTTTGCAGATTCTAAATGGTAGTAATAGTAAATATCGTTAGGCTCTTTATTGATTTCTAAGAAATAATTAAGCCCACCAAGTAACGCAGAATTTCCATATTTTTTGAATATTTTTTTCACGAAAATTTCTTGTACATCTTTCCCTTTCAAATTCGAAACAGCTTGGAATAATTGTGACATAACTTGATTGTTTGGATGCTGGTTATCAATCAAATTGAATAGTGTTAAAATCACAGGTGGTTTCAAAAATGTTGATAATTCAATAAATAATTCCAAAGTAATGCATGGTTCATTTTTATATTTCACTACTTCATCAACATCTTTAATTAAAATATTTCGTTGCTGGATGTCATCATCTGGTTTGAATGCTTTAAGTCTAATTAAAAATTCGTACAATATATCAAACGTTTGGCCCTTATAATAGTTCTTGAAACTTAAATCTCTGATGGTGAAACAACACTGATTAGTGATTTCATGGTTATCGAAATTATCTAATTGAAATTGCAAAATTTTTTTCATAATATCTAAAACACTTAACCCCACAATTGAAACATCAGATGTTAGAAGAGATGATATTAATTTTAATCCTCTTACTGGATCATACTCAGAATCCTTGGCGTTTTTATCGTGTGTCAATCCTCTTACTCCAAGTAGAATAATAATATATCTCAAATGTACAGGTATTTTATTACAAATAAATGTTAACAAAGCTTTATTTGGAGTCAATTGTAAATGAGATAACAAAGCTCTCACTGAAACGTTCAATTTATCCGTCTCTGTAGTATTATATAAGGATTGTAAAATCTGGACAGTCAAATTGTCATCCCTTGGCAAATTCATATGTATACCAGTATTTCTAGTTTGTATCCTGCTTAGTCTTCTATTCAAATTAAGCATTTCAGTTGGTGTATCTAAAGAAACAGTTTTATACTCTGGATACTCTTCTTGAAATTTATTTAAAGTAAAATCCACTGCTTTGCGAATATAATGGTTCAGTTGTGGATTACTTGCTATGCTATTTGTTTTGGAAATATCATCACACAACCTTAACAATAATTCATCTTTATGTATCCTAGTAGTAACAACTTTAAAGAAAAGATCGATAAATTTGGAATAATTTTTAATGAAATCTGGATCACTGTTACATAAAGTATCATCCACTGTGGTACAAATGCTATTAAATGTCACTTCTAATAAATCGAGAATAGAATAATCATTATTGAAATTTTCATTATCTAACACAGTTAACATAATTGAAAAGAAATCCTTTATGAACACATTTAAGTTTTCTTTACAATTATTTACAATTTGATTCATTAACTCTAAAGTGACAGAGATATTACCAACTTGACGTCTATTCAAATCTGATTCTGATCTCTTTACAAGAAAAGAACTAACTTTTTCTAATTTACTACGTCTTGAATTGACATAATATAAAAGATATGACGTCTCTGATGACTTTGGCTTCTTATCTGTAGTTCTCCCACTCGGATAACACTGATTAACCAACCTTTGATGTTTAGGTAGAAAAGCAAATCTCATATTCATGAAAAAAAAAAAGGTATGATATTAATAACAAACAGCGACCTTCCTCTATCTATATATGTATGTATGTGTGTGTGTGTGTTTCTTTCTTTCCTCTCTCACTTCAAAAGTAGCAAACGATAAATATATGTGTGTAACAAAAATAGAGACCTGACTTCGTCTAGTCGAGCAAGTTAACCCACCAGCAAAGACAGTAGAGAGATACACTCTACTTATTACTACTTTTGAAGACATATCTTTCCAACTTTAAAGAATCTTCCAACCTTTTAATGTGTTTTGGTCTTTGCATATTCATTTATTTATTTTTATCTTTATTTTATTTTTTTGTTTTTTCCTTAGTTGCCCAAAAAAACCCATATATATATATCTAAATATACATTAAAAGGATAAGGAAAAAAAATGTTTTATAGAGAAGAATTCGATATTGTTGAACGAATGGTGGTATATTTTGACGTTAGACACCTAAAAGAATACGTATATGCATGGCTATTCAAACAACATATCAAGACAACTCAGCACTAATTGTGATTTCTAGATTACAGAACCAAGAATGGTGACACTTGTTTATGTAAAAGGTGGCATCTGGTCCGGTCTAGAAGATCAAATCCTAAAAGCCGCTGTGTTTAAATATGGTACTCATCAATAGAATAAGGTTGGTTTGCTGTTACATAAGAAGTTGTCTAGACAATGTGAGATTAGATGGAACGAATATTTGAAAACCCAATCTAAATTTTGCTCAGTTTAGTAAAGATGAGGATTTGAAATTGTTGAAATCCGGTAGGAAGATTACCCAACCAATGGGGGGAGGGGGGGACAATATCGACATTAATGAACCGTCCAGCACAAACCTGTATTGAAAGATATTATAAGTTGAAGTTTAAAAATGGGAGTATTACCAGATGGCGAACAACTTAAACAAGAGAACAACTATCTATTATTGGCAACATTGAAAACTGGTGAGATCAATCCCCAAACAGAGAAACAAGTTGCTATTACCTGATAAAGAGGTTTTGGATGATGATGAAGAAGAAATGTTAGCTTAAGTCCAGATTAGATTACTGGCCACACAAGGGGGTCGGGGGTGGGGAGCTCAAACGGACGATTTGTGAGAGAGTGTTTGAAGAATCAAAAAGAATTGCATCTTTGCAAAGAAGACGTGAATTGAGATGGTCTAGTATACCTGCTAAAATAAAGCATGACAAGAGGAAATATTCAACTGAGATTGATTATAACTTAGCAATATCTGAATGAACAAGAACCAATACCTGATAAAATATGATACGTACAATTAAATGGAACGATATATGAAAGAATTGGTAAATTTTTGAAAATAGAGTAGCAAGAAAGGGACTCAGAGATAAAGAAGCTAAGGAGGATAATGAAAGAAATGGAGAGGAAAGAAAAAGGAAAGAAAAATAATAATGAACAGAATATTAATATATATAAAATCCAACGATTGCTGCAAGCGGAATGGCTCAGTGTAGGGTCATGAAAATAGCAATGATGATAATAGTGAGACTCATGGATTTACACTTTTAAAAGGAGATGGACCGTTGAATGTTACTATATCCCATGATACAGAGTTTGATAGATTTATGAGGAGAAGATAGTTAATACAGTTATTCACAATGTTACTACTGCTGAAGATTGATTATGACATTATATTAAGTGAAGAAAAAGAAGATGATGATGATGACTATAGAAGGAATAGTTTGTAAAGTATAAGATATACCGCAATCGTTCTAAAGAGGATGGACCTAAGGATATATAAAGTGAAACAAAAAAAAATCCAAATATTTGATAGATGATCAATAAAAGGCAAGAAAGGATACAAACCAATATGAAATAGTTGGTAGGAGTCCTTTATTCAATAAAATATTATCAAATTTTCAATCTCAATCTCATTTTTTTTTTTGGTTTTGTTTTCATCGCTCACAACAGAATGCTTAGTCATCGTTGTTAGTAATGGATGCACGGGTTCAATTGATTACGTCATCTGTTTTTTTTTGAGGAAAATGTAAACAAAAACGACACGAAACGCGAAATAAATGTAAACAAACAAAATTCTTCCTTTCATTTTTTTTTTCTTTAATTTTTTGTCTCGAATAATGTTTACAAATAAATTTAACTTATCCAGGGACCTTCTGTTTTATCTCATATAAAAATGAGCAGATTTTTTTTTTCTAAGATAAATTACTATTAAATTTGAATGTGTTCTCTTTTGTTATTTTGTTATAAACAGATGTTATTTCTATACTTATTCGATAAGGTTCGATGGAATAAAGCCATATACTATTATTTTCTACTATACTCCAACTTATTTCAATAGTATAGAAATATAAGAAAAAGGAATATATATATATATATTTAGAGGGTAAAGATTATTAACAAACATACAATAAGGTATTTCTCTCTCTCTTTATTTTTAATCCTTTTATACTTTCGAATATGTTTGGAAAAAAACTTTTATTGAGTTTATTATCTATCTCACCTGTGTTTGTGGAGGCTATGCTGCCTATCCATGTCAAGAGTTTCAGATTCATTCAACCTGCTTCTCCTGCTAACAACCCTGAAGAAAATAAAGTTTTCTTTGTAAAGGGGGTCGATTACCAGCCAGGTGGTTCTTCTGGTTACGATTCTTCTAGTAATGAAGATGTCTTATCTAACCCAGATATTTGTGCTAGAGATGTATTTGCATTCCAACAATTAGGTATTAACACTATTAGAATTTACTCCCTTAATCCAGATTTGAATCATGATAAATGTATGACAATTTTGAATGATGCTGGTATCTACGTTATCATCGGTGTTAATTCTGGTAATTCTGGTGAGAATTTGAACCGTGCTGATCCAAAGGGTTCTTATAATGCTCAATACTTAACAAGAGTATTTAAGATGATTGAAGCTTTTAAGGACTATCCAAACGTATTAGGGTTCTTCTCTGGTAATGAAGTCATTAATAATGAAAGTAATTATGCTGAAACTGTACCACCATATATTCGTGCCGTTCAAAGAGATATGAAACAATATATTGCTAAACATTCAAACAGATCTATCCCAGTGGGTTACTCTGCTGCTGATAACACTGACTTAAGGTTAGCTACGTTTAAATATTTACAATGTAATTCCTTCGATGGGAAGACGGTAAACAAAGCATTAAACGAATCTAGATCTGATTTCTATGGTTTAAATTCCTATCAGTGGTGTTCTGGTTCTTCTACTTGGGAATCTTCTGGCTTTGCTGAATTAAATTCAACTTTTAGTGATGCTGTTATTCCATTAATCTTTTCGGAATACGGTTGTAACAAACATATTCCAAGAACATTCGATGAAGTTACTGATGCTATCTATACTAACAAAGGTTTAGAAAAGCTTTTTTCAGGTGGGTTAGTATATGAATATTCTGAAGAAGCAAACAATTATGGGTTGGTCGTGATTGACAATGAGAATGATACCATAACCTATAAACAAGGTTTTGTTAATTTGAAGAACCGTTTCGCAGAAACTAATATTTCTACTATCTATGAAGACTCTGTCTCAGATAAGACAATCTACAAGTGTGATTCTAATGCAATTTTGGAAGTCTACAGCAATTTTGGTGTTTCAAATTTTACTATCCCAGCTCAACCAAAAGAAATTACATATTTAATCAACAACGGTGTTAGTAATGCCACAGTGGGTAAGATCCTATCTAGCTCAAACTACACTGTCCCAACTAGTGTGAAATATACTGTTAAAAATCAAAATGGAGATATAGTTAGTGCTTCCATCGTTTATAATCCCGCAAATACCTTAAATGAACTAGACAATGCAGATTATACTGCCAAATCTATCTCTATTTCTTCAACAAGTACCACATCAACATCAACATCAACATCTGTATCTTCCACTCTTTCCACATCTACTTTTTCTTCTTCTACGAAGTCTACCTCTTCTAAAAGTAAAGGTAATGCTGCTGCTATGAGCTTGCCTATTCAACCTGGTATTTTTGCCATGGTCCTTTCACTATTATTATGAAAACATTTAAGAAATATATCATGTCTATTTTTGTTTTCTATTTTATTTAGTTTTTTTTTTTAATTTTTATTTTTATTTTGATACCCACTTTTAAAAGTTATGTCGATTTCTCTGTGTTATATTTATCTAATAGGTTGTATTATTTTGTATTATGATTTGTTATAATTATATAAGTTTTGAAATGCATGCATTAGCTAGTTTATTTCAATTAACATCCCAAACCCATATTCGATATACACCTACAAAAAGAAAAAGAGAGAACCGGATGAAATTCCAGAGTTTGCAAATGACAACGTTGTATTACTATTGAATATGTAGTCCAGTTATGCATTCATATATATTTCAAAAAAAAATATAAATAAATAAATAAATAAGAAAATTATATATATACATATACTCGTATTATATAATTATTTAGTGTTTTTTTTTTTTTAATCATCTATAATTTCTTGGAGTCATCCAGGCATATTTCTTGTCAGAATTTTATAAAGACCTAACAGGTACCGTTATATTTTCCACTCAAAATGTAGCTTTTAAACACGGTTGGCTTATGAGTCCATTAACGTCTGGTTTTTTACCTGGATTTATATACCAATATGGAGAATTAAAAAAAGAATATGAGGTTTCATTGGCGGCAACTTCACTAACTTTAAATATATCTATATATTTTTTTCCAAGAAATATATCATTCAATAGCTTAAAAATTCAAGTTCAATATCTACCATGAGCAAATAAATACGAAGAGGATTCACCTAACGATTCAATAATTTGTGCAATAGGATCATCCTTCTATAAAGAGCTCTAATTGGGAAACCAAGATAATGTAGTCCACGAGTAACGCTTAATGTCGAGGCGAAAGACGTGAAATAGCTTAAACTTTGGGCCTACACTGTGAGGATAGTCAAAAGATCGTCTGATTAACCTTAGTGGTACTTTACTGAGAAACTTATTTAAGAGAACTTCCATTATAGATATAATGCCAGAGGTAATTATCCGTAATAACATTTTTATTGTATCTATTGGGTTGTACCTAAGATTATAATCTTGAGGAGAGATACAAGACAAGGTCAAGAACAACATATTTGAGTTATTAGTTTGAAGCAACGACCACATGATTTATAAGTGTTTATATATATTTAGTAACCTTATTCTGGTATATAATTTGAGATAACCCCTTACACGTTTTTTTATATGTAAATAGTCTTCATTAAGTTTAAGTAAGGACTTACTTGTAAAACAAATCAATGATTGGATAAACAGAGTGCCAATCAGTTACACTGTCTCCCATGTGGGGGGAGGTACCCAGTAAAACTTCAGATTATATATTTTTTCTTGTTTGTATAGAATTTTTTGTAGTATTTGATGTTACTTTTATCTTGTTTGTTAATTGAAAAGATGGTGATGAAGATATTGATTAAAAAGAAATTATTACTACTATTATTTGGAAAGTTGCTTTGTGTAGTGTGTTGTTGTAACAAACTTAGAATAAATAATGACAATGTTAATGAAAATCCAATTGGTCAAGATGAGCTAGAGAACAATATTCGATTGATTACTAAAATATTGTTAAACCCATTATAATTAATCATATATATAAAATAAAAAATAAAAACATCAATAATTAATAGTTTACATACATATATATATATATATATATATATATGTCATTGTTAGGTTTACTTCTATATATAGGTAGTCTGTAAATAAATAGTACATTGTGGCATTATAGTAGACTAGTTTGTATACACTTGTGTGTTACCAATCCGAATATTAGGCAGTTTCAACGTATGCATATTTGAGTACGAGATTCTCGCAGGTCAGTACACACTCTTCTAGTTGCAATATTTGGTTATCAGTCAATCATACTACACCAATATATAATATCACATCAAAATTTATTGATCACCAACTACTAAGGATAGTGAAAAGGAGCGTTGCGATGGAAAATAAACAAAAACTGACGGTGAAAATAAAAAGGTTTACATTATTATAGTCATCCATCTAGGTAATAGTTTGTAATATACGGTACATTGTGTTATGTAATATGCTATAATACCAATACGGTGTCGTGTTCATTTGGCTGATCCATCTTGATCATCTGAGTCTCATCTCTATTCATCATTTCAATTCTTGGCAAATTCAGATAACCTCTTTTCAATGGTATCAATGATATATTCACAATATATGGATCATTCTTTTTGGCGAGATTTTGCTGTGTTTTGTTAATGGCAAATCGTTTCTTCCCATGTAGTAACCAATCATTTGATGATGCTATCTCGAATATATATATGATATCTTCTTCCTCTTCTTCCTCTTGATCGCCTTCTTTTTCCCACTGATCACTAATATCCGTAATGGTTATTTTGAACGGTATACATTCACCAACACTATATGTCTCTTTTTTTATATTTGATTCAGTCGGTTCAATCATCTCAAACTGTACTAAATAAAAAGATACTGGAGATTGTAATTCTACTGGAACAATTAATTCTCTTTGAAATATTATATCCTTCTCCTTATTATTATTATATTCAATCATTTTATACCCTGGATTGTTTAATGTTTTCAAACATTTTAAAATTGTTAATCTTGTACTATCTTCCATTGGGACTCTTCTCAATAAATCTTCCTCAATAAAACCTAAATCTATTGTATCAGCCTCTAATGTTAATATACCTTCTTTATAATATCTTTCATAATTATATTGTAGCCTTGGTAAAATGTTTATTTCCCAAAATATTTTCCATCTATTTATATCTCCATCTTTATCTCTGCTTAATAATTGGTTTGTTAATATATTGTCTAATTCTTCTCTTAATGTATTATATTTGACATGTAAATAAAATAAATCATTTGGGATAAATTTTCTGTGGTTTTTAATTGTTAATTTATAACTATTAATACAACTCTCATTATTGACCGAGGCTAGTAATATTGGATCTTTAAGAATTAGATGTCCAGATATTGCATATCTATCTGTCAAAGTATCATTTGCTTTCTCCATCCCACTGATACCATTTAACTCACTACTGTATAACATAATTGGTTCTTCTCTTATTGATGAATTTAATAAAAATTTAAAGTAGAATGATTTATTCTTAAAAATATCTTCAACTGATACTGATATAGGCAAATAACATTGAATGAAATGATGATTGATCTCTTTATATATCTCTATTTGACCATTATTGGGATTAATTATTTCAAATTCAAATATTGTTTTAATGAAAAATGCCATTACAGAATCTTGGAAATAATATGGTACTGTTATACCATGGCAAATATCTCTGTCATTGTCTTTAATTCTACTTAAATTATCTTTTGAATCAATAATATATTGAATATCATTAGTATCTGATTCATTGAAACTAATCGGGTACACTATACTTTTATCATCCTTTTCAACTAATAAATTCAATCTAAATTTGTTTATTTTATCAATATTGGAAAACTTTATACATAATTTATTATCGCCTAAGTTTAAACATCTTTCTTGTTCAATCTTGAAGCTTATACTATCTTTATTAAATATTGGTTCGATATGAATTGTTTGATTATCTTTTTTGTTATACCTTTGAATAAAACAGTTATTACCAATCTTAATCTTCAGTTGACTTATTTCAAATTTACCAAAATTTATTTCTTTTGTATTTAAACGAATAATATCATCTTTACCATTGAATTTGATGTTATTGTTTTGGAAAATCACCATTTCTTTAGTCGTGTCTGATGTCTTTCTTTGTAGAGATAATTCGATCGAATCTATTCTTACATCATCAGGTATTTTATATTCTTTGAAGTATAATTTAATACTATAATTATTTGGTTGATCCATGGTGACGTATTTATCAACACCAAAATTAATTATTTCATCCATCGAATGAACATTCTCTGATGAATCATCATTTTCATCTTGATTGGAATCTAATTTAATAAATTTGTCCCACCAAATTGCTCTTTCTTCTGGATCATCACATAATTTCAATAAATTTAAATATGAATGATTCAGAATTATAGCTAAGGACACGTTAGATCCATTAAATTCCAGTGACTTAATATTATTATCTCCACATTTCTCAATTGAATCAACGAATATCTTCAAAATCTGTAAGCCAATTACATTCCATTTCGACTGGATATAATATTCATAACATGATAAAAATAACAATATTGCATTTTCATAATCGCCTCTTTGATAGTATATCATACCAATCTCTAATGATAGAATATCTACTATTCTCTGTCTCTTTGAATCGCATTGATTATATAATCCTATTAATTCTTGATTAATATTAATGAAGGCCTCATGAAATTTGTTTTCATTAATTAACAATTCTTGGTCAATAACATCAAATTTTATATTTTTCGTATTTGAATATTGTTTGTACAATAATTTGAAATCTGTGGTTGATAATATACCCTTCATCCAACAATCACGTTTTATAAACAATAAATCTGCTTTACATTCTATAAAATGTTTATCGACAGTTGAAGAAGGTGGTAATGAAAAGAATTTTTTTAATAAAACGTCGATCAATGAATATTTAAATTGTATTAAATTAATATCGTCAGGGAACAGAATTTGAACATGTCTAAGGAATTTTCTAATAATATAACATATTTTTTCTATTGATGATACATCATTATTAATAGAATAACACTTTAAATCCCATATGAAAAAATATTTATAACAATCAAACTTAGTCAACTTTCCAGTCTTTAAAAGATCGCTTATGGATGATGATAAATTAAATGAAAATGGATATTCTAGTTTACCATAATCAGTGCTATCATCTTCATAAAAACGTAATGCTCTTTTAATTGTATGGATTTGTCTTTGACATTCATCCTTTAATTTGAATTGCATGTAAAGATTTAACAGTTGTTCTTGAACTATCGATATATTATACAACTGTTGATTATTATTTGTAGTAGTAGTATTATTATTATTATTATCTGTAAGTTTTAAGAGAGTTTCATTTAAAAAGGTAAATCTTCTTTCAAATATAGTTAATAAATATCTTTTAATGTTGTTTTGTAGATGTGTCCAGAAGGTTTGTTTATCATTTGGTGATTTATATACAGATTTCAATTCTAATACTTCACTAGCTGGGAAATCTTTCTTTATCTTTTCAATTATATTTGTTGAACTAAATAAATTTGACTCAGTAACCTTTGAATTGCCGTAAAACAAAATTAATGGTATAAACGGTAATTTAGTTATTGAATCCACTTGTTCTTGTTCATTAGACGTCCATTCTCTTAGCAGAGGACGTATCTTAGCTCTATATTCATCAACAGACTGGCAAGTGACAATAATCAATTTCAAAAAAGGACGATTCTGAGTAGATTTAATGGAATTGTCAGAATTCAATCTATTATACTCATCCTCTGAATATATGTCAATAGGTAGACTTTGAATCAATCTCGTTTTAATTACATTGTTTTGTAATTTCCATTGAACGTTATTTATTGGGAACAATTGTAAAAATTCATCTTTAACGTTATCAAATAGGGAGAACGGATCAAAATAACTGATTCCTATGTTATCATTAAATGAATCAACCTGCATCCTTACTTAAATAAATCAAATAACGAATAGTTGTTTATAGATCTTTGCTTCTTGATATAATTGCTCTTCTTTCGCTTTTCAAATAACTTTTTTCCCCATTCAAGTACCTTCTTCCTTTCTACACTCTATCTAGCCCAATTGTTATATGCTAAGTGACTCACCACACTAGGCTAACGATATAGATGGTGGATAGTATTTTCTCTCTGCTTCGTATCTCTTAAGTCTTTAAAGGCACTCTTTTTTTTTTTTTAATAATCGAATCGATTCTGTTTTTTTATTTATTTATTTATTCTTGGTTTGGTTTGTTTTTTCATTCTTGCTTTTAACTTTAAAAAAAAAATTTTCATATTCTCTAAAAGTGAAAACAGAAAGGTATTTAATAGAACAAACCACAATATAACACTATTCGCTTCCACAGTGTTATATAACAGTAATAACCATTGTTTCCTTAAGCATACACCACCAACAGATTATCAATCATTCAAGGAAACGAGGGAATAAAAAAAAAAAAGACAAGAAGCAATTGGATTACACATTGAATTATATCCATTTCGACTAACTTTATAATTTAATCAAAGTAAATATTCCATGACAACAACAGATAATATCAGTAACAATACAGAGGATTCATCCAAGGATAATTCCTGGAGTAGTGGATTGACTACTCCAACAAGGCATTTGAAACCGTATCAGTCTTTATTGAGAAGAAGAATTGGATATTCTAATGGTGGTTCACAACACTATATGAACCCTTTAATTTCAAAAAATCTATCAATGTATAAAGTTACAAAGAAGATTACTAGAAATCATCAGAATACATTGAATCAGACCTCTATTGAAAGAATTGTGAATCAGCCAATTTCTGATACAGTCAGTAGTGATTGGATTAAAGATATGATCGAAAGAGGTAAAGATATCTTAAATAAATCAAGGCTTAAAGAACAAAAAATTATTCATGATAGATTTAAAAGATATGCTGAACAACAAAAAACTAATAATTATATATTGAATGGAAATTCTTTTGAACCTTTGGGAAATAGTGACAAAATTAGTGTTGCGGGTAGTGCTAATAATATTCATAAGAATAAGATAGATTCAATAGAAACTAATGAGAGACAAGAATATGAAGAACAAGCCACTGAATGTCATTTGGAAGAAGAAAATGCGGCTGATGTTTGTGAAGATGAGCAAGACGTTGAAGAGGATGAAGAAGATATGGATGTTGATAATGATGAGGAAGATGAGAATTCTGAGCCGTCTGTTATAGTTTTAACTTCAGAGGATGAAAAAGAAGAAGAAGAAGAACAGAAAATCTCACATTATTCTAATAACGAAGATAATGCATATAATGGGTCGATATCATATAGTTCTCAGTCTTCTTCCATTGAAGAAGAGGAGCAAGAAGAGGAAGAAGAAGAGTTGAGTTCATCAGATATTAATGAAGAATATAGTAATGATCTATTTGGAGAGCAGGATAGTGTTAATGATAATCCTTATGATCAGAATGAGGAGAGTCTTGAGGAGGAAAGTTATGAGGAAGAAGAAGAAGAAGAAGAAAAGGATGAGAATAGTAATGAATATAACCAATATGAAAATATAACTGTGGACTTCCAAAAATATATGATCCCTAGAAACCATGTTAAAAAGGATAATAACATTTCATCACAAAACATTTTCAAGTCGAGTGAACATATTGATTTATCTCATCCTAACACTGAAAATCAACAAAACACTAATATTCAAGTTGAACCAAGTTCAAATGATGTAGTTAGTGATGAATATAATGAATCTTATAGTGACCAAGTCATTACAGATCATTCACAGGAAGAAAGTGAAGTGTCATCGGAAGAAGATAGCTGTTCATCGTCTACACAAGATGTGGAAAAACAGGAAATTATTGACAACTATGAAGAAGAGGTTAGTGATCATTATGATAAGTATTCTCAAACCGATCAAGAATCAGTAGATCAAGAGAGCAACGCTGAGGTGGAAAATAATAGTGATGATTTGCATAATGATATAATATATGATGTTAGTTCAAATGATGAACATGAAAACAACTTTGCTGAAAGCAATTCCTCAGAGGATCTTAATTCTATACAAGAAGTTCAGTCTGTATCTGAGGATCAGGTAGAAAAGGAGGATTTAGAAACGTATTCCTTAAAATCAAACCAATCGTTAGAAAATATTGCTAAGAATGCTATATCACAAATGTATGCTCATTTAGAAAACCAACAGTTTAATGAAAACCTCAATTCTGAACAGGGATTACCCATACATGTTCAATCAGACTCTGATACTAATGAAGAGGATGGACAACAATTTTTGAATTTTGTTGATCAGAATATAGAAAAAACAGAACATAAAAGTGATTCAGATATGTTGGAACAAAGTCAAGACACTAGATCGCATGAAAGTGAACATGAAGAAATGAAAGAAGATTCATTTGACCACCAGAAAGTGGTAGAAAGAGAAAATGGTCGACCTGAGAAAGGGGTGAAAAATAATGAAAGTGGATCTTTTAATGATACGTCAGTTTATTATTCGATCAGCGATGAATCTGATAAAGATATTTTACAAAGAATAGAAGTGTCTCGAACCAATGCAGATACAAAAAATACTGATCAGTATGAGGTTATTGTCTCTAATTCTGTTTATAGTAATACTTCAGCCGATAATGATAATGGAGAACTTTTTCCATTAAATAATACATATGTTTCTCCATTTGTAAATGATCCATTCACAACAACAGAAGTTGATGAAACGTCAAAACTTAAATTACGAGAGACTTTGGCTCTTTTGGATAAAACGGGTGGACATGATGATAAATTGGAATCTGACTCTAAAAATATGGTCGATAACAATACTTCCATAAAATCTGATGAAGCAAAAGACGAAATTATAAATAAGGTTGATGAGGAAGTTCTGACTGAAAACAATATTCAAAAATCTGAACAACTTATAAGTAATTCTTCTCAATATGATGCTATTAATCATGAATACAAGGTCGTTGCTGAAGATAAATCTTTAAGGCATGATACTCTATCAGATGGCAGAGTTAATTCGGTGAATATAGAAGAAGAAAATAAAAATAGTGATAATAAGAACAACAATTTCCAGGTGCTAGGAGCTAAGACACAAGAAGCAGTATCAGATAGAAAACAGTTGGAGGTTAGTACTGTGGATGAATCTAATCCACATAAATTCATGTCTGAAGATATTGTTTTAAAGTTTGATCATAATCCAGTCGGTATTCTAGAAATTATTGGAAATACAGAGGCTTCTAGTAAGGACGTTGATGATAAAATATTGATTGACATTAATAAACCATCTGATAATACGGGAAACAAATTGGAATTTAATTCACGTGATGAAAAACTTGAAATTCTAGGTGAAAAACTAGATTCATGTGAAAGTCTAGAGCACTTTGAAGCATTACATAAGGTGAAAGACAATTCAGCCACTTCTAATAAATATTCTGATTCATTCTTGAAAACCCAGGGTACAGAGAATATAACTGAAAATACTACATTGATTGCAGTACCTAAAACAGAGAATATATCATCACTTGTCGAAGGTGATTCAGAGGTTATAGATATGAATCATGAAGTAGAAGAGAAAAGTAATGTGAACTCTGTCACTTCTTTGGACACACATGAGATTAAAGAATACATATCTTTGGAAAATAATGAATATATCCCCAATGCTTTAGATGATGTACCTAATTTAAATCATCCATCTGTTGTAAAGAAAATTATATTCTCACCAATTAAAGCTGTTAATGCTATTTCTGTAGGTGTTCAAAAGATAAGTAGTATAGCTAATAGATTTATGGAAGTTTTAGATTCTGGCGACTCAGCAGATGAGAATGAAAATGGATCTGTAATAGAGATTAATTCATCTTCAAGTGTTGAAGAAAATCGTGAAAGTGAATTCGACCAAGAGAAACAAGATATTAATGGTCAATCTGATGTTAATGATTCTTATAGTATGTTGGATATCGAACAAAAAAGTATCAAGAGTGATGAAATTAGAAACTTAAACGAAACCGAAAATGACTTAACAAATAAGAACCCAGCTGAGTCCGATATGGAGGAAATGTCGTTGCATAACTATGACTTGAGTACATTAAATGTGGTTTCTGTAGCCAACAACATTGAGTCATCTTTAGATATCACCGCAAAACAGAATGAATCTAATGATTCCCCTAAAGGTTTTACTACTGGAGAAGATAACTTAGACAAAGAAAAACCCGATGCTATTAATAATTTACGAGGTTTCTCGAATAACTCAAGTACTGAGGCACTACAAGAAAATTTTGTTGATGAGCGTATTCCTCAAGTAAATGAAGTTGGTAATGATAATGAAGCTAGGCACGAAATCACAAGTTATGATACTGTAGCTCCTTCAATCCAATCGTCTTTATATGCAGCTAATAAACTATTTGAATTGGCTAAAGAGATTGATGAAAACACCACTGTCTTTATTAAAAATCAAATTACTAAATCAGGAGATGGATTAGAGGATTCTAGCATGGAAGTTGATTGTAACCATCAAATTCAAGTTATTAAAACAGACGGAAAATCTGAATTAGAAGATTATCCAGCTAACGTTACACTAGAAGAAATCACTGGAAAGGGTGCAAGTTTGTCAAGTAGCATAATTGCTTCCACAACAATTACTACCATACCAAAAGAATCATCGCAACTAATTAATAAGGATACAGAAATATCATATGATAATGAGAAAGCGGAATATAAAATTATTAATGAGGCTTCTCCGCAGTTAGAAACCTCCAAAGAATTACCATCTGATCCTCCTTCTGATGAAGATAAGAATGAACATAAGGTTGGTGTTAAGGACGTTGAAGCTGAGCTTAACAATGAGGAACGAAATAACATGGGAATAAACTTATCCGAAACAGAGGGTCTGGAGACAGAAAATATACCTGTTCAAAATCAACAGCAGAAAGGTACTTCAGATAATCCATCTAAAATGGAAGAAAATAACACTAGTTTGGATGTTTCTAATTTTAATCATTCCGAAAATGTTGACGTAATACATGAAGATATTGATAGTAGCGTGTATGAGGACGATAGCAGAGAACTAACAAGGAATGACATAGACACATCTTTTGAAAAGCCATTATCGTCAGCAGCCGCGGTGGAAGTAGCAACAAAGCAAGAAGATATTAACAAGAATAAGAGAAAACATAAACAAAAGTCTTCCAGACATCAAAAGAAGAGAAAGTTGCCTATCACAGGTTCTCATATAACTTCTCCAGGAAGATCCCATACAAATAAGGACAATAAGAATAAGGGTAATGGTAATTACAGGAATAAACCAAATAACAATAATAAGAATAAGAAGTTTAAAAAGAATAACTTTAACCATGGTAAGAAAAAAATCTAAATGATATTGTATTTTAAGCATATATATAAATATATAATACAAGTTTTAAATTGTTTTAACATTATTAAAGGATATATTAATGGAAGGTTTTTGTTGATTGTATTTAACCGATACGAAATTCCTCATGTACTCCATTTTGTATATGTATAATGGCTTAACTCATTTTTGGTTAGTAATGTTTTTTTTTTCTTGGTGGGCTGAGAAGTTGCTGGAATTTGAAGATTGAACTAAATAAATGAATGAATATCAGAGTATAAGTGAGTCAGTGAGATTCTGTCTTAGATTATCAAGAATTGCAATTATACCATTTATAATGTTTGTGTTTCGCTGTGTAGTGATTTATTAAGACTTATACGAATAATTATTGATTTTACCGTGGTGATGAAGTAAGTTATTGTATATTTGTATGTTTCTATTTCTGTTAAACTTTAGATAAACATTTTTTTTTTTTAATATACAAGGTCACATATATCGACTAAAATTGAATTGGGATAAATTACTATATTTTCTCATTTTTTTAGTTACCTTTAATACTGTCGTTTTTGGTTAATTCTGATTTATTTATTAAAATCCTGGAGTTCGAACCTCTTGCACCCAGCACTCTGGGTAAAAATCCTTATAATTAGTGAGTACTTAGTTTTGAATCCTTGAAATAATGTTTTTGCTTTATCGTTCTCTGCTAGAAGGCATGCCCCTGGTTAAAGCTTCTTTTAGACTAGATATTGCAGGTGTTTATTTAAAGGTTAAGAGTTCTCAGTTTTATAATGATTAAATGGAACTATAAAGTATCTAAGCGATATTGATTTGTTTTTTTAGAGATTAATAAATCTATTAATACATTTGTTGAATAAGTTGTGCTTTAATGTCTTCATTTATTTTGTACCATAAAATGTAAAGTTCAATTATAAATGAAATTGACATCTTCTCTAATCATGTACATCATTCAACTGAAGGCAATAAACGTAAATCAAAACAATTCAAATCATTTAATTTCAACGACAAAAAATATCAATGAAGTTAATAAAACTGAGCTTGGGTCATCTGCCTGGTTGGTTACAGTGTTAATTACGGTATTATGCTATGTTGTGACTGAGGGCAACAACTTAAAAGTTTTAAGAATGACCCACAATTTATCACAAGTGCCTCATTGTAAAGTACAAGGGGAGATTGGTGGTATGTTTGATGTGGCAACAGTTACATATGGGCCTATTATTTATCAAAGGTTCCAACCTGCCATTATTCCAGATTTACCTGTAATTGTGATCCATGATGTAAATAAGTATTACGTTGCTCTGAAGTCTTTGATTGATGATGTCGATTGACATATTACATGAAAACCAGTTGAAATTACCACCAAAATTAAAGATTATTATGGAGGGATGTTCATAGTGATTCAAAGACTGTTAAATTGAATAATACTATGTAGAAAAGGGTATGCAGAAACTTTACCAAGAAGTCGTGAAAGTTATGAAGAGATTAATCATAACAATAATATTGTTGCAGTTAACACTTTAATTAAGTTGTATCATGTAAGTGAAGAAAAGCCAGGATATTACAATAAGATGATCGATGTTTGAA